>JARHVA010000741.1:4215000-4357500 GCA_037957365.1 Torreya grandis | reverse complement strand
CATCTTCCAATACCTGTCGTATGAAGTGATACCTAGCTGTATGTGCTTTGTTCTTGAATGAAAGGCTGAATTCTTAGCCAAATGGATTGCACTCCTGACTGTCACTATACAATTTACAACTCTCATGCTCCCTACCAAGCTCATCCATGAACCGTGTCATCCATATCATCTCTTTGCTAGCTTCTGTGGCTGCAATATACTCTGCTTCTATAGTTGACAAGGCAACAACCTTCTGCAACTTAGATATCCTGCTAACCACCGTTCCACCTACAGTGAAAACATAACCTCTAGTGCTCCTCCTGCCATCCAAATCACTTGCCATATCTGAATCTACATAACCATGTAGAGAAGTATCTGAACCTCCATAGCACAAGTGCTTACTGTTGGTTCCTCTCAGATATCTAAGGATCCACTGAACTACTTTCCAATGTTCCTTACCTGGATTGGCCATATACTTACCACTCCCACTACTTGTTAGGTTGTGGAGCTAAAAGCTTCACTGATGCAAACAGGAGAGGAGGTTGCTGAAGGTTGCTGAGTTGCAGAGAAGTTGGGGTCGGTCTGATCAGCTGACGTCGGCAGGATAACATAGAGAAGTAACCGACGTCAGTCATATATCGGCCGACGTCGGTCACCTCCAGGCAGACAGGGACCGATGTCGGTCGCCTGTGTGGTTCGACTACGAGTTAATTACGGGCAGTTGGTTGACGAACCAAGTGTTTGCATGATGAGTGCTAATTTTAGACTCATAGCTGCAGATCTAATTATTGTAATTAGATGTCTAATTATTGTTTGATGAGATCTATATAATAGACTCATGGTTGTATTGGAAAAGTGTTCTAGTTTGAGTTGAGCAAAGTTTGTTCCTTCTGTGTGTGAGGTGAGCAAGGGTGTTCCTCTTAGTTCCACAGTACCAGGTGTAGGTGCTGGTTTTGGAGAGTCAGCTGGATTCTTCAAGTGTGTAGGATCTTGGTCACAGTTGCATGGCCTATATAGGAGATCTATATGGTAAGTAAGATCGTTGATCTACAGGTGTATGTGTGTGCAAGGTCAAGGTTCACAGGTGAGCAGAACCGTTATTTGATTTGCAGGTGTGCAAGATCATATAGACAGCAACACAACAGGGAGCAGTATCAGGCAGGATCTACTTGAAGTACAGGTGTGTACTCGGATAGAGCTAAGAGGAAGGCAAGGGAGTTCCTTCCATAAGTATGGTCTGTTGAAGTGCAGGTTATTGCAGGTTCATGGGAGATCTACTTGAAGTACCTTGAGTACTTGTGAAGCACGTGGAGTGCTGGTGGAGTGCGTGGAGCACTTGTGGTGTGCGTGGAGCATGGGAGGTGAACACCAACTCTGTATTTGAGTTGGGTGTTGGGACCTGAGAGGGAGAGCTTTGGGGAGAAGAATTACTATTCACTTGAGGTGTGGCGAGCCTCTGAAGAGGTGGTGGAGAAGAAGTGGCATCTTCTTTATTGTATTCTTTTCTGTATAAAGTATTAATACAAGTTGTGTATTGTCTCTCATATGCTATGTTATTCTGAATTCTAGTTACTTGGTGAATCTGGTTAATTTCTGCATATTAAGTTGCTTGGTTTGGTAATCAAATTGTGTGCTTCTGGTTTATTTTCCAACAAGTGGTTTCAGAGCTAAGGTTGCAGGAAGCAGGGTTGTGTTTGGTTACAGGGCACTCTCAGGGGTTTCTGATCGAGTGGGAGTAGAGCAATGGTAGATGAAAGTAAGCTAAGAATGGAGGAGTTGAAAAGCACAGATGGTCACTCACGGTCCTATGGAAAGAAAGAGCAGGTAAAATAATATTGTTGGTTGGTAGCAGATCAGCATGAAGAAACTGAAGAAGCAGATGTAGCAGGGGTTATTGCACAGGATGCTCTGGGAGGTTTCTTGGATAAAGTTGAATCTTGGATAAAAGATTCGGTTGCTTCTTTCCATGCAGCCCCAGGTAGAGGAGCTGGTGAGCCTTGCCAAAGGATTGGCAAAGGGGAAGTGAAGCTGAAATTGCAGGTGGCCAACACACAGGTGTTGATGAAGGTCATGCAAGTCCCAGGTCTGGAGATATGGCTAATTTCTTTAGAAAGATTGGGTGATGAGAGATGCACAAGAACTCACAGCGGATGCACTTGAATTAGCTGGTGGTAAGAAAACAGGTATTCTTTATCTACTTGTTTATATTACTGATTCTTCTTCTATTGCAGAGACGTGGCTTCGTAGGCTTGGTCACATGAGTAGGAAGGAGATGCATGTTCTTAAGCGAAAGACAGATGTATTTGACAGGCTTAAGAACTGGAAAGCCTTAGTGTACTTGGAGGAGATGGCGGACAAAGTTCAGTGGATGAGGCTGGATACTTCAGAGCAGAGCAGTTTGGACATGTGTTTTGATTCAAAGGAGCTCGCGAATAAAAAGTCATCACTCACAGGGGAACACAGGTACCGGCGTCGGTCAGGAGGAACCGGCATCGAACAGACAGGTGCCGATGTCGGTCATGTGCAGATCGAAGCCAGCAGTGTCGAGCAGGATAAGACCGACGTCGATCAGAAGACCGACGTTGGCAGTATGTAAGACTGATGTCGGTCAAGAGGACCGACATCGGCAGCAAGGACACCAGCGGTTGCAGGTTGGTAGTCAGGTACAGACGCATGGAACTGACGTTGGTCAGATGCAGACTGTGGAGTGACTGAGGTCGGTCACTGTAACAAATTTTGGGTGGATAGCGTGCTGTCAAGGAGTCTCAAACACCCATACGGAGGACTGAAGGTGTAAGTAGGCCCTCAAATTTGTGTTCCTCTTCTTTATACATGTTGCTGATTGTAGAGCAAGAAGGATCTAGGAAATAGGTGTGAGCTTGGCATGGATGAGGATGTGATTCCTTGGAGGTGAACCAAACAGGTGTGTCTTGGTAGGGTTGCCAGCAGGAAGAAAGCACAGAGACGAATGGATTCCTTAGTAGAAGAATAGAGAGAATGGATACGTGAGACGGAAGACCAGGTATATGGTCTTGTGGAGCTGCAGGACAGTGGTACAGGTTTTGACAGGTGGAGGATAGAGCATGACTCTAGTCAGTGTCATGGTAACTACTGTGGTTTGACTTACTAGGGGGATGATGATTGCAACATCATTCTGTTGCTGTATGTGGATAGTTTGCTAGCTAGCAGGGGTGTACATATAGGGTTTTGCTGAGCTAAGGGTAAGATTAGTTTAGTGTCATGTCATGAGGAGTTTGGAGCAGCGAAATTCTTTGACATGGGAGACATGGAGATCACAGGTAGATTTTGTCTCCAGTGGGAGCTGATGTGAATCAGGTGTTGGCGAGGTTCGGGATGCAGAGCCGGAGCACACTAAGGACTGGACAGGTACAGTGTCCGAAATCACATGAGGTCTGGTATAGACCTGAGTATTCCCATGCAGTGGGAGCTATCAGAGTCAAGAGCCAATTCGAGGAAGTGGGTTCTCAGGTTTTTGAGAGGGACCGGTAGCAGGTGTTGCTATGCAGGGTCAGGACTTCACTACAAGTGTTGTAGGTTCGGATGTGGCAGGGTACTCGGATGATAGGTGGTACACCACGGGATGTGTGGTGGGTTGTCTTCAGGTGTGAGATTGAAGAGGGATACAAACCAGGAAATAGATTAGATGGGGTACAGGTACAGGTACAGTGTAGCTGTTTATCTCCAAGTGGGAGATTGTTAGGTTGTGGAGCTAAAAGCTTCACTGATGCAAACAAGAGAGGAGGTTGCTGAAGGTTGTTGAGTTGCAGAGAAGTTGGGGTCAGTCTGATCAGTCGACGTCGGCAGGATAACATAGAGAAGCAACTGACGTCGGTCATATATCGGCCGACGTCGGTCACCTCCAGGTAGACAGGGACCGACGTCGGTTGCCTGTGTGGTTTGACTGCGAGTTAATTACGGACAGTTGGTTGACGAACCAAGTGTTTGCATGATGAGTGCTAATTTTAGATTCATAGCTGCGGATCTAATTATTGTAATTAGATGTCTAATTATTATTTGATGAGATCTATATAATAGACTCATGGTTGTATTGGAAAAGTGTTCTAGTTTGAGTTGAGCAAAGTTTGTTCCTTCTGTGTGTGAGGTGAGCAAGGGTGTTCCTCCTAGTTCCACAGTACCAGGTGTAGGTCCTGGTTTTGGAGAGTCAGCTGGATTTTTCAGGTGTGTAGGATCTTGGTCACAGTTGCATGGCCTATATAGGAGATCTACATGGTAAGTAAGATCGTTGATCTGCAGGTATATGTGTGTGCAAGGTCAAGGTTCACAGGTGAGCAGAACCGTTGTTTGATTTGCAGGTGTGCAAGATCATATAGACAGCAACATAATAGGGAGCAGTATCAGGCAGGATCTACTTGGAGTACAGGTGTGTACTCGGATAGAGCTAAGAGGAAGGCAAGGGAGTTCATTCCATAAGTATGGTCTGTTGAAGTGCAGGTTATTGCAAGTTCATGGGAGATCTACTTGAAGTACCTTGAGTACTTGTGAAGCACGTGGAGTGCTTGTGGAGTGCGTGGAGCACTTGTGGTGTGCGTGGAGCATGGGAGGTGAACACCAACTCTGTATTTGAGTTGGGTGTTGGGACCTGAGAGGGAGAGCTTTGGGGAGAAGAATTAATGTTCACTTGAGGTGTGGCGAGCCTCTGAAGAGGTGGTGGAGAAGAAGTGGCATCTTCTTTATTGTATTCTTTTCTGTATAAAGTATTAATACAAGTTGTGTATTGTCTCTCATATGCTGTGTTATTCTGAATTCTAGTTACTTGGTGAATCTGGTTAATTTCCGCATATTAAGTTGCTTGGTTTGGTAATCAAATTGTGTGCTTCTGATTTATTTCCCAACACTACTTGGGCAATAACCGGTCTAGTACACACCATTGCATACATCAAACTTCCTACTGCAGAATAATATGGAACCTTACTCATGTACTCTATCTCATCATATGAATTAGGACATTGTTCTTTGCTTAACTTAAAATGTCCAGCCAAAGGTGTGCTTACTGGTTTAGCATCCTGCATATTGAACTATTTCAACACCTTATCCACATAGTCTTCTTGAGACAATATCAACCTGTGATTCTTCCTGTCTCTCTTAATGCTCATGCCAAGGATTTTCTTTGCTGCTCCCAAATCTTTCATAGCAACCGTTTGAGCTAATTTCACCTTAAGCTCAGAGATATCCTGCATGTGTGATCCTGCAACTAGCATATCATCTACATAAAACAATATAATAATATATCTACCATTATCAAATCTCTTGAAATACACACAATGGTCAGATTGACACCTACTGTAGCCATGCTTAGTCATAAACCTGTCAAATTTTAAGTACCATTGCCTAAGAGCTTGCTTGAGGCCATACAAGCTTTTCTTCAATCTGCACACAAACTTCTCCTTACCCTTGACCTCAAATCCTTCTGGCTGTTCCATATAAATTTACTCATCCAAATCTCCGTGAAGAAATGCTGTCTTAACATCTAGTTGCTCAAGATGCAAATCCTCAAAAGAAACCAAAGACAATACAACCCTTATAGAAGTCATCTTAACAACAGGAGAAAAAATCTCACCAAAGTCAATACCTGGCTTTTATGCAAATCCTTTTACCACCAATCTGGCCTTATATCTCATCTGTCCATTCTCACCTTCTTTCAACCTGTAAGTCCATCTGTTCTTCAGTGTTCTCTTACCTACTGGCATTTCAACCAAATCCCATGTTTGGTTCTCTCTTAAGGACTCCATCTCCTCAACCATGCCACGCTCCCACTGACTCTTGGACTCCAACTGTATTACTTCTTCAAAACTCTCTGGTTCTCCACCATCAGTTAGAAATAAATAAAATAAAGAAGGAGAATATCTAATTGGAGGCTTACTCACCCTTTTTGACCTCCTGATGGGTGTTTGAGACTCGTTTCCAACACGCTGTCCACCCAAATTCTCTGACAATGACCGACCTCAGTCACCTGAAGACCTGTTACTGGCCGACATCGATTCTACCTGACTGACCTCGGTGCCTGTACTGCCGACGTCGATCTCTGTATGATCGACACCAGTTTCTGCCCTGCCGATGCCGGTTCCTAACCTGCCGACATCGGTCTCTGTGTTTTCTTGCAAGTGATTATTTCTTTTTCCCGCGAGCTCATATTGGAACTTTACTTCATCCAGTTCACCATTGCTCTGCTCAGATTGATTCAGCTTCCTTAGCTGATCACAATACATTACTCTTTCGTTGAAAACAACATCACGGCTCCTGATTACCTTGTTAGTTTCTAAATTCCACAATCTGTAACCAAAATCATCTGAGCCATAGCCAATAAACGTGCACCTCATAGACTTAGCATCAAGCTTCTTTCTATTTTCTTTATCTATGTGCACAAAGGCTTCACAACCAAAAACTTTGAGATATGAGAGATCAACCTTTTTACCTGTCCATGCCTCTTCTGGAATACCACCATCCAGAGCTGTAGAGGGTCCTCTGTTAATCAGGTATACTGCAGTGTCAACAGCTTGTGCCCAAAACTATAAGGGCAAACCGGCATGCAATCTCATACATCTTGCACGCTCCATTATTGTCCTGTTCATCCTTTCAGCAATACCATTCTACTGAGGTGTCCTTGGAACCGTCCTTTGCCTATGAATTCTATGCATGTAACAATAATCTGAACTTATTACTACAGAACTCACCACCATTGTCTGATCTCAGGCACTTTAATCTTTTACCTGTTTCATTCTCAACCATAGCTTTCCAAATCTTAAAAGTCTCAAATACATCAGATTTTCTCCTAATACAATAGATCCATACCTTCCTTGTAGCATCATCTATGAAAGATACATAGTACTGTGATCCTCCAATGGAAGCAACCTGAGCTGGTCCCCACATGTCTGTGTGAACAAGCTGCAACTTATGCCTCTTCTTAGTAGACCCAGTCTTGAGAAAACTAACCCTTTTCTATTTTCCAAATGCACAGTGCTCACAAAACTCTAGATCTATGCCTTTTAAATCTGAAAGCATACCTTTGGACTTAAGAATTGACATCCCCTTCTCACTCATGTGGCCAAGCCTTGAGTGCCACAGTTTAGCATCCACATCTGAAGTAGATAATACAGAAGGAGATTTGTTAGTAACACAATTACACAAATAGAGAGTACCTTCTCTCTTACCTCTGGCCATAACAAGTGCACCCTTGGTCACCTTCCAAGATTCTGCTGTGAGAGTTACTGTACAACCCTCATCCCCTAACTTTCTTGCAGAAATCAAATTTCTCTTCAAGCTAGGAACATGCATCACATCTCTCAACACCCATGTGTTGCTATTCTGCATCTTCAGCTGCACTTTACCTTTGCCAATTATTTTACAGGGCTCATCATCCCCTAGATACACTATTCCAAAATCTCCATGGATATAGTTACTAAAATATTCCCTGTTAGGGGTAGCATGAAAAGATGCACCAGAATCTAATACCCAAGATTCTATATTATTATGTAGAGAGAAAATTAAAGCATCTTGTGCAATACCTGCAACCTTGGCTTCTTCCTTTCCTTCGTGCTGATTGTCCTCCTTAGGCTTTGACCAACAATCTCTGCTTATGTGCCCCATCTTTCCATAATTCCAGCATTGTGGCCTTCTGCCATTTCTGGATTTAGATATGCCTTTCCCCTTAGATTTGGATCTTGATCTGCCTTTCTTTCTCTTCTCTTTTTGCCTTCCCCTGCTCTCAAAACTTAAAGCGTTCCCAGATGCCTCTTTTGTGCTTTTCCTGCATATTTCCTCATTCAAGATAACACTAACAACATCCTCTACTTTCAAAATATTTGATGCAGATGCAGTATTACTTACTGCCATTACTAAGCCATGCCAGCTTTCAGGCAAAGAACATAATATTAAAAGAGCTTTTATTTCATCATCAAACACTATATTCACTGAACTTAATTGATTCACAATTCCATTGAAATCATTCAGATGAGTAGAAACAGATCCACCTTCATTCATATGCAAATTAAATAACTGCTTCATAAGATATACCTTATTTGAAGCTGAGGGTTTTTCATACAAATTTGCTAACGTAGTCATCAACTCTATCGTAGACTTTGCCTGTGATAAATTGGATATCACAGTGGATGCTAGACTCAGTCTTATAGACCCCAGAGCCTTTCTGTCAAGAACTTCCCATTCTTCATCCTCCATGTCTTTGGGCTTCTTTGCAACCCCACCTAACGGTAAGTAGAGATATTTTTGATACAGATAATCCTCTATCTGCATTCTCCAATGTTGGTAATTTTTACCATTAAACTTTTCCATTCTTAGTTTACTTTCATCTGCCATTGCTTCTCCCACTCAAACAGAAATCCCTGTGAAAACCTGTAATCAATACACACTATACAGATCTGAACCACCTGTTAGTGAACCTGAGCTCTGATACCACTTGTTGGGGATCAACCAACAATAGATTACACTTGTGAAAGCAATGAATGCGGAATTAAATCAAATAGACAAGTAATTAGAATGATAATAGCAAGAACAAGAGAAACAAGAAAACACCCTAAAAACTTGTATTAACAAACTCTTTACAAAAGGAATACAATTGAAGAAACTTCTTTCTTCCACACCTCTCCTAGATGTATAGATCTCTCACTAGATCTCTATTCCTCAAGATCTCTCTCTCTCAAGAACAATCAACTCCAACAAGCTTGGATTGATTCAATTCTGTACTGTTCTTCACATACAATGAATTACAATAATTCACAATAACTACTACAACTACAATAAGCTAGGAAGATCTAATTCTACATATAGAATTATGAGACTTGAGCATGCACTTCCAACAAACAGTTAAGCCACTTGAACAAGGGCTCTAAAAATAACATTGCTAATAATAGAGACGTGAGCTTGAGACTACAACTCAAACTCATCATGCAAACACTCGCTTCTGTCCATGGAAATAGCTTTTTGGACGCACAGGTAACCGACGCCGGTTCCTGCTGCTTGTCTGTAACCGCCGTCAGCCGACCTTTTGCCGACGTCGGCGTCTCTGCAACTGTTCTTGACTGACGTCGATCGCTCCTGACCGACGCTGGTGTATGTGTAGACCTGAAACTGATAATGTATGCTCCTTGGTGAAGGTTTTAGCTCCACATCCTAACATTTTCTAATATGGAGCCTAGTTATAAACATAGTTACACAAACTATTATAATTAGAGTAGATTAAAATAATAATTATGATTAATTGTTTGTAATTGATTAAAGACAACAATGTTTTCAATGTTGTTCAAGTTTTTAGTTTCATGGTATGTAAAGTCCAAAATGCTGTTTGAAAAGTCCTCTATTAACTGCATGCCTTCAAATGGTCTATTAATTAAATTATGTTATTATATTGAAAATTCAAAGTATTTGACTATTGATCTAAACATTATACCTATTTGAGACGTCCTTAAATTTGTGGCATTTGTATATATATATATATATATATATATATATATATATATATAGAGAGAGAGAGAGAGAGAGAGAGAGAGAGAGAGAGAGAGAGAGATGAGTTTAATGCATTAAGATAACAGTCAGTCTAGATGGTGATATTTAGTTTAAATTTTGTCTTTTCTAATATGGAGCCCAGTTATAAACATAGTTACACAAACTATTATAATTAGAGTAGATTAGAGTAATAATTATGATTAATTGTTTGTAATTGATTAAAGACAACAACATTTTCAATGTTGTTCAAGTTTTCAGTTTCATGGTATGCAAAGTCCAAAATGGTGTTTGAAAAGTCATCAACTACATGCCTTCAATTGGCTCTTAATTAGATTGTTATTTTCTTGTAGTTGGTGCAATAATGTCAAAATATGTAAAGGGTCAAAACATACTAACTACCAAAAGTTTTATGATTTGAAAGTTGTCCAAGAAGATTATATAGAATTTCACTATCGTATGTAACTAAAATAATTTGTCGCATGCATCAAAAAATAAAAGTACACATTTATTCGCCATATACAATAAAAAAGTACAAATTACAATCATGTATTTATTTAATTTTTTAATTAACTATTACAATTTTTTGTATTTATATTTATTGGAAAATGTATATTTATATCAAGAATATCACAAATAATAAATAATTATATATATAATTATTATTAAAAAATAAATATTTATTATTTTTCTATAAAAATTATAAAATTAAACTAATGTTTGACCTTACATAATTTTCAGAATAATTTAACAAGTTTTTGATGAAAAGAATAGTACTATCCTTGCAACACATACTAATTAGTTCACATTTTAAAAACAAGTTAATGATTTTTTTTTTTCTATCATTGTGATATGGAATAATGGCGAATGCACCAAATTAAATTTCTTTAAATAAATATTTATTATTTTTCCATAAAAATTATAAAATTAATTTAATTTTTGACCTTACATAATTTCCAGAACAATTTAATAATTTTTTGATGAAAATAATAATACTATACTTGCAACACGTACTAATAATTTCACATTTTTAAAATAAGGAATGATTTTTTCCCATCATTGTGATATGGAATAATAGCGAATGCACTGAATTAAATGTATATTTCTATCAAAAATATCACAAATAATCAATAATTATATATAATTATTATTAAAAAATAAATATTTATTATTTTTCTATAAAAATTATAAAATTAAATTTATTTTTGACCTTATATAATTTACAAAATAATTTAATAAGTTTTTGATGAAAAGAATAGTAATATAACTGCAACATTTACTAATAATTTCACATTTTTAAAACAAGTTCATGATTTTTTCCATCATTGTGATATAAAATAATGGTGAATGCATCGGATTAAATTTATTTTAGTCACCACATTTGTTATAGATCCATTATTGCATATAAAAAAGATGGGAAATTCATTAAAAAAAAGATCACATGTTGAAAAATCCACGCCTCCCCATGGCAAAGATTGAACCATTCCTACTCCATATGATAAAAATTTATAGAAGAACTTCTTATGAGAGAACTTATGCCTCGATGCAAATTATTTTTTGACATGACTTGGAAATAACTTTTATTAATTAAATAAATGTAAAATTTTTTATTTTACCAAATTTGGATGATTTTATGATGAATCACGGATGATTTTATGGGTTGTGATTATATTGATGCTTTTACTTTTAGATGCAATTAATATTACTTAAACCTTTTTTTTTTTTTTTTTTGGGGTTGGGTTGTATTTAATATATCTTGTAATATGTTATATTATGTAAATTAGTTAAATATATATTTTGGTATTTGTATTATTTTGTATATATATGATATTTTCATTTTTATTATTTTAATGATAATTTTTTTGAAAGGGTTTGTTGGCATATCAATTATCTTGAGTGCACATTTTAAGAAGTGTACCGTGAATAAGATGGGATTGGTTAATGATATTTTATGAGAGATGGTTTCATACTATTATGTCACATTTTCAACACCATTAGTCTAATCTCTTTCAAGTCTTTTTTCGTCTTATTTATCCCTTTACTTTTTGTCTAATTTTGCTAGCCATTGTATATTCTTATTGTATCAACCAAGGTGATACAATTTGTTTCATGCATGTCTTTCCATGTACTATATTAAACTAGGTGATATTGTTTAGAGTATATCCTTGTTTTCCCAACCTTATTGGCTTGGCTTATAAATTTATGAGTCAGTTGATAACCTTTTCGATTGTATCAACCTGGTTGATACCATTTGCGTAAAGTTTAAGGTTAATGATGGGTTTGGAGATGTATATATAGAGGTCATAATTATCATTTCTCACATAACACACCACTCATCTTCTACGCTTGCACTTACATTTATGCTCTTATATAGTAAAATGAGGAGTTAGTGGTTAAAGTCTTATTCTTGGAAGTCCATTCTTGATTGATATTCTTTAAAGCTCAGTAGGAGTCATACTAAAGAGAGATGTCATTATATTTAGAGTCCAAAAATAAATATATTTAGGTCTTCTTCTTGATATTTGAGGTCTTCATCCTATAACATCTCTTTCAAAGTGCTAGTTGAGCCAAAATGGGAGATTGATATGCCAATGAGTCACCCTAAAGCTAAGTATCTTTATCCATATTATCTTTCCTTTATTCACTTAGTAGATATACCTAATCTGTTTATTTTTATAATACATGCATGTCATTTGTAATTGCTTATTTTTCTATTATAACGAAATAAGTTAGTATATTTATAGGGTTCTTGGGCTTGCCATTATCACCTTAGGCTCTTTGACCACAAATTGGTTGACCATTGCACCACCTATTTCTTAGTTAGTTTAATATGTTACAACTATCTTGGATCTAAATCATCAGTATTCCTCAATTTATTGCATGCAATATCCTTATTATATCCTTGCTACACCCCTTTTTTACCATTTATATATAATTGATTTATAGTGGGATCTAGTTGGAGCCATACACAATATCTTAGGCATAGGATTAAAACCCTATACCCTTGATATTGAGTGTGGATTTCCATTTTCTAGTTCTACAACTACCCTAAACACCATCATTATACCATTCAAGTACACATAGGCTCTATTGTTATGACCTTTGCTTGTATCCCACTATATAGAGAGAAACATGATTGCATTTGGCTATCCTATCCTGGACATACATTCTGGTGAACCTGGCATGAAGTCCTATCCCATCGCTAGTTGGATTGTTTTCATATTTCCATTTATTTTTCTTGCTTATGTTCACTTTTTCTTCACCATCATTATATATTTTGGATAATCAAACATGAATCCTTTCCCAATACTCATTTGATTGTTCTCATGTTTCCATTTATTTTTCTTGATTATATTTCCTTTGGCTTCACCATATTTATACATTCTGGTGAACCTGACATAAATCTTATCTCACCTTTAGTTAGATCATTTTCATATTTTTATTACTAGTTCTTAGTGTTTCTTTCATCATCATCATAAATTTTGGTGAAACTTTTAGCTCAACAAATTTAGCCAACTTGATACAATTTCTTGTGTCCACAACTGTATTAGCTAACTTGATATAGTGTCTCTCACATGTGTTATCATGAAAATGAGTCATTTGAACACTATAATAGTTTCTCCAATTCATAACATGAACCATATTTGTAAGAATTTTAGGGTCGATTCATCATAGTGAAGGAAAGATTCCATCAAATATTCATGGGTTTAAGCCACAATAACATGGGGAAAAATAATAATCTTTTGGCCATAAGGACATCCTTGAGAGTTTTTCAAGCCCTGAGAAATATACAATGCAATAACTGAAGATACATATATAATTTCATGTAGGGAGTTGTGTGAGTCAAATAGAATGAGTAATGCCTTAAATAATTTTTCATCTCTACATAAGATTATGGGATTAAAATTGGCATTCAAAGAAGACATTTTTAACATTTACATTGTACAATTATAGTTTTAAGTAGGCTTAGGAATAACATTTAGTTTCAAAATAAATTTAAAAACACAAAAAGCAAAGTCATGGTTCTAGTGTTTACTTAGAAGCATCACCTATTACCAAGATCAATTTAACCATTAATAAAAAGTGGTTTGTCAGAAGATGCAAGAGCCAAAAACACACCTTTCTCCTTAGCATGTTCAATTAGAGATAGTAATTGTAATACTAATGGGAATATTTCAACATAAATAATTACTAATTGTGTTATTCTTTCAGGTTTAAAATAAAATTATTTCACATATTTTTAAATATAAGTTATAAGGTTTATACTAAAAGGAGTAGAAAATATAAAACTTGGAAAAAAAGTTAATGAATTTTTACAATCATTCGAATTAGATACATCTTCTTTATTAGGTATAAAGTTTCATATCCCATATCATCATATGTCTTCTAAAGTATAATGATCTACATTTTAGGAGGTTTGAGATGGAAAAATGGTGAATATAATAGATTAATTCATTTTTGGTCATCATAGTTCTTATACATCCATTATTGCATATAAGAAAGATGGGAAATTCATAAGAAAGATCACAAGTTGAAAAATTAATGCCTCCCTACATTAGAGATTAAACCATTCTTAGATCTCACTATGGGACCCAAAATTGTATGAACCAAGCTTATGGTCTTAGGTATTCCAATATCCTATAATCTATTTTTAGGTCATCATTGGGCTCACCGCATGAGATCCATCACTTCTGCAGGTAGCCAATGCATAAATTTCAATCATTATGGTAAGTGCTTTAAGCATGAACTAGATCCAAACCCATGGGATCTCAAATTTCCTAAGCCTATGTCCTAATATCACATTTTGACTATTCCTTGCATTAATATTCCTCCCTTACTTAAGTTAATCAACATGCATCTTAATTTACATGATACCATTATTTATTATGATGATGATAAACCCAATGAAATTCAAACCATTTGTAACACCACTAAACTGCCTCCTTACATAGTGTAATTTCTTCCTTCATATCTTCTACCATGAGATAGGACCCTTCCCTTGCTTGATGGTGATAGTGAAATCTAACCCCATTGCAATGATAATGAAGCTTCCTAAATGGAAGATGACTTTGCATAAAATGACCTTGGAGTGTCCAATATTTTCAAAGATCTATTATTACTCTCTCCAAGAGCCTTTAGTCAAAATTGTGTGTTTGCTAAGGATACTTTATGCACCAAAAAATTACACGGTGTAATATTTTTGATATAATGTCTAAGGATGACTCAATGATCTCTAAAATGTTCTCAAGTGGGTTCTCTCTAACATTATATCTCTTATTATCTCCCTATCTATATCCTAATCCCTCCTAAACCTCTCTTGTTAGCCTTGTGTCCTTTCTTGGCTCAATTTTGAATACCCTTCAAGCATGACATAACTGAACTCTTTGGTGACAAAACCACCCTCTTTTATTATGGAATTACCTTGAAGATGATGGAACCATCATGTCAGTTTCACAAACCTCCCTGATGTAGCTTTCATAGACAAGACCATTTCATAATGTTATGACGTAATTATATAACTTAAGAGGGTGGTTTTGTCACAAACAACTATGATTACATAGTTTTCACCTTTAAATAGGGATGGTTCTATCAACAATTATTCATGCTTGATTTATGACTTATAAAACCTAAGTTCTTCACATGTTTTCCTATTTCTCTTCTCATTTCTTTCATTTTTTTGCCTTGGGTCCACCTCATGACTACATATTTCAATCCCACTATTTTGATCACTCCCCATCCTTAATAATGTTAACTTTTAATTAACCAATAGTTTATTTCACACTTACAATCTCCATGCTTCTCCTACAAATATCCTATATTTAGAAGAATTCTGGATCCAAAATTTTCATTAAATATTAGTGTTTTTGAGCTCTACATAACCCTAGCCTTCCTGATTTCAATTTTAGAAAATAATTTTCTCCACCTTTGGTCATCTTCATGTTCATTCTACACAAATTTTAGAGAATAGAATTTATATGAATCAATGACTAGTTCTTTACTATATATGAATCAATTTAACCATTGTTCAACTACTCTTCTTTTCAAAATTTGTGTCCTTTTCTTATATCAATTTTTATCCTTTTTTCAGAGAGTTCAAAGGGTTGTTATTTATTGATCAAGGAGCTATTTATTGAAGGATAACTTATGTACTATAACAAATATTTGCTTCTAGATGGTCTCACCTTGATCAGGTTGGGTTTTTTTTCAATTTCAATCTTGTTTATTAATTTATTAGATTAGAGTAGTTTATATTATTTTTCATTCATTAGATAAATTTTCATTCAAAAAAGACATAAATAGGAAAATGAATCTTTCTTTCTCTCCACTTTCATGTACTAAAAATAATAGCTTAGATCTTTACTATTTACATATGTATATTAGGATCTTTTGAAAGCAAGTAGTTTGCACCCAAACACTAGGTAAATTATAGGAACATCTTTTTTTTTGGTTTAAAAAATGATCATTTTCAATTTTTAACAATCTTACATTCACAAGAAAACAAGCACACATACACCTAAAAAACTCTAGAAAAAAAAAGTTTGCATATTATATATGATTTTATTCATTTGCATAAGAAAATAATGCTACTGTAGATCATAAAATCAAAAAAATGATAACTTTGATCTTGTTTTAATTTCTTAATAAATCATTAAATTTTGATAAACAATCATTCATAACACCAAAAGTTAGTTTTTAGCTTGCATACACATAAGAATTTCTATATACTTGAAGGTTGAACTCACTAGGGTTTGGATCTTTTTTTTTTTGTTTTCATGTTAGAAAGTTATTAATTTATTAATATTTTTTCTCAATCATAATTGGAAAAGACAAAAAAATAGTTTCATTTAGCTTGCACATAGGTAAAATCTTACATCTAGAAAAGGGTAAAAATCGGCATTTGCACTCTTAGTTTAACTTTCAATTTTAGTATTGCATCCACTGAAATATCATTGAAAATATAAAAAAGAATAAAATTTAATTTCATTTTCTTTTATATTTACTTCAATCATTTCAAATATTACTTTCATTTCAACAAGCAGTTCAATTTCATTTTTATTTTCAAAACCCTTGTCAAAACATGTAAAGTACCAAAACAACCTCTAAACAAATCCTTACCAAGATGAGCAAAAGAATAATAATTTCTCAAATATTTCCAAATAGTAAGCACTATCCTTAAAACAAAATAAAAACAAGCTTCATGCTTAACACATTTCCAACCAATCTTTCCTTACCATTGGATGAAACTCACTGAGCATTCATATCCTCATAGAGCTAGTCAATTCCCAATAGTGCTTGCTCCTATTCCACCAAGTTTAATTAAAATTAATACCAATTATGAGCTTAGGATTTAGGTCTTTCATTACACCAATAATTCAAATCTTATCCTTAGTCAGCTCAAAGTCTCAGACAAGCAATCTATGCCCATAGTCCTGGTAGTAGGACCTCTTTGTATTCTTCCCTATCAAGTAAATAAACTTTAAATATGATTGTTTCAAATTATCTCTCCTTTTATCCTCAAGTATAGCCTCATCCTATTTCATTTAGGCTACCCATCATCTTCCATTATGTCAGTTATCTTGGCCATGCATTAATAAGTCAAGTGCAAAGGTTATTGTTTTTTTTCTACTTGTAGATAAAATGGAAAACTTAATGTGAAGGTTATATCATTTTACACATTCATACTTTATCTCTTCTCTCCAATTTTACCTTCCATTCATATTTTGAGATTATTATATACTCCTTGAATATGTCTTATCAAGACATATTTGAGAGAATTATAGACTTTGAAACCTATGGGAGGATTCTTCACCCTAGTAACGAAGCCTACCTGCATATTTGGAACAATAACACTCATCCAAAAAATGTGGAAGCCCAATATCAAAACCACCCTTTAAAATCATAAAATAGATTAGGGGTAGTGATCCACAAGCTATGGGATCCATAAAAAATTTCCATTAGTCACCTTGACTCTAACAACATGTCCTTAATTGGTAGAAGTCGGACCAATGCTCACATTGTAACATGATAATTTGTTAGCCTATAAAGCCCATATTCCCAAAGTGTAGTAAGATATGACCAATATATTAATAAAATTAAAAAATTAGAATATGGGATGAGTAGAATATAGATGATTTTGCATCATGTAGATTATATTTTATGACTATATAGCACCTCAATCTTGTACACTTAGAAAAACTTAGACCTTGGCTATTCCTCTTAATTCTACACATGCCTTATTTCTGCAAGCCTTGTATATACTCTATCTTATTCCATTTGGACTATATCTTAGTCCTTCCAACATTATATTAATGACATAGACATCATATCTTTCCCAAAATACTTAAAATGTACTTATCTTACACCTTTGCAAGTTTTGAGATTGTACCTACTCTCTTACTCCCTAAACACTAACATTTGGGACAAATAATAACATTGATGTTACTATCCTACCTCGACACAAGTGTCTAGTGACCTAAAGTTATCCAATTTACAAATGAAATGTATATAAATTGTTGGCTTAAGTACTTTAATGTGATTTATCTCTCGATAGGATTGGTATAAATATAATATCAACCCTCATTCATTCCTCACCTAGTAATCAGACCAAGAGACAATGATACTTATTAAAAGCATTCTATCAAGAATTCAATTGATCAAATATTCCCTATTTCTACACCATTCATAAGTAAAACACATCTACACATCTAGAGTACTAAAGGATCAATCATAAGGTCTTATTTTCTAAGTTACAAGCTAGGTCACTTTTGTACTTGATTTACACACATTACATTATTAACACACAAACCACCACATAGGGGGGAATTACATAGTCTGAGTCCCTATTATAGATTATATTATATGTAGGCATCACCCTTTGAAAATTGGATAATTTTAGGTCAAATCGACACTATGTGCCCATTAACCCATTTTCTTCCAAGGTCATAGTGAAGATGGAAAGCTAAGGTTTTACCATTTCACTAGGAGTGAAAATCTATGACCTAGATATGAATGCACTAGAGTGAAGGTGAATCTAAACCCATAAACATATAGGTGGTCACATCTTATTTAGTTGATATTCTATAATAGAAACTATCATTGAACCTAGATAGTAATGATAACATAATTGTCTTAGGCTGATGCAACTATCTAGAGAGCCAAAAGCACCAAATCTAAAGTTTAGAAACTATTATAGAATCTAGTTCCCACCTACTTTCATCTTGTACCATATCCATATCTACATTAGCATCATAACAAGTTAATTACATCACTTATTTTTCATTTCTATATCTAGCATAGTTTTACTTTCCATTTATATTTTATCTCAATTTAATAAATTCAACATATGGTACATCTAAGTTTAACACTTTTATTGACCTACTATAGATCTAACATTCACCCTTGTGCCCTATTATTTCTAAATCCTTAACCCTATATACCCAAGTAAGATCCTTATCTAAATTAGGGTTAAACATTTAGTGAACTTGATCTTTGAACATCAAACCCTATGCCAACTAGGGTTTTGTTATTTCTATTCCTATTGTTGATCCCTAATTGATAAATCTTGAAATCATGTTTGTAATGGACATATCTATAAATTATTTAATGTTCCAATACCTTATATTTTTTTTTTATGGTTTTTTACATTAATTACTTACTTAAATCCATCTAATTTGTATAAGATTCAAAATCTAAATTCTTACATACTCTTTCCTATTCTAATGTTTATAATGAGATTACTTCTCCTAATCCTAAGGAGGGTGATAGATATCATCCTTAGAACTAGGTTCATATTATCACCTCTTCACAAGATAAGGGGGATCATCCTATTTTTCCAAAATAGGGTAACCAGAAAACCCTTCCAACATCCCTTGATGGTACACATATGAATGTTCAATTTGAAATACCTAGGGTTTGTACTTGTGAAACCCTAATAGATCCACTAAAAAATATGATCAAGATACTAAATGAGTTACAAAAATAGAATCAATATTAGACTCAAAGATCCTTTTTTTTCAAAATTATATTATTTCATTAAAAAAGCAGAAGCATATTATCTTATCTAAGGCACCAAGGAGATACTATACAATTTTACCTGAGTCCCCAACTTTATTAGTCCCATGGGGACTAAATTGCCAACTTATATCTCTACCTCATCCTATTGAGGTTGATATGAATATATATATAACCAAAGGATATGATAAAAATTCTTATTGTGACTATCACCAAGGCTATGGGCATTATATGAACAAATATTTTACCTTAAAGCATAAGATCTAGGAATCTATTGATGACCAAAATATTATATTTGATGATCCTCAAAATGAACTACCTTCACAACAAATAAAAAGGCATCCAAGACAATAATATATAATAATTACATTATATATGGGTGGTGCTCATTTTTGGCATAACCATATTGATCCTAAAAAAACAAAAACCACTTGTAGTATAAATAATTTTTAGCAACTCGGTTTTAACTTATAAGACTTGAAAAATAAGGTCACTTGGAAATACTCTTTCGGCATAATAATAATAATAATAATAATAATAATAATAATAATAATAATAATAATAATAATTTCTTGTGGTCCTAAAGTGATTCAAACATGATTTTTGGTGATAACTACCACATCTCCATATGCATTTACACTTGGAAATATTTGGCTATACCTAATGGAAGAAAAAATTGACCAAAATCAATAAGGTATCTCATTTCTTCATGAATTTAAATTAATACATGTTTCAAATGATAACATTACATCTTCTAATATGCATGAAAATTATGAGGAAGAATATGTTATATACCTTTTCAACCTATCCAATCATGATGAAAACAGTGTAAAAGATCCAACTTAAGGTTGTAAGGTTCACAGTGGGGGAGATATATCAATTACCATCCATTGGATGGCATCATAGAATGATCTTTCCTCATCATAAAAATTTCTAAAAATACCAAAAAAATTAAAACATTAAAAAAAAATCAAAAAACATTTTAGGCATCTACATGTTCTATTGGATCCTTGGCATCTATGTGTAATTTTCATGTTTAGGGATAACATATAATTTACTCCTACATACACATTTTAATAACATAAAAGTGGTATTTAAGTGCTAAGAGTGATAATTGAGACTAACTATTCCTACCTTAACCCTAGACCTATCTTAGAGCCTATTTTCACACTTATCCAACATTTGTGTGGGCCAAAGGTGTCCCTAGTCATCTATAAAGAAGTCCCAAACCCTCATTATTACATCCTAGCCCTTCATGCCTAATATTATACCACTTGGAAACTAACTCCATGATAAAGACAATAGTGGCACATGGTGCTAGTGTCCAAATAATGGTGTTAATGTCATTTCCCTTTATTTTTCACAAACTTATATATTTTCAAATCTAAAACCTCTTAGGGTCAATCGAGACATATTTTAACACTTGAAAAAGCATTAAAATGGTATAAATACTTGAATTTTATCCCTCTAAATACTATATGGAAATTAGATGCAAAATACACATTCAAACTTGGAACAAGTTTTTCACAATTAAGGTTATAAATCCCTATTTTTCCCTACTTATGCATACTACCATCTACAACATTCATAAGCTCAGATTACCCAATTTTTAATCTTAAGCACATTCAAAGTACTCAATTCCATTATCATACTAGATTCAATTGCACTTGTACCAATACCTAGGTAGGTAGAACTACGTTGAACTTGATCCCTCTTCAAAGTATTGGTATGTAGGCAACTCTCATCACAATGGGGTATTGAGGATATCCAACCTACCTCACTAAAAAACACACCTTTTAGCTTGTATCAAATAGATGCCCTAAAAACATGGAATATTAGGGTTTACTCATAAATTCATTAAAATAGACAATATACAAGGTTTCATAGCTTGTACATGCAAGAACAAAACTCACTAATCCATACATAGGTGCACCCAAAAGCTTAGGATAGTCCTTCACAAAGGACATTACCACCATATATCTAATAATGGTTCTATTATCCAATTAGGGTGATATTATATAGGAGGGTTTATGACACTATAATCCTATTTAAGACACTCGTACCAACCTCTACCTCATTTTTCATCCTCTAGATCATCCATCTTAGTTATTTTCTAGCTAAGTTCTTGCACTATTTATTACTATCTTTAGAAAGGTCAAAGTTAGTCAATTTTATAATAAATCAGTGGTTATATTTATTACATATCATTCCTTGATTTAGTATACTAATATCTTTAACAAACATATGATTTACATTCACAAAGTCCTAAAAGGTTAAAACATTTGGTGAACATGACTTATATTGAATACTACTTTAAAACCCTTGTTCCATCCTAGGATTTACCTTATCCATTTTTGTGTAATAAATTAGGGTTTATTAACTTCTAATTTTTCCTAATTTTATGCAAAACCTTATTGATCCATATCAATTCTCTATTAGTATTTCATTGATTAAATATTTTAAAATTTTGTCTCAAACCCTCCAAACCCTAGATCCACATACTAGGTCCTCAAACACTCAAAAAATTAGCCCTTAGGGTTTAAAAAAATTCTAATTTTTTTCTATATAGTGGGATAAATATTTACCATATTTTCACATATACCTATATTATATTACATTATACCTATTTTGTGCTTTTTATTTATGTTTAAATTATCTTTTTTGGCAAGTTTAAAATGACATCCAAGAAGCTTCTTGCCCCTCACCGAGTTGATCAATTTCTAAAATTTTCACATAATTATAAAAATGAATGGACAAATTTTAAAGATTTCACACTAGCACATGATAGTGAGAATTATTTATTTTATAATGATGATTATTATTATTTTTGTAATGATGGTTATGATGATTACTATGAGCATGACAATGAAATTATTGATGAGGATAGATTAGATGCATCTTCTTCTCTTTCTACTCTCTCTTATCCTACTCCTCAAAATCAAACTAAAAATATCAGGCCAAAAGAACCCCTTGTTGGTAGTGCTTTGTTTCAATGTGATCCTAGCTTTTCAATCACTTTTGATACATCCTTATTCAAATTAAAGCAATACAAGAATAATAAAACCAATTTACCATTACATAATTCAAGTAACATTATACAAAATGTTCCTAGCATAGAAAAGTAAAATGCACATTATTTACCCTTCTCAATTCAATTTGAAAAATCATGTACAAAATATTTTTCACCTTTTACCATTGCAAAAACTAAAGTGGATGATATTATTTTATCACCTTGTTTTAAATTTCAATCTCAACACAATAATTCTATGCAAAATGTAGATAATTCAAATATTTCTAACTCTTCTCTTACATGTAATAATGTGCCAAATGAAAACATGATTGCTAATTATTTTATACTTGACTCCAAGATTAAAAATAATGATCATACATACATTTCACTCATAGATAGCAAAGACATGCATTGCATTACACCTACCCATGATAACACATTGCATAGCAGTAAAAATTTAAAATCTTCTCTTACTCTCTCTCTTAGTGAGCATGTGAATGATAATTCTTCTAGTCTTACTTATATAAGTGAATTAAACTATGATTTTGATGAACCTTTGGATAATGATGATTACTATGATTATGGTGAAGAAGACATGGAGTCTACACCTTCTAGTTCTCTTACTACTTCACCTATATCTCTTGTTCAAACAAATGTTAGGTCACACACACAACACACACACACACACACACACACACACACACACACACACACACACACACACACACACACACACACACACACACACTCACACACACACACACACACACACACAAACACACACACACACACACACACATTTATTATGTTCATAGTTTACATAAATTACATTCACATGATAATAAATTACCTTCTAGTCTATTATCATGTGATACTTCTTTACAAATTAGCAAAATAAGAGATACCAATGAATCTCCCTCAACCCCCCTTACTATAGTAAAACATTTTTCTCAATCTAACCTAAATGAGGGTGATAACTCATTTCCCTCTAACCAAGTCCCAGCTATCACACCTATAAAGGTTATAGAGATAAAACCAATCCTCCCTAAAAAAGGTTCCCAATGTAATATACAAATGGCTAAGATAAAAAAAAATCAAGAGTTAAATGAACTCCTTGATGATGATAATATACCTTCAAAAGTGGTAATTTATTTTATGCATGCCATAGGTGCTTTGTAACAATACGTACACCATCTCACATTAGAGAATAAAGCATACCAATATTGGGTCTATGCCAATGTCATCCCTGGAAATAATATTACATGCAAAATCTTCGCTACAAGGTTGACACCTAACTTTTAGATACCGGTGTTGACTAAATTTATTGAGCATGGAGACCCATACTTACACCTTCAAGGTTATGGGAAATACATGGCACATGTCACCAATAAGTTGATTCTATTACATTTATTTCCAAAGTCCCTATATGGGGAAACACTAAATTGGTTCCATCATGAAATCCCTAGTGGGTCACTACATACATATGATGAGTTAGAAGTAGTCTTTATCAAGCACTACATACAAAAATAGGGACTTGATTCACACATGAGAGGTTACCTTCATTACACTAGAGTGAGACAGAACTAACAACTGAATACATTCTTAGATTTAAATCATTTTTGCATTGGTTGATTTACTAGTTAATAGATTTATAGGTATAATACATATTTTCTAGAGGCCCCATTTTTTCTATTAAGGAAAAATTATTGTATCAGCCATCCAAATCATTCTGACATCTATGTAACATATCTATACCATTAGAGATATAATTAGGACTAGTTGCTACACATTCATAGGAAAATTTGGATGTAGATTTCTCAAAGACACAATAATATAACATGGTACAATAATCTACTCCACTTTCAACTATTAAACTAGTGGAACAAAAAAACCAATAAAAATAATCAATAAGGGAAAATAACCACTTTATAGAGAACCTCCTATAGTGTCTAGAGCATAAGACACCAACAATGGGGCCATATAGTTTTTAGATAGAGATAGGCCTCATGACATATTATTCATATTATTAAATAGGGGGATGATAATCCTTACTTATAATCATCACCATCTAGCACATCACCTGCATAGGATACAAAATAAATCATATTGTAATTTTCATTAGATAAACAGACATTTAGACAACAACTGTTATGCACTTTGAGATTGTATTGACTAGTATGTTGATAGAGACATTATACCATTTACACAATGGGAATCAAGATATATTTATTATATATTCACACTTTGATATGAGTGAGTTATCCCAGGAAATTAATTTTAAGGAACAATTGGTTACTCATTGTACAAGCTATGTGGTTTCTAGGACACCTACTTATGTGAATTTCATGCAACATAGATTGAATAGAGATGGTACCCTAGTTCATAGAGATCTGAACATAATTTTAATTCAACCACCTGTTGGAAATATTGTCATTAATGTCAAAATTCTAGCATTATTGGTGATAAAGGCACCATTGCATTTAATGATGTTTGTAATTGTTATATTTATTTAATATTAATAAATATATTTTTGGTTGCATATGAGATAAAAGAAGGGCCCATGGAGAAGTCAAAGAGTCACGGGGTAAAGACAAAAGAAGGATGGGATGCATTTTTCCATGACGATTCATCTTGGGGAATTCCAAGAGTCACCAAGTGAAGACAAAAGAGGAAGGGCGCAATTTCTCATGAAGGGACACTTTGAGGAATATGAAAAGTCACCAAGATAAGGAAAAAAGAGGGAAGGAAGTTTTTACTCATGAAGGGTCACCACATGAATTTTGAAAGGCAAGGATATGAAGGGTCATACAATTTTGGTTCCATTTTCCATGAGGATTGAAGGGTCACAAAGGGGGAAGGCCAAAGGTCATTTGGAAAGCTATAAATAAAGTCTTGAAAATCCATTTGTAATGTGTGTGAGAGAGGTTGATTTGATATTGTAATATATAGCTTAGAAGAGCATTTGAGAGAGAATAATATGATTTGTATTTGTTATATCTAGCTTAGAAGAGAAAAGGTGAGAGAGAGGAAAGAGATGTTGTAATGAACTATCATTTGTTGAGATAGAAACATTGAGAGATAGTTGTGTGGTATACACAAAGGGGTTGGTGCTCCTATGGGTTGGTGCTCACAAATAGTTGTTGGGTTGGTGCTTGGCAAAGGGGTTGGTTCTCCTATGGGTTGGTACTCATGAATTATTGCTGGGTTGGTGATCGGCAAAGGGGTTGGTGCTCACGAATAGTTGCTAGGTTAGTGCTCAACAAAGGGGTTGGTGATCCTAAAATTTGGTGCTTAAAAATATTGTTTGGGTTGGTGCTCATTCATATACTTGAGATTGTTCTCCATGGTTTTTCCCACATTGGGTTTTCACATTATATTTGGTGTCTCTCTCTATCTTGTGTGGTATTTATTGTTTGCATTTCATTGCATTTCATTGCATATCTTGAATGTTTGATTAAGTAGAATTTGGTTAAAAGAAAGTTTTATAAGATATATGATATACTGATTCACCCACCCCCTCTCAATATATCCCGTGCTTAACAATTGGTATCAGAGCAGGTTCCTTTTTGAAAAGTTTTACAGCTTGAAGGTAGATCAAGAAAGCACGATGGCTGGGTCATAGAAGGATTTTATAGAAATAAGGCACCTTTGTTTGATGGGATGAATTATGATTTTTGGAGCATAAGAATGAGGAATTATTTGATAGCCCTTAGATTTGACATATGGAAAGCAGTGGTGGAGGAATATGAAGAGCCACAGACATTTACAATTATTCTAGTAGAAAAGAAGATAAGTGAATGTAATGATAAAGCTTTAAATGCTATTTTATGTGGTTTATGTGAATCCAATTTTTTTAAAGTTATGCAATGTAAATCTGCTCATGAAACTTGGGTAAAACTTGAGAATATTTACAAAGTTGATGGAAAGGTTCAACAAGCTAAGCTTCAGACTTTTAGAAGATAGTTTGAAAGTTTGAAGATGGAAGAAGAAGATATAACAAGTTATCTTTTGCGAGTTGATAAAATCATAAATTAGATTCAAGGTCTTGGAGAAATGTTGGAAGAGTCAATGGTGGTACAAAAGGTTTTGAGATCTCTACCAATGAGATATGATGCAAAGGTTTCAGCAATCGAGGAGATGAAAAATTTAGCCAAGCTAAAGATGGATGAGCTTCATGGTATACTCACGGCATATGAGATGTAGATAGAAAAAGATAAACCCTCAAAGAGAGAAATAAATTTCAAGACATCAAAGAAAGAGAAAGCTAAGATTCAAGAATCAAGTGATAGTTTCAGCGATGATGAAGATGACAACGGAGCACTTTTCATTCGTAAGCTGAAAAGAGGAATAGGTAAATATCAAGGAAAATTACCTTTTAAATGTTTTAATTATGGAAAGATTGGACATTTTTTTATCTAGATGCCCAAATAAGGGTAATGATGATGAAGAAGAAAATCCTACATATAAGAAGAATTTCAAAGGCAAATCCAAGAAGGGATTCAAGAAAAAGAGCCTGTATTCTAAAGATCCTAGCTTAGTCGAAGATAGTGAAGTCAATGATTCAGAAGAAGAGATTCTATTCATGGCCATACATGAAGGTGATCAAGAAGAAGAAGAGGAGGAAGCTGAAGTGAATATGGAAGGAGAACTCATTTTTGCCTTAGAAGAGTTAGAAGCTATTGAGAATAAGAATCGAAGATTGATGTGCTAGATCGAGAAAAATGAAAAGGAGACAAAGGAAATGATTGATGATCTAACAACACACTTGGAAGAATCAAAGAAGAATGAATAAGATCTAACAACATAATTGGAAATATCAAGAAAAGAATGTGAAAGGTATGTTATTGAAATTGCCTCTTTAAAAGAAGATATTGAGAGAGTAGCCAATGATAAAGTAGTTAGTGATTCAAAATTTGAGGATAACACTAACATGTTGAATAAGATATTTGAAAGTCAAAAATAAAATTCAGATAAGACAAGGATCGGATTTGAAAAGAAGAGCTATGCTGAAGCTCTTACAAAAGAGGAAACAAGGGAAGAAGTGAAGAATACAGAGGACATTTCAAACAGAGAAGGATGGAGAGAACAAAGATACAAAATAAAATCAGGTCAGAGATATACAAATAGGTCTTATTTTTATGGCTATTGTTTTTATTATAATGGATATGGTCACAAGAAATTAGAATGTAGGAAAAGAGCTAACAATTTTAGAAATAAAAAGGAAAGTCAAGTAGAGTCAAGAAGAAGCCACAACTATTTTGCTCCTCTATCAAGCTTTGATGAAGAGACCATAGTATGCTATAAGTGCAACAACTTTGGACACATAGCTTAGTATTGTAGAAGAGTGCTTGAGTCAGTCAAGAAGGATCAGAGTTTCAGAGCTCCATTCATCAAGAAAAAGGATCATAGTTTCAAAGCTCCATTCATCAGGAAGAAGGTTCAAACATTTTCATGGTAGAAGACACAACCTGAAGATTCTATGTTGGTGCAAACAGATTTGCATGTAAGAAATAAAGATCAGCCATGGTTCATTGATAGCAGATGTTTGAGGCATATGATAGGAGATAAAAGTATTCATAACTCTAAAGAAGATCAATGGTGGTACAATGAGATTCAGAGATAAAACCACTGCCAAGATAGCCGAAAAAGGTACTTTGAGTTTGGATTATGGTAGAACTAAGACTAAGAATGTTTTATATGTAAAAGGTCTTAAGAATAATATATTGAGTGTTAGTCAAACATGTGATCAAGGATACACATTAAAGTTTCATAAAGAATGTTGTAAGATTAGAAGAAAAGATTTAAATGAGTTCATTGTAGATGCTCAAAGGACATGGAACAATGTGTATGTATTATTAGATATCTTCTAAAAGGCATGATCAAAGGATACATTCAAAGATATACAAGAGGAGTTGGGAGTAATTTATATTACTTCCTGCCATTGATGTTCAACATCAGTCGAGGGGGAGCTAAGTGTTAGCTCCAGGTAGGCCCTTTGCCATTGATGTAAAAGGGGGAGAATAATAGGTATAGGTATAGGTGCAAAAATAGGTATAAGTTGTTACAATAAGGGGGAGTTACTGTATATTTTTAGATGATAGTATGTGCAGGTGACATGATGTGGCAGTTTCAAGATTGAGGTTGCCATCAATGAAAAAGGGGGAGATTGTTGGAAATATTGTCATTGATGTCAAAGGTCTAGCATTATTGGTGATAAAGGCCCCATTGCATTTAATGATGTTTGTAATTTTTATATTTATTTAATATTAATGAATATATTTTTGGTTGCATATGAGACAAAAGAAGGGCCCATGGAGAAGTCAAAGAGTCACAGGGTAAAGACAAAAGATGGATGGGACACATTTTCCCATGAAGAGTCATCTTGGGGAATTCCAAGAGTCACCAAGTGAAGACAAAAGAGAAAGGGCACAATTTCTCAAGAAGGGACACTTTGATGAATATGAAAAGTCACCAAGATAAGGACAAAAAAGGGAAGGATGTTTTTGCTCATGAAGGGTCACCACATGACTTTTCAAAGGCAAGGATATGAAGGTTCATACAAGTTTGGCACCATTTTCCATGAGGATTGAAGGGTCACAAAGGGGGAAGGCCAAAGGTTATTTGGAAAGCTATAAATAAAGGCTTGAGAAACCATTTTTAATGTGTGTGAGAGAGGTTGATTTGATATTGTAATATCTAGCTTAGACGAGCATTTGAGAGAGAAGAATATGATTTGTATTTATTATATCTAGCTTAGAAGAACAAAGGTGAGAGAGAGGAAAGAGATGTTGTAATGAACTATCATTTGTTGAGATAGCAACATTGAGAGATAGTTGTGTGGTATACACAAAGGGGTTGGTGCTCCTATGGGTTGGTACTCATGAATTGTTGTTGGGTTGGTGCTTGGCAAAGGGGTTGGTGCTCACGAATAGTTGCTGAGTTGGTGCTCGGCAAAGGGGTTAGTGCTCTTGTGGGTTGGTGCTCCTGTGGGTTGGTGCTCATGAATAGTTGTTAGGTTGGTGCTTAGCAAAGGGGTTGGTGCTCCTATAAGTTGGTGCTTGCGAATATTGTTTGGGTTGGTGCTCATTCATATACTTGAGATTGTTCTTTGTGGTTTTTCCCACATTGGGTTTCCACGCTATATCTAGTGTCTCTCTATATCTTGTGTGGTGTTTATTGTTTGAGTTTCATTGCATATCTTGAATGTTTGATTAAGTGGAATTTGATCAAAGGAAAGTTTTATAAGATATATGATATACAGATTCACCCCCCCTCTCAATATATCCCATGCTTAACACCACCAATTAATATATTCGGCAAAAATTAAAGAGATCATAGCATAGTCTCAGTACAAGAACCAATTAAGATATTCATATGACATGATTCACAATAGAACACAATTGTAGTTTGACAAATTATTAAGATATTTTTAAGACATGATGCACAATAGAAGACGATTTTAGTTTGACAACCAATAAATATATTTATAAGACATGATACAAAATAGAACACATTTTCAATTCAACAACCAACTAAGATATTTACAAGACATAATGCACAATAAAATATAATTTTTTTAACAACTAATTAAGATATTTTCTAGAGATGATGCACACCAAAACATAAATTTAACATGACAACCAATTAAGATATTTTATATAGAGTCTAAAAATTTATTTACTAGTAGAACATGATGAGCAATATCAATTCTAGAGGCTATTTATACACCTACACAACATGAGAAGTATGGTCACTTATTCACCATGCCATCCTGGTTTAGATAGTGCCTGCTATAGTCCATAGTGTAGTTCAACCAACTTCACAAATTTAGAACACAGTTCATGGGCTAGTTTAACTAACTTCATAGATTCAATGCATAGTTCACAGGCCAATTCAATTAGCTTCCAAGATTCCTAGACCTACTTCATAAGCATTGCCAATTATAGATCATTCAGTAAAATAGGTTTTGGGACCTTAGTTACCTTTTCATGAAACACACATGATTAATATTCCTTTATTTGACATAAGCCACATTAATAGTGAGTTTCCCATGAGACTCATTAGTTAGTATGTTCATCCCTACTTGACATAGTCTCATTAACTCTTGATCCTTGTATATAGTTTCATTTTCATGTTACTTGTAGATATCTTATATTCATAAAATACAAAAACATTTTAATATGTCAAAAAAAAACATTCAAATATTTACTCATAAAACATAAAACTATAGATTGTATAAGTTTTCATGTTTACATCTCTTATATTTTATAGACACTACATATGCTAGCTATCTTAGTATATTTGGTTCTATCATAGATATATGTTTCACTTGTTATTGTCAAGTGATTTTAGATTGTTAATAGGACTCGAGTTTACTACACCAATCCATATTTTCTATTATCTACCCACTGGGGGTATCTACACAAATACATGGGTTCTTCATCTAACACATTTGGCCATTTAGGGGAACCCTATACACAGTTTCAATTACTAGGTTACATCTTTATATACTCTACCTCATAGATTTAACATTGTTATATCTTGATATTGATCATGCTACACTTACTCAAAATTTTTGATGGCTACTACCTTAGACTTAGTATATGTACATATTAGCTCTTACATAAATTTGTATTACATGTTCATGTATACTTTTATTTCTAGATTTCCTAGTTTAGACTTGATTTTATCTTTATGCTTTTTCTATTCCAGGGAATTTGAATATGCCATTACTCTTTGGCTTAATGCCACTTTTTTCCACTATATGTATGATTTAGACATGTGCCTATGTCCTTGTGTGTGCTTTCTTGATTATGTATGCAAGCATTTGAACATGTCATTCTATGTGGCTCTAAGCCAAAATGCTTGTTTCTTGCATATGTGGACATTTGAACATGCTTTTCTATGTATTATTTTCTTAGATTTAGTGACATGTGTCTATATCCCTTGTATGTCTTATTTTATCAGATTTAGTGACATGTGGCCATGTCCCTCATAATATGGCCCCTTAGACTACTTTACATGCCTCATTTGTGTGGTATGTATGTTTTATTGGTTGTATCATGGTCATGACACTTGCATATTTCTTGTTACACACTCTAGTTTTAGATTCCATGAGGGACCTCATGCATATTCCCTTCTTACATGGGTGTCGTGATGTACATTATGCACCATCTCCCTAGATATCTACTTAGTTATTACTTATATTTGATATTACATACATTTTTATATGTATCTTGACACCCTTGTGAAGATACATATAATAATAATCACACATTACAAACTTATTCTCAAATTATCTTACATTTTGATGTTATGTATGCACATTATATTGGATTATTACACATGTATCATATATGCTCTAGCTAACACACATATTGAAAAGTTTTTTATCTTTAGGATATTTCTTTCACAAGTTTAACAAATACCCTTAAAATAAGGTGCATTCATAGGGGTTTATCATAGAGATCAGGATCCTATAATGCATTCACAATATAATTTTTAACACAGAGGCTGATATTATAGAAAATAGACTTAGGTAAATGTTGACACTTGGATTTGCACCCCTGAGGAGATGCCTAATTCTCCTTATCCAAGTGGCACCATGGAGACATTTCTCTTTCTATAGGTGACAATGTTGAGAAATGAATCTCTAGATTAAGGGCTAGTTCCCCTTGATGCACTATTTGAAACTCTTCTATACCTATCAATTGGAGATGAAAAAGGGATTAGAAAAATCAATTATCTAAACCAAAGATGGTGATGAAATTATATATATTATCCTCTTGTTTGACTAAAAATACACTACTCAAAGACAAACAAGGATGTTTCACACAAACTCACAACATAAAAGGTATTGTCACATCAGTATTTCATAATTTAGATTCAAGAAGGTACTTAACACTTAGGAGGTGATGAATGATTCCAAAAAAATAATACAACATATACCACTTATAAGACACTCATACACTTAGTAAATAATACTAACAAATACCTACAAACAACATCTCTTTTGCACATTGGTAAGTGACCATAGATTGATATGCTAGAAAAGTAACTCTTTCACTAGACATTATCAACAAGATTCAAACCTATACATAATAGTACAATATGTGAATGTAAAAATCACTTGTATATTTATTCAAGAGTATTTAAAATAAAAATTTGGCTAGATTTTCCCCATCAACCAATGGAGGCTATAAAAAAGATCCAAGAGAATGCATATTTATATCTTTTGTGAGGAAGAACAAGCAAAGGAAGTCCAATTGTCACTTGGACATGTCTCACCTTGAAATAATCAATTAAATTTTCATTTGTAAGAGATATTGGGTGATATATGCCATGTAATAGAGGTCAAATTATCCAAAATAAGTCATAAGAATGGTGAAAAGTGGCACAAAACTTTTAATTCTAGTAGAAGAAACTACCTTCATGATTTACCTTCCAAAACTACCTTATCTCTACATATGGTCAAGTCTGATGGCTAGTCTAAGAAATATGGGTTACAAAAAATTCCCCACATGCATTGGATTTATATTTGACCATCCCTATTCTTGTGGACATGAAAAATCATCCTTGGTAGTTTCAAAATGGCTCTTTTCCATGCACCTTCTACACTTGGCATTCAAAAACTCCCAATTTTCCAAAATTATCCATGCACAATAAATAATGACACTTTTCAAAGGTGTTCCTATCATTATTCTCAGGAAAAAACCTTTAAAAGGCTTCCTTAATTGCTTTTCACCATTTTCCCTAAGTGTTTACTAGCTGGTTCACTAGACTAGCTAAAATTAAGAGCTTATTTGGGGAACTTAGGGGATTATTAATTTGATTTAATGAATTTTTTGAGTTATATCAAGTGTAAATATTCATTCCAATTTTTTTTTCATCTTCTAACTCTTATATCCTACATACCACAAAAAATGGTCAAAATAATCCCTATTTTGTATTAATAAATATAAATTCATACAAATTAATCACATGTGTAGAATATTTAGAGAGTCATATACATTATCCAAGTGTTTTCATGTCCATTCCCTTGCATTTGGATGCTCAAAATTCTTCATCTTCTCAATCAGGTCACTGTAAGGGTTTTGCAAGGGTTTTGAGTGGCTTGGACTCTTAACCTTTGTTCATAAAGGTAAAATGTTGAAAATAATTTGAAATTACACAAATTAATATTAAAATACCTTATATAACTTATTCAAATGGATGAGGTTTCCATGCAAACATTCATGAAAGATATGAGTGATGGAAGATGACCTTCGAATTACTTTTATGCTTCCTATGAGGGTTTCAGTATGTCTGTGGTTAGAGATGGATTATTGTGGATTTTACTTGCCAAATAAAAATATTCCTCACATCTTTATATGACCTATAAACACGTTCCAATATTTGGGACAGCTCACTGAGAGCCCAAAATAGAGATGACCATTGTTATAGGATAAGGCCATTGCCTTGCCAACATGCCTATTTACACTTTGTTAGCCAAAATATGATAATTTTAAATTTAAATGATTTATTATAGAATTAAAAAATCATATATACACCCATATTCATCATATAAAACACTATAGTGACTATATAAGGTTTTAACTTTGAATGACATCTCATAAAGGATTGGGTTTGCATGCTTTCCTACTAGGTCTGCTTGCATACCTTCTTGTCTAGACCATATAATTGGAATTAAAACCTTATATGATGATTTATTATTCTCTCACATGTGTTTAAAAACTATTTAAACCTTTAAAACTTATTATATTGACATTTGGTTCACTATCTAACACTTTTCCCAAAAACTATCATTCTTGTGCATGAAGAGACTGTCCCTGCTTTGAGACAAAATAGAGAGTATAAGGCCTATTTTTTTTGGGAAATTGAATATTTTGGATATAAAAATGGTCCCATTTACCATTTTTATCAAATTGGTTTTTTAATTCCATGGTTAGGGGGTCTAACCATCTCAATCTTCCCAAAAAAGGGGTAAAAAACCTTGTTTTTTGCAAGTATTTACTCAAATCTCTCTATAGATTATATTTAAACAAAAATTTCATGATAATATGTTGATAAAACATGTTTATAATTATAATTTAAATCTTATTTATCTTTGGGAACCATATTATACCCCCTTTTTTAGTGAAAACGCTTGTTTCCCTTTTGAGTCAAGGGTCTCCTAACCTGCCTGTACAGACTGAGACATACCTTGTATAGGTGAAAAGGTCTTTAGGAATGTGGTGATTTTTATAGGAATGATAAAAAATTAATTTTATGCTGATGAAATATCATTCATTTCTTAAAACTCTCTCCTCCTTCCTTGCTCTATACTTTGCATTTCAATCCTTCACCTTCCTTCTTGTCATTACCTATAGGACTAAGACAACCTTAATGAACACATTAGGGTTGGTTAAGGATCATGGTAATTAATTTCAGGAGGGTAATTTGATCCATTTAATAGACTTAAACCTTCAATATTTCTTTATAAAGTCCTAAAACTCCTTATATGATCCCATGACTTGACTGTGTTCACACTTTCCTATATGATTGTAAGTGGATACTTTGCCCTGTCTATATGTTTTCAAGGTAGGTATCTAACCTCAAAAGTGTATAAAAACCTTTAATTGTATTCTTAGAATCATATTTAATCATAAAACCCACTTTTATGCTTGATTTTATCATAAAATACCACCTTATTCTTGACTGAGACCAATTTCCCAATACTTCTGGCTGTAGGTGCATAATCCAGGCTTGTAGGTTATTCAAGAGTGATTTAGAGCATGTTATGAGTGTATATGTATTATTGAGATTGAATTTATATTTATATTATTCACAATAGGACCTATTTACTTCTTAATAACCCTTAACACCATCTTTTTATGCCACTCATTGAAACATTTCCTTCACTGTATACTCTACCCTATGTGCGGATAGGGGATAGACCCAAAAGGTCATTTCATGCAATATGATTATTCTTCATGACCTAAGTGCTCATGAATCATTATTGAATTATTTAGAATTATTACCCTTGAAAAATTAGGTCTAGGACTTTCCAAATTCATTTTAGGGTTAACACTCCTTAAGAATCTTATAGATATCATTGTTAACTTTCAGTGGGTTTCTTGATAACTTGGAGGAGTTCAAAGTTCACCTCCCACTTACCCTTTGGCTCAAAAAATTGGCATAGTTTCTCTAGATGAATAGGGATACAAGTAAAAACCAACAAAAGTTATGTAAAATTCCTCCACCATGGAAAATATTAATCCATAAAAACTTTATAACCTCTATTTTCCATATTTAGGGACTGAGAGCCCAAAATGAAGATGACCTTTCTTAAAGTGAAAACTTGCTTGTATATCATCCTAGGTCTTCATGACATGAAAATAATGATTACTAGGTAATTTTAGGTCTCAAAATATATTCCACCATGTACTATAAGATCTCTCACCTCTATATAACCCCTTAAACCAAGCATAATTGCCCTGAAGGTGACAACGCTGCAAATAAGGGAAATATGAGTAGTTTGGCCCTAGAAGAATACTAGTTGGATTTATCATAGGGTGATTACATGAAATAAATTTAAAAAAATGAAATTTAAGAAAATTATCACCACCATAAAGCACCCCATATGTTGAAAAAACACAGGTCATGTACCCATCTTTGTAACTTCAAGAAACAAGCACCATTTGAAATCTTATACTAAGACAATGAGAGGTGAAGTGTTAGATGTTGGGAATATCATGGAGAGAGATTTATTATATCATAAAAACACCCCATAAATATCACATAACTCCATGGACCTTTGAAAACTAGAAATAAATGCATAAATATACCCCTCTTGAATGCAATTCTATAAAAGGCTGCTTAGATTGTTAACCATTGTAAATAAAGGAGGATGAATAAAAACACAAAATAATATTATGAAAATTATTTGTATTAATATTAAAATCCACCCATAGAATAAATCCTCTCAACTCCAACTATACTTTTTGTACCAAGTGCTTGAAGTTAACCTTCTTTTGCATGCCAAGAGGAAATAAAATAAAAATGAGTTGCAGATGCATAATTTTACATTATCCTTGAAATTAAAATGTGGAAATGGGTGTGTGGAGGTTAAGAGACACCCAAACCATGTTTTTAGCTAGAGATTAGATCATGGGGACCGTATAAGTGCCCAAAAAGGCCTAGAAACAAAGAGAAACTCCCATTTTCTGATTATAACTAAATATTGGACTATCACACACCTAAATATGACATTATATAACCTATAAAATATTAATCATAGCTTGGTGATAGGTTTATCACTTTAACCATCTGTACAAGTCCTCTTTCCTAGCTCAAGGCAATTTTTGCATATTGAATATGGTAAATGATATTCGATAACTTAGAAAGATCCTAAATCACATTAAAAACCATATTAAGACTAGAAAAACATATTGTATGCCTTTGAAAAGGTTTTAACCTATTTGAATAGGGTTGAATTTCATTGCCTTGACTAGTACAAAGGGTTAGACTTTGGACCAAAGCTAAGCTAGGGATAAGTAAACATATAGATAAAAAATGAAACCCCTATAGGACATGGATAAAATTATACAAATTTTAGAAATGTATGGGTTGCCTCAAATTTTACCAAAGGTCAAATTTGGTCAAAAATAAACATAGTGGGAAAATAATGACATAGAGATCAATATGGTTGCATATAAGTGAGTATAAAGACACTAGCACCCAAATTGGGACACTAGTACCACATGGAGTTATTGTATAATATATATAGCTACTATTGAGTAACCTCAATTTCAAAAAAGCCTAGATTGGATATATAATTACTGTAATTATTGTATAGGTTTGCATAGGTTCAGTTATAGATTTATCAATTTTACTTAGATTCATACTAGTCTAGCTCATATTCATTCTAGTTTGCTCAAATTGGGGGCAACATGCAAGGCATGAACATTCCCATAACTAGATTAGATACTTATAAAGATTATTACAATTCAGTCTATAATCCATATGCTTAGATATAAGATTTGGGGGTATGTGCATGACACATTTTTTCTATATGCTCACTTACACATTGGTTGATCAGATGGAATCATAAATTCCATGTCATTATCTACAACGTATACATCTGACATCATATTCCAAGTTGCATACCAGTTTCATTCCTTTCTCCATCTATAGTGGTTGGCATTCTTGAGTGACAAAGAACTACCTAATATACCTGAGTGGCTATAGAGCTAACCTACCTAGTTAGACATTTCTACTTACATCACACAATTTTAATTTAAGATGCATTTACTACACATGGGTGGGAAATGATGGATTCATATCCTAATTGAGTTATTGAGCCACCTACATGAGAGGGTTGAACACAACATCATTCTAATCTAAGATATTCATAAGTCATGATCCACCAAGCAAGGGTGGGTAATGATGGAATTAAAATTAGATTGAGTTATTAAGCCACCCATACATGAGGATTGAGGAAGCCATCATATCAGTCCAAGTTATTCACCAATTGATCACTATATACATGCACACACATAGGTTGTCACTAGTTTTATGCATTGATTCATGTACCCAGTGAGGTGTATTCAATCCTTTCCTCTCTCTCTTATCCCTTTACTTAGTTTTACTCATTTTTGTCTTTACTTTTGATATCTCTTAAGTAAGGAATGATCTATGCACATTTCACTTGTAGGAAAGGCATTGGAGCATGCTTCACATATTCAAACCCAACTTCAAAAGCTTCACCTCTTAGGTAAGTCTAGATATGCTTATTTTTCCTTTATCTTAGTAATTTCACTTTCTTACATTTCTAGATTAAAATGGGGGCAAATGTAATCACCTAAAAGTGGTATTTTAGTATTAATAATGCTACTTTATACTAATTATCCCTAGAACTATCCTAAAGGCTATTTTTATACTTTTCCAACCTTTGTGTGGGCCATAGGTGTCCCTAGTCATCCCTAAAGTAGTCTCAGATCTTCATTCTTGCATCTTGACCCTTCATGCCTAATGTTCTTCCACTTGGACACTAGCACCATAATAAGAATAATAGTGCCACTTGGTTCTAGTGTCCCAACAATGGAATTAATGTCATTTACCTCTATTTTTCACAAATGGATATCTTTTCAAATCTAAAACCTCTTAGGGTCAACCTAGACCTCTTTTAACACCTACACAAGTATCATAATGGTATATATACATGATTTTTAGCCCTCTAACCAATAGATGAAAATTAGATATAAAATACACATTCAAACATAGAACAAGTTATTCAAAATTAAGGTTATAGATCCTTATTCTTCCCTACTTCTACATACTACCATCTATAACATTCTTAAGCTTAGATTGCCCAAATTTCTAGTCTCAAGCACATTCAAATCATTCAAGTCAACTATGATACTAGCTTCACTTTCAATTGTACCAAAAATTATGTGGGAATAACTATATTAGGATTGATCCATATTTGGAGTATTGGTATGTAGGCAACTCTCATCACAATCGGGTGTTGAGTAAGTCCAACCTACCCCACTAACAAACATAACTTTCTTGTTGTATCAACCAGATGTCCTAGTAACATGGAGGATTAGGGTTTGATGAAAAATTATTTAAAAATAGTCAATATATAGGGTTTCAAAACTTGTGCACATAGGAATAAACCTCACAGATCTAGACATAGGTACACCTAGAAGCTCATGATAGTCTTGCACATATGACACTACCACAAAAATAGGGACACTACCATAATATATATAATAATGGTGATATTGTCTAATTAGGGTACTAATGTCTAGGAGGGGTTAATACATTTAAATCATATTTATAGCACTTTGGCTAGATTTTGACTTAGTTTTTAGGCTTATATCATCCATCTCAGTCATTTTCTTGCCAAGTTCTTACTTGCACTATTTATTACTATTTTTAGAAAGGTCAAAATTAGTCAATTCTATAACAAATTGATAGCTATGTTTATTTCATATTATTAAACTAATATAGTATATTCATCTCTTTAATAAACATAGGATTTACATTCACTAAGTCCTAAAAGGTTTAAACACACATACATACACATACACAAATACATGATACACTTATGGGTGTTGGGATGTCTAACCTACCCCACTAACAAACACACATTTTATATTGTATCAATCATATGACATAAAAACATGTAGGATTAGGGTTTACTCAAAAATTTAATCAAAATAAGAAATATATAGGGTTTCAAAACTCATGCACATAGGAACATACCTCACATATCTAGACACAGGTGCACCTAGAAGCTCAAGACATCCTACACAAAGGACACTACCACCAAAATAGGGACACTACCTCCATAAATATAATAATTTAACTACTATCCAATTAGGGTTATACTATCTATTAGGGGTTTTAACACTAGAATCCTATTTATGACACTTAGACCAAGCTCTACCTTAGTTTCTAGCCTCTAGATCATCCATCTCAGTCATTTTGTAGCTAAGTTCTTACTTGTACTATTTATTATTATTTTTAGAAAGGTAAAAATTAGTTAATTATATAACAAATAAATGGATGTATTTATTGAATATTATTACCCTAATTTAGTCTACTTATCTCTTTAACAAACATATGCTTTACATTCACTAAATCCTAAAAGGTTAAAACACACCTATATAGGCATACATAGATACATGATACACTTATGGGTGTTGGGATTTCTCTCTACTCAAATCATCATCTAATTAGAGGCATACATATTATACGATATTAATACACATACATGATATGATTCAATGATCACTCTACATTATCATGTTTGAGCTTACATATATACTTGCACATGCCTATTAACTATGATTATATCTATCAATGGGTAATTCATATGCTATGTACTTGATTTTTTCACTAACATATTTAATCAATAGACCACTATGACATGTTTATGTTAGTTTCTTATGAATTTTACCTTACACATTTCCTTGAGTGTTTTGCCTTGTTATTGACTTGATTATTTAAGCATTTGAATATGCTCTATTGTATGTAGCCACTATGCCTATTTTACCTTCTTGAACATTTGAATATGTCATTGCTTATTGTATGGAAATTTGAATATGTCATTCCTTTCTTTGTGGATATTTTAATAAGTCATGTCTATTCAATTTAGTGTCATTTGAACATGCCCCTTATTTGAGATCTCCTTGGACCATTATTTTTTAATTTATTTTTGAGTGTTATTGTCTGTGTGCTTGTTGGCTTGTTGAGATTGTAATCTTATTATCTATACATTACCATGATATTTATCCTACATCTTAGGCCTACACATGATCACATTATTCTATGCACTTTAATGCTATATCTATATAAACATGTTCTTTCTATATGCTACATGGTTATATTTACATATTATACAGTTATCTTACCCTTTTGAGGTGCGGTAACTTCTAGGTACTATTTTTACCTCACCTCAAGGTGGGAATATTAGTAGGGGAATGAAGCAAAATAATTTTACCCACACTTTTCATAGTTCTTAGATTTAGTGGGAGTATGTCATATGGACATGGCTTTCACACATTCATAGTTTCCAGATTACACTAGGGGCATGCTTTGGAAGCATGCACTCACATTTATTTAGTATTAAGTACTCATACCAGTTTGTAGATTCAGTGGTGGCATGTAATATGGAAATTTCATCCACACATTCATATTTTCCAAACTACAATGTGGGAATGCTTTGGAATCATGTTCTCCACACTCATTAAATGTGGTACTTATATCAATTCACAAATTCAATGGAGGCATGTTTTGGAAGCATGTTCTCCACACTTATTTAGTTTTCAAAATCTCCAGTTACAATGGGGGCATGTTTTAGAAACATGTCCTCTACATTGGTACTTATATAAGTTTTAGATTTCTCCATATATAGTGGGGGAATGCTTTGGAAGCATGTCCTCCACACTTACACAGTTATCTAAATTGGCCAAATCACACAATTATATGATTCATATTAAAAGTTGTGGTAGAATTATATACATGGTACCATTGTTATACAAAATTTGATCATGATAGATATATAAGGTACATATTTTAAGCAACATGTGCCCAATGTTATAAAATCTGAATCAATTTTAGATTATAAAACTATTGCACATACTAACATCCCATAGACTTTTATGGAATTTATCAATCCAATATACTATAGTAGTTATTTCACCTTTTAGGTATGATTAAGGTGATTAAATAACTCAATATTTACATGTTTTTAAGTTGAATTAACCATCCAACCTCACTAGGTTATAAGTATCATTGGGTTGCATAGTTGAGCTAATCTCAACTGCCAAATGGCAACTCATTTTTACTCCAAATTTTGGGGCATGTGACTTCAAATCTCTCTCTATCTCCATATATATCTATATTTATTCTAATATTAGTTTATAGCCTTAAAATAATACATATTTTTCAAAAACAAAATTCCAATAGGTAAGGCAATTACATTGACACACATGTGTAATCTTAAGCCTTACTCTTTCAATTTCAATCTATTTCAAGTAATTTTAACCCAAATTATGTGAAATGATATTACATTGCAACATGATCTTGGTTGCAGGTCAGTCAATAACAAAGCACTCGAATTAAGCTATATAAAATCACTCAAATTCAACTCAAGTAAAGACAAGGTGTGCATACACACCTAAGTACTTATTCTTTTCCTTTAAACTATTAATTTCATCACTAGATTAAAGTGGGGGGGGGGGAAATGTAGATGATATTTTGTGATTGTATACTACCTCAGTCTTGTACACTTATAAAAACTTAGACCTTGGTTGTTTCTCTTAGTTATACACATGCCTTACTTATATAAGCCTTGCATCTACTCTATCTTATGCCTCTTGGCCTATATATTAGTATAACTAGAATTATATTGATGAAACAAACATCTTAGCTTGCCTAAAATTCTTAAAATGTACTTATATTACACTTCTACAAGTTATGATCCTATACCTACTCTCCTACTCCTTGGATACTAATGGTTAGAATAGAAAATAACATTGATGTTACTATCCTACCCCAACATAAGTGTCTAGTGCCATAAAGTCATCTAATTTGTAAATGAAACATATCAAAATGGTCAACCTAAGTGATCTAATGTGATTTATCTCCTAAGAGGGTTGGTTTAAATACAATATCAACCCTAATTCATTCCTTAATTAGCAATTGGACTAAGAGACTAAGGTACTTATCAAAATCACTCTATCGAACATTCAATTGATCAAAGCTTCCTTATTTCCACATCAGTCATAGGTACATCACTTATATAGGTCTAAAGTACTAAAATATAAGTCATAAGGTATTATTATCCAAGCTAGAATATAAGTCACTATTATACTTATTTTACACACATTATATTATTCACACACAAGACAACACATATTGGATAACTACATGAATTTGAGGCCCTCTTTTGGAGTATTGGCTATGTAAGTAATGCCCTTTGATAGTGGTATCATTATGGGTTAGATTGACACCATGTTTACACTAACCCATTTCCTCCCAAGGTCACATTAAATATGGAAAGCTAGGGTTTTTCCATTTCACTAAGAGTGACAATCCATGACCTAGACATGAATACACCAAAGTGAATGTGAAGCTAAAACTATAAAAATTTAGGTGGTTTCATCCTATTTTAGTTGATATTATATATTTAAACCTAGTGTTAAACCTAGATAGTACTGCCAATGTAGCCATCCTAGTCTAACACAACTATCTGGAGAGCTAGAGGCACTATATCCAAAATTTGGAAACTGTTCTAGAATATACTTGCCACCTATTTTTAGCTTGTACCAAATCCAAATATGTATTACCATAATAAAAATATAAGTACATCACGTCCTTTTCATTTCTATATCTAGCATAGTTGTACTTTCCATTTATAGCTTATCTCAGTTTAATAAATTTAACATATAGTACACTTGAGTTTAGCACTTTAATTAGCCTACTATAGATATGATATTCACCCTTTTACCCTATAATTTATATATGAATAACCCTATCTACCCAAGTAGAATCTTTATCAAAATTAAAGTTAAACACATCCTTCTCCTAAGAACTAAAACATTACCAACCCACAGGAGCAACAGACAACAACTCTTCTACAGGCATTTGACTTGAATCAATCTATTGATGGTCATAAAATCATACCTTTTATAATTGCTACTAAGGAGGTCACCAAAACCACCATTCCTTCTTCCCTAAATGAAATCATCTTAGCCTTGGTGGGATACATTTAAGATTTAGAGAGAAATAAATCCTATCTAAATCAAGGGATGGCCACCAATCCTTCTAATCAAGGCCACTCTCCTATTCTACCCAAATAGTAACTTACCAATGGCCATTGTATCCAGCTAACTCAACTTTGATCAATTATGCCTCAAAGCAATATCCCATGGACATCCTTACTCATGGCATCCCCAATCATGTTGCTTGTAACATCCTCCATCATACCAACTCCATTTTCATAAATCTATGGGAAGTGTAGAGACCTACAAACCTCCCAACAATATGGTAGCCAGTAATCTTCCACCCTACATCCCTTCAAGTTAAATATCACCCACATATACTCCCCCTTCATAAATCAACCATTTACCACCTTATATGCATTAAAGTTATGTTCCATCCATGTATACTCATACCCCAAAAAACCTAACCCTTCATAGTTTAACACTCTTCTTCTTTACTATCATATGTTCTCTAAATCCACTCAACTAGATAATTACTTTTTAGACTACTCCACACTACCTTACCAAGCACCTTCTTTTCTTCCTAGTGGTTACACAAAAAACCCATATCTAAATACACCTATTAAATCTTATTCCACCATGCCTTTAATAGGCTTAAATTACATGGGAGCATATGTTGAGTACTTGAAAGAATCCCTTGATCAAAATTTATGAATATTAATTCTACCATTTCCCCTACATGATCTCCCTAAATTCAAGGAAGAGGGAGATCTTAATTCACAAGTCAAGGAATATTATACCATTGTTTAAGAGCTCTTACCTTGGGATGGGGTAGTAGTGATTTTTTTCCAAAAACCCTTGAGTGATTCACCCTCAATCGATACTATTGCCTTCATGAGGGGTCTATTCATTATTTCCACCAAATAATGGTTGAGTTTATCAAAGCCTTCAATATGAACAAACTCATAAATAATGGCATATGAGAGTTCTTTTACATCAATCAAGAGCATAACAAATCAAATACACATTTAATTATGAGATGCCAACAAGTCTTGTACTCATCTTCCAATGTACCACACATGGACTAGAGGGAACTATGTGATATCTTATTGCACTCCCTAAATAAGGAGATGAGAGAAGACGTGCAAAAATTCCCCTATCAGTCATATAAGGAAACACTTTAAAGTTTTCTCAAAATTGACCAAGTGGCCATTAAAAATGGTCATACAACTTATCAAACCAATACAAAGATAATTATCCCAAGCTAGAATAATGGAGGCTATCAAAAATATAACAATAATAATTCCAAATACCAAGTTTCTAAGGTTATAGACATGAATTATAATCGCACCACATATGGTGTCATTTATCAAAATAATAGGGTGAATATATTTAACAACAATACACTTCATCTAGTGAATAATAATAACCATACCAACAATAATAATATGGGTATTAGAGACGAAAACCCTCCACTTTATATTTACATAGTTGACTTCAACCACCCTCCTCATAAAAACAAATGTTAAAACCAAAACCAAGGTTGGTTTAAAAACACTGACCTAAATCAAAATCAATACTTGTATTATAGCAATAACCTACAAGGGTTCATTTAACAAGGCTAACACAAAATGCCTTAGGACTATGATCCTAATGTCTACTACCTTTTTTATATAGTTTTTAGACATGACACTTGTGCCTTTATGGAATATAACAAGTTCATTCAAATACTCCTTAAAAACCAAAGAAAATATACACATGTTCCTATAGAATGCCAATGCAAACCCTCAAACCCAATCAACCAGTCTTATAATGCTTCAAAATATTAACTTGGGAATTTATAAAAAAACCTTTATAAACCACCAAAAATGTGCCATCCATAACCAAACACATGATATCCAAACTAACTAGTCCCCACTAGCTGGTACTCATGACACTAGGGTCTCTATATCTAGCATAATAAACCTTGATATGGCTCCCTAATTAGGACCACAACTAAAAACTAACATGAAAGGAGTTGTGGAACTTGAACTAAGGAATATTCAAACACTAATTCTCACACAAGAGACTATCAACCCAAAACCCATTACATGAATAATGTCTTGTAGATTGACACCAACCCAAAATTCATGGGGAACTATGATTTAATTTATGATTTCATAAAGACATTTTACCATATCTCTTTCGTAGACCTACTTAAAATTTTTATTATCCCTGATTCAAAATTACTCTATGCCTTAGGTTGGGACATCTATCCAATGTCTTCTACCGTAAGCTCAAACTAATCGTATAGATCTAGATATGTTCCCATCTAGACAAAATTTAAGAGATGCTAGTTAATTTTTTGATCTATAGATCCTACCCCCAGATGCATAAATGGACAAAATGGGAGATCTAATCATATATCTAAAAGTATTGATCTATAATGATTATGTAAAATGAGTAATGGTTGATGATGAGGTAACTATCAACATAGTCCCATTTTAATTTCTTTAAAAAATTGGATACGAAGAAACTAATTACTCTACTACTAGGAACACCTTATGAGGTTATGATAGCCTCAAGTCTACCTCATTAGTGACCATCATTATTCCAATAAATTTGGTTTCTAATACCATGTTGACATAATTTTACATGATTGATAGAGATATAAATTAAAACATGATATTGGGTAGACCTTGGATCCATAAGGTGAAGGCAATTCCTTCTATCCTATTCCAATAAATTAGGTTCCTCCACTTAGGGAAAGTATTCTTCACTCAAGGATACATGAATCCATTTGATGTCATTCAAAAGGCCATGTGAAAGTAACTAGGTTTGAACATTGATTATCACTTGACCACCAATGGTGTGGTAAATCCCCCATAGTTGGTTGAAGATAAAGATCCCATGAAAAAAAAGGTAGTTATCTTAAATAGGGGTGATAAAGGTCCTAGGCCCCTATAAAATTAATAACCTAAAGAAAATAGAGTTGAAACAATAGGAAAATTGAGCAAAGAAACTCCCATGATAGGGTTAGATATCTCGACCAAGTCTATGATTGAGATAAGTATCCTATAAAGAGATGAACCAATCAAACTTTCATTCAATCCTTATAAGATTGGAACTTATACTCCTAAAACACCTCTTGGATTATAGGATCTTAACCTTAGTATTGTTAACCATCATTTTGACATGATATAACTCTTGGGGAATAAAGAAAATCCCCCAAAAGAACCTGATCATCCATATATTCAATGTAGTCACACAACGCCCTATCACATAGGTGAAAGTAATAGTTTAGATCATAGTTTAACTTAGGATAGATAACCAAACAATTTATCCTCTACTAGCCACACCAATTCTTGAGTAAAGGATTCATACATTAACAATAGACACCATGTAAATTACCATCAATTCTAATGATTATCCAAATCCTCAGTGTTGGGTCCTCTTTCCCTCCTACAAAAGAAGACCATAGAGATTTACTCACTAAGTTCTCATAAAATTTCCATGAAAAAGACATAATGGTAAAAATAAATTCAACCATGTCTTATTCAAAGTACCGTGAGCTACATAAATATGAGTAAAAATATTCCTATAGAAGAAGGAGATAGTAGAACATAGACCATTGAATGCTCATAAGATTTAGCATTTCCTTATTTGCATATTATGACAATAAACATAGAGATAATCGTGGCTTATAGAAATAATATGAGCTTTACAATTATGTTCACAAATGTCATATACAATTGGGATACCTTGTCCTATGAATCAATAGTAAAAAAAGAGAGAGGAGAAAGTCGCAAAGACCTAATTAGTTAGGACTTTATCTACTGATTGGATACTTTTAAAATAGAGCCTATCGGTTATGCACTTTGGAGGGAAATGATTTTAGTGAATTTTTGAACTATTTTCACCCTAAAAATTTATAAACCTAGTCATTTCATTTAAATTTTCCCTAATTCCATTTCATTTTCTATTTTTTACATGTTGTCTTGCATATAAGATGTCATGTTTGGTAATTATCTAGTTTTTAGTTTGCATATCACAAAATTGCAAAGGGAAGCTTATCATATCATCTCACTTTTTACATCACATTAGTATCCTATATAAAACATTGTCAAAATAAAAATTACATCGATTCTTTACTTAGTTCTTATAGACAAAGTATACGTCCCTCCTTTCTCCTACGTCTTCTTGTAAAGCTTAGAAGATACTAGTGTACAATGTAATCTAGAATATTTTCCATGATAGAGTATTTTCTTATGGTTCCCTATTTTTAAATAAATTTATCATGCTAAGAAAAAGGTAACTTACTCATCTATCTTGGTCTTTGGTCATGAGCCCTTGAATCTTACTAGTTACATGGGGCCAATATTTTGGGGCATAGGCTTTACATATATATTCATGTATGTATATATACATATACATATATGTAAACATATGTGTATATAATGTGTATATATATATATATATATATATATAATATATATATATATACATATATATGTGTGTACATATGCATGTGTCAAATAGAAAGAAGACACTCCTTTAAAAATCAAAAGCTTATACAAAACAAAAGTCAAATTCCACATCTCTCTCCCTTTACTAATTTTTAGTGTTGAGTATTTATATATTACTAGTTGCATGAAGTTAACATTGGGAGGAATGTCCTTACTCACCTACATATAAATTTTGGTGATAATCCCATGTATCTTTTAGTCACATGAAACTAAGTGTAGGGGGTCATAAATAAAAATCAAATTCTAAAAAAAATATCAAATTAGAAAGTGTCTAAATAAAAAAAATTCTTTAAAAGGCTTGCCAGTATATATATTCTTAAAAGGGTGACTTTATCCCATTTATAGTTTTTTCCAGGGCTAGTTATCTCTAGATGAAATTAATAAAAGTTAGTGTTTTGTGAGTATAAGAATAAGTATGTTTTCCCCTTGCTCGTAAGGATTAGGTCACCTTAATTTTTCATACAAACCTTTGATTTATAGTTTTCATTTTCACCATTTCAAATATGAATCCCTTTCCCCCTTTTTCATTCCTTGTATTCAATTTAAAATTTATATGTTGTGTAAATGAAGTAACTCAGTAATCACCTATAAAATAACTGTCAACAGATTTATAGTTTTATGTATATCAATCACATGACATCATTTGCATACATTTTTTTTGCATATATGTAAGCATTTTTCCATAGCATATTATCAAAACATAGAGATAAATGGTATATCATCACATGCCTAATGATCTAAATTACATAAACTAAAAATCATGCATTCAAATTAAACACATAACATATAAATGACAAGTCACTAAAATAGACCATAATATCTCATATGTATTTCATGATAAATGTCGATTTTATCCTAAGCAATGTCTCAAGAATATTCACCTCTGTATAGGAAAAGTGAGTCAAACATCTCAAATATCCAAAGAAAAAAAAGTGTATGTATGTGTATACATGCTTAATAGTGGACCTAATAACTTGACCTCATCTTGCTTCACTCACCTCATGTATCTTCATCCAAGACTCTAATATAGCTCCATGCCTTTGTGGGTGAATGATCTCCATGGATGTGTGATAAGTTGGGGAAAAAATTTCTTATGCCTACCTATCTTGACATGTAGTCTTACATTAAAAAATAGTTTATTCCTAGTTTAAATAATCCCCTAATCTAATTTATTTAAAGAATTAATTGATCTAAGATCATTTGTTATGAATTCTTATAAATAATGGGAAAAAACACAAAAACATTGAAAACTAGCTTGGGCTTGTCACACTGCACCTCCAACTAGTATATTCACCATCTCATCTATGTGATCATTAATTTAGCTACTTTATGTCTTGATTTTGTCACCATCAACCCAAACCTCAAAAATTTCTAAACCTAATTTTTACAAATGATTTCTATTTTGGGCTAACTTTTGAATATATAGGCCTCTTAATTAGCTTTTATTGTTTAAAAAAATTCTATTTCTAGAAAACATTCATTCAGAATCTCATATTTCATGTTTCTAGATACTATTATGGTTGAATTAACATTATTTATGTTCAAAAATAAGAAAATTTAACTATCTTGTCTTTCTATAGCATGTTTATATGTTGTTTTCAATTTTGTAGGTACACTCCACTTGGTGCTAAATTCAATCCCCTAATGGGATGAGTTAGTTAATATGATATTTTATACATGAATGGTACGTAATCTTGTCCATGATTTGATTATGTAATATGTTTTCCACTTTTTCATTAATTTTCACATGATTTCCATCTTTTGACCACAGTCATGGAGTCTTGATTGGCTTAACTATGCCACCAAGGTATGTTAGGAAAGTATCTCTAACCCTATATTTATATTCCACATGCCAATGCTTAGGACCACACTATCATCAATTCATGACAAGATGTCATATTCAGGGGGAAGTATATATGCAATAAAAAATTACACGGTGTGATATTTATGATATAATGTCCAATGATGATGTAGTAATCTATAAAATGTGTTGAATTAGGTTCTTTATAACATTCTATCCCATAATATCTCACTATCCCCCTCTTGGTTCCTCCCAAACCTCTTTTATTGGCATTGTGTCCTTTATTGGATTAGTTTTTAAGACCCTTCAAGTAGGACAAAAGTACCATCTTTGGTGATGAAACCTACCTCCTTTATTATGAAACCACCCTGAAGATGTCAGAACCACGTGATGGTTTAAAAAATTGGCCTGATGGAACCATCATAGATAGGGTGGTTTCATAATGTTATGTAGTGTTTATATAACTTAATATGGTGGTTTCATCACTAAAAATGATGTTTATTAATCTATCACCTTCAAATAGGGGTAGTTTCATAACAATTTGTTCATACTTTTTTTCTAACTTCCAAAACTTGATTTCTTTATGCATTTGTTTTTTTCATTTTCCACATTGATTCTACCTCATTACTACACAGTTCACTCCCACTCTTATTTTGATCATTCCCCATCCTTCTTAAGTTTAACTTTTAGTTAACCAATATTTATACTCAACCTTGCAAGCTCCATGCTTCTCCCATAAGTATATCAGTTTTAAATGAATTTTGGGTGTAAATTTTGCATTGAAGATTGTTTTTTTCAATATCTATATAACCCTAGCCTATTTGATTTAAATTTTGGAAAATATTTTTTCCACTTTTGGTTATCTTTGTGGTCATTTTGTAAATTTTTTTGAAAGGAGAATTGATATGAATCAACAACCAGTCCTTTGATATCTATGAATGAGCCTAGCCACTATTTAACTAATCTTCTTTTCAAAGATTGTGTCCTTATTTCCTTACTTCCCATTTCATTCTTTTGTCAGAGAGTTCCAAGGGTTATGATTGAGTGATCAAGGAGATAGCTACCCGATGATAGCTTATTTTCTACAACAAATTTTACTGCCAGATGGTCTCACCTTGATTTGGTTGGTTTTTATTTCAATTTCAATTTCATTTATTAATTTATTAGATTAGTTTATATTTTTTTAATTCATTAGATTATTTTTCATTCCAACAAGGCATAAATAGGAAAATAAATCTTTCTTTCTTTCCTCTCTCCTACATCAAAAATAATAGCTTAGACCTTTATTATTTGCATTTGCATATTAGGATATTTTTCAAGCACATAGTTTTCACCAAAACACTAGGTAAATCTTAGGAGAAAAATAAAAATAAATAGTTTCAAAACAAATATTTTTTCAAAATTTAAACAATATTACATTCACAAACAAACAAACACACACATACCTATAAAACTCTAGAAAAAATGAAAGCTTGCATCTTATATATGATTTTATTCATTTTCATAAGAAAAAAATACTATAATATTAAAAAATCATAAAAATTAAAAATTTGATATTATTTTCATTTCATAATAAATCATTCAATTTTTATAAACAATTATTTAAAACACCAAAAGTTAGTTTTAAGCTTGCATACACAAAAGAATTTCTAGATACTAGGAGGTTGAACTCCCTTGGGTTTGGATCTAATTTTATTCTATTTGTATGTAATAAATTTATTATTTGAATAATTTTTTCATTCATTCATAATTCAAAAATATAAAAAAATAAGTTCATTTAGCTTACACATAGGTAAAAGCTTACATCTATAAAAGGATAAAAATTAGCATTTGCACTCTTAGTCTAGATTTTAGTTTTAGTATTGTATACATTAAAATATATTTTAAAGTATAAAAAATAATATTTAATTAAATAATTAAAATTTTCAATTCATTTCAATAAGTATTTCAATTTCATTATATTTGAAAAACCCATATCAAAATGTATACAAGTACCAAAATAAATTCTAAAAAAGCCTTGCCAAGACAAGTGTAAGAAAAAGCCTTGTTAAAAAAATTTAAAATATAAAGAATTATATTTAAAATACATTCAAATTAAACTTCATGTTTAACACATTTCTAATGAATATTTCCTTACCACTGGATGACACTCACTAAGCATCCATATCCTCATAGAGCTAGTCCATTCCTAAGAGTGCTTATTCTTGTTACACTAAGTGAAATTCTAAATGATATTAATTATGAGATTAGGATTTATATATTTCATTCCAATCATATTTTATATCTTATCATTAGTCATCTCGAAGCCTTAAATGAGCAATTTAGGCCCATAGTCTCGTTAGTGAGACCCCTTCGCATTCTTCCCCACCAAGTAAATAACCTTTAAATCTGAGTCTTCTAAATTATATCTCACTTTATCCTTGGGTTTATCCTTATAAAATTTCATTTAGGATACCCATCAATTTCTATTACATTAGATATCTCAGCTAGGCCTCATGAAGTCAAGTGCAAATGTTAGCGTGTTGCTTTCTCATGTACAGATACATCTAATGAAAATTCTCAACAAATTACACATGATTGTAATACTTAACCATATTATGATGTTGATTAAATAGTTTTCTAAGACCATTCATAGAATTTGGATGTTTTATATATTTATAAATCCCTTGTTAGAATCCATGCTTATAATCAATATGTTCACTTAGTCTAAATTTAAACTCATTTTGATTAAAGTTATGAAGAAGTGAGATAGAACCTAAGGTCTATTTCCCTCTCATTAATTTAAATCTGGAAAATAATCAATGGGTTATTCAATATATTTATGATATTTTCTATAAACCTTAGCGACAAACACTTTTCAAACTCATATCTACACATTCCATTATTTCTAACTATATCAACTAGCCTGCTGCTATTTAGAGTTTTTCTTTCCTTCTTGACTATATCAACTAGCCAAATAAAATTTATATCCTTTACAACTATATTGTCTAGTTTGATATAGCTTAGAAAGCTTCCAATTTTTATGATTGTTTCAACCAACCTATTCTAGTTTAAAATCACCCAATTTTTTTAGATTGTGCCAACCATCATTCAAAAAATGTTGATACAAATTATTTGTAGTTGCTTAATGGTATTAAAAAACAACTATTTTTTTGATATAGTTATAAAATCACCTTTAGACACCTCTAAGTGTATTGGCCAACACTCATATAGTTTTAATAACGTTTTTCAAGTACTTCCTCATGTCTATAGCCATACCGCCCATTCTCTTATTTCATGCAACTATATCAACCAAACAGATATATTAAAACCCATTCATGTTTTGAGTAACTATAGTGGTTAGCTAAATATAAATTATCTAATTCTATTGCACTAGATTTTATTGACTAGGATGATACCATACAACGAAATTTAGAAACACTTCCCTAAGGTCTTGAAAATTACCTTATATTCTAAAACAACTATTACAAGAAAGATCCACTCATAATTTTATAAAAAAGAAAAAAATAGTTGATATTGAGGAAGATGTAGAGTATTAGCACCCATTACCCACTCTTCTTATTGACTAATCCATATTATAACTCCTTCACACAAGAGATCCTCAACTTTCACAACAATACTACAAAACTAGAAACTTTGAAAACCCTTCTCTTGACTTCCACAACTTTGGTGCAAATGTTGATCCATTTTCCAAGATTCCTACCAACCAATAATTTACAAGATGTAAATGTGATGATTATTGAGGAAAATATGGAAGTCAACATAGGAACATCCATAGATCCTCAAGCCCTCCTCATATCTAAGGAATTATACCTTGAAGAGATAGATACATTAAACTTGATCCATTATATAATTTAATTAAGTTATTGCATGGTAATTTGAAGATATTCTTGGTACTGACCCTAATAAGTTGTCTGTATCATTGTTAACTATTCTAATGCCAAACATGTTTGACAAAAGCAACAAAAAATCCTCCTAAGGTTTCTAATCTTTATCACTAGGAAATCATTAAGTGTTGTTAGTAGAGATTCTTAGGTTTCACCATAACATGCTAATTATGGGGATATGTTGTGAAAAGTGACATAGAGATATTTTATAATGATTTAATCAAAAATTTGAATCCATAAGTAAGTTTTATCATAAATAAATACACTAGTTTAAAGGTTCAACACATGATGGGAACTACTTACATATAGAGAGATTTATGCATCAACAATATAATGAAGGAAATAGTCATAAGAACATAGGAAACTCTGTGATTATACCAATAAAGAACACATAATTAATATTAAAATATCTAATACAAAGGATAAAAAATGGAAAAACCCCATAGATTGATGTCCAATTCTATCAATAGTCTATGCAAAACTTTCTGAGAATAACATTCACCATTATATTACTCACATACATGTCAAAACTAATATAATCATTAAACCTTATATTACATTCATCACAAATACTTATAGGTATTAATTATATAATTATAAATTTTGGATGAAGGTCTCCATATCATATTCGATGGAATCTTGACCAACCTAGAGATTCCTGTAACAACTCATAACAACCCACAAATAAAATATAACTAGAATTACCATAGGACATTCTTGTACATATCAATGGTTTTAAACTCACCAATTACCACTAACACTTTCCTAGACTTAAAAGGTTATCTCATCCTAAGATAATGTTGTAGAGGGAAGCAATCTAAGTACTGGGAAAGGAGATAAAATATAAAAGTGCACAAGACTCACAGACTTTACTCAAGATGTCGATAAATTGGTTTTCACCCCTTCCACACTAATTATCTATACTTTTAGGTTTTAAAATAAGTAACATGCTAGTCTTCCACCCTTACAGATTTTTAATAGAATATCTCTATGTAGTACTATACACCTTTTTAAATACAAAAAAAGGACTAAAATTTTTAAAATTACTAAACCTGTGCAACTATCAATTGGCTAGTGGAGGCATCTTCCTTTAGTGGATAATCTATCACATCTAGTTAGGTAGAATGATCTGAGGCTCATCTAAAGGTGGTGAAATTCTTACATCAATGAGGGGCAAATCATCCTTGTAAGAATTCCAATTAATTAAAACTTCTTGAGCATTGTATAGAAGATCATACAAGGGAGATTGATTTACCATCGGTTGGTGAATATTTGTGTCAACTATCTTGATCAAAGTAGATGTCATCATGTTAATTTTGGTGGTGATTTCACCATGAAGCTAGACTAAATTATCTACATATTGATATTCCTTCACAACATTGAAAGAGTTACACAACATCTAATTCTACCAAGTTTGTATAGTTTGTATGAAAATATCCCTCGCACTAATTGAGGTTTGCAGTGAAACATTCATGGTAGTAGGAGTGGAATTAATAATGTGTGTGAATGAAACCATGATAAATTTATTCTCCATAGTGGTCCAAACTATATCCAATTACTTCTTCTAGTTGAGGAGTTAAAGTGTAATGTGTATACCCTGAGTGTGAGTAGTATCTGTAGTGGTATGCTACTCAACTAGCAACTCATAAAGGACCTTAGTTTTAGATTTGATGGATTTCCCATTCCATATGATGCCAATTTCACTAAAGGTCTACTAATTAGTGGTGAGATTTTTAAGAACAAGAGCAAGCTAGTCTTTGTCAGGAAGTAATGGATCTATAATCAGCTAGGTTTACAAGTCAGAATAGGCATCCTTGATAGTCTTCCTTGTAATACGCAACTAATATATGACTATAAAATTGGTATCTTCAAGCTCCTTAACCTATTACTCCAATGCAACCACATTATCTAAAATAGACTCTTAGAATGTAGTGATGCCTTTACTATTCTTTGATAATGATAGTTGGGAAGCATCTAAGGATGCTTCAATGGTGAAAGGAATTAAGACAAGATGTGTGATAAATGTACTCATATGTTCCATCCATAATGGAGTGATGGGTAGAGAAAAAGTAGTACATCATGTAGAAGTGGTTAATACATACCATAGCTAAATACTAGATAGGCTAGAGGAAGCACTACCATCCTACGAGGCAACCGCAGTGTCTCATGACTGTGTTTAGAGTGGCTCATGAAATGGCTACATTGTAGTGGAACTAAATGCAGTTATCATAGATTAGGCCTTTGTAGTATCTACTTGGGATTATTTAGCACTCTTATTTGTACTGTCATTTTGTACCTTCTTGGTAACATCATCTTACACCTTATTGGCTACCTTTTTTGTGCTTTATTCTGTGTGTCTTCTTTTAACTTTTTATCAACCTTTATTACCTACACCTTATGATGTCTATTTGGTCCTTAGCTTGATTGATTGATCTTATGAAATCTAGTTATTCTCTAGCTCTTTGGTTACTTATATTTAAATTCTACTTCTAATTCAACATTCTTGCATTTTTGATCAACTACATGCTATTTCTATTGAGCTTGTTCTATAGCTAAAAATTTTTATTGCATTTTAGTTTTGTCTTCCTCCTCTTTTTTTTGTTATAGTGCCTCAACATCCTTAGCTTAATTATGAGTCTCTAGTTCCTTGGCCTAGAATTGGGCTTCCTCTCATTCCTACTACTTTAAATATTCTTTATGTTTATCCTTGGCCTTAGCCTTACACGTTTTTTCTTAACACACGTGATGCTCATCTAATCTCTACACTTCTTCACATGTGGCTTGTTATTCCTCGATAGTTTGAGTGTCCAGTGAAAATTCTTCTATGTTGCTCATGAGCTCCTTTGATTTAGATGGAGAAGATTTAAGGACAATCATTTACACTTCTGCCCAAGAAACCTACACCTTGCAAAGTAGGCATCTTGTGGGTTTTAGTGGTGGAAATTACTATGCTTATTATTCTTCCATCATAAGATCTCCAATAATGTGCATGGAACATGTGAATTTTTGGCCCCATATTGTTAAGGAATGTGTAGAGTCTACCTATACCAAAATAGTGGTATTAGGGAACTAGTTTTGGTGGCTCGTAACTATGATAAACTCATAATGGATCCTCTTACCTTAAACATTTAGTTAATTTATTGTAATTTAGATTCTTCAACCATTTTATTAATGATGATATAATATAATCATGGAAGTAACTCTATCCAAATATTTTTTGGCACTTTGTTTTGCACCTAGATGGTACACACTACATTCTATAAAAATACTCTTTTTCTTGTTCCTTATTATAGAGGTCTCCAACCATATCAACTACATTATCCTATATATCTACTACTCATTAGTACCAAGATGTGATAAGTCATAAAGTTCAATTATTTTTTGAATTCTTAGGTCATCTAATAATGTGAGTTAACTATGATTCTTTCACCTTAGAGGATACAAAGATCTTCTCCCTTCGAGTACATTGTGCTTCCCAAAATCTTAGGTATGAGTAGATACTATTGAAGGATGTACAATTATAGTTATAGGATCAAAAATAGATGGTGGTACTATCTAAAATGAGATGGATCTCATCGCTACAATTGTATTTTGTTTATCCACTTTAGTCTATGCCATTTAAATTTTGATAAAGTATGGGAGAGGTAGACCTAAAACCTTGGGTAGTTCATAGATTCAAATAGCAATGCCCTTCAACAAATTCATGATAATTGCATGCTATCCTAAGTACTACATGATGTCAAGTGGTATGTATGGGTTTTCTATAATAAAATCAACTAAATAATTACACCAAGTGGTAAACTTGGATTGATGCCCAGAGTAGGCTCTCTCATGGGTCCATGTGAGATTCTAGAGCCAAACATCTAGTCAATATTCAACATCAGGATAAACTTACCCCTCAAGAGACTTCCACTATGTAAACACCAATATTAATACCAAGAATTGGTACTAGAAGGTTTATTTCATAGTCTTCAAAACATTATCAATGTTATAAGTGAGTTCATTGACCCAAAAATCTAGCTATTTGAATTCCTCACTACAATGGATCATTTGATGGGCAATGTCAATGACCCCTTTTGTAGCTTGTTTGGCATCCTTGGTTATCTACCATAATATACAAGGAATACATTTGAATAGGATACACTTTGACACATCTTCAATATATTCCAATGGAATTCCTTTATAACTATGAGAGTAATTTTCCCAAATTTCTAAAAGTATGGATGGCATTCACAATTTGTAGTACATAATCGATTTCCCTATAGTAGGTAGTCTTGTCATCCTGGCCATTACAATAGTATTAATGTGGATTATTATATCTTGGAAAAGATAAATATTTCCCTCATTTTATTAGCCCAAAAGAACCTTATTACATTGTTGAGTTGACCAAAAGTGGGTAAGCAGATCAACCACTCCACATCTGTATTATAGAGCCTATGTGGCTACACTAATGCAACTAGTTGTGATCCTTCAATTTCATCTTGGACAAACATGTATAGATTTGTATTTCAAACAAACTCATAACCATCTAGGTATGTGAAGTTCATTTGGCATAATGCCTTACCAATGCTCATATCCTCTTTTTGTGCTTCTATAAACCATTTGATGAGTTAGGGGTGATTAAACCTAGCCATTGTGCATTTCTCTCTAAAACAAATTCATGAAAGATACTAAGTATAGATTAAGAATCACCTAAAAATCATACAACACTTCAATATGCTTAGCAATAGGTAAAAATTGAGTTGATTGAGTGCCTAATTTATAACATCTCACACTACCTTCAACATTTTACTATCTTGATGAGTTGTGCTATCACTCAATCCTTCACACACAAATTTTGAATGGAGTGGATCCTTTTTAATGATGTGACATTCATTTTACTGACATTCATTTTAATTTCAGTGGTCATTGATGCTTTTTAATCTATCAAATTAATGGGGCTTTTGATAGACATTACTTATTCCATTTATAACATAGACCTATTAAGAGATTTGTCAATCTCCCCCATACCCAATCATTAAATTCAATGGATTGACCATTAAAATTCACTATATACTCTAAATTTGGATGTATATGTCTTTTTTATACTTAATTTATGTCCATACACTGAACTCATTTGGCCACCTTCTCCAATTTTATCCATAATAATGGAAACTTTGACTTATGTATGGATTTTTTGGTCACACACTATACACACACTTACATTTACCTACACATGCTGAAATAAACATGTAAAACCCAACATATCCTTAAAAACACTTTTCAAGCCTAAGTATGATCTATTTAGTATAATATAGCACCTTTATTCCATATTATTCTGAATTAATGGTGATAAGACTTTAACCTATAAGCATTTACTCACTTAGGTAAGATATTTCCCTATAAATCTCATAGGACAATAATTCCATGTGGTGAAATTTTGTGAATGATGTAAGGGCCCTTTCACTAGATGTTAGGCTTTCCAAGGAAAGCTCTGAACCTACTATTATATAGAGAAAATAATTTGATTTACCTAGAATTCCTTTGTTTATAGGTTTTTATCATGTCATGCCTTCTAGATATGCTTATTTATCTCCTTATCCCATATTTATATGCATCTTGCTTCATCCATGTGATTCAAGTCCATCAACCTATGAGTTAGTGAATATTGATCACCCATTCATAACACATTAGCAACCCATAGACTGGGAAGTATATATTCTATAGGCATCATAGCTTCAAATCCATAGATGAGCTAGAAATGTGTAAACCCTATCACACATATATAATGTATATGATAAGCCCACATGACTAATGGAAGTCTATCCTCCTAGTCATATTGATTCACATCTCATTTTTTAGTCAGCATCTTACTAATCACCTTGTTCACAACTTCATTTTGGCCATTTACCTATGGATGATAAGTGGCGCTTTTATGATGTGACATTAGGAACTCATATATGAGGGTCTTGATGGTCTTATTTAAAAAATTAGTTCCTCTATCACTGACCAATTTAAGAGGAAATTCAAGCTTAGTAATGATGTTCTCATATAAGAACTTAGATGTGTCCTTTACATCACACCTTGGAGTCACAACATCTTCTACCCATTTAATAAAGTAATCCATTGTAGTGATTATGTACCTTACCTTGATGTGTTTATTTGGGGTATTGATTGTCCCTACAAAGTCAATTCCCCACTATTCAAAGGGATGTTATGCTAATATGGGTTATAAATTCATCTCATTCCACTAATGTGGCTTCCCCATCCTTTAACATACATCCCACTAATGTACAACTCTCTATGTATCCTAAAATAGATAGGGACACCAAATGTTTATTTGTAAAATATTCAATATAGTTTCATCTCTTGTGAAGTGGCATCCTGCAACTCCATAATGCACTTCATCCATAATCTATGCACACTCATACTCTAGTGCCACTCTGGGTAACACTTTGTATTTACCTAAGTAATAAAAAAAATCCATTAACAAGACTATATAAAAGAGCTATGGTGATCAATTATTTCTTATCTCTTTCTATATAGTGTTCTAAGAACATCCCCTATTTGAGAAACTATGCGATCTCCTATAGTTTTTATATAGTTACTGTTACCTTAAATAAGTGTGCACTTAGTGACTCATCTTGGAATTCCTCAAGTTCCTCACCATTAGTTAGCTAGTTGAGATGGTCTGGATTGACATTATCTTATCCTAGTTTGACATTAATCTAGAATTGAAATTCTTATAAAAACATCAACTAATGAGATATGCATCCATACAATAGTGGATTATTCATAAGCTATCACAGATCTTGATGATCAATGAACAATTTGAATGTTATGGCCAATAAGTAGTGCCTAAATTTTTGTAGTACAAACACTATGGCCAAGGATTCCCACTCAGTTATCATAAAATTCCTCTCTATGGCCAAAAAATTTATACTTATGAAGTGGATCAGATGATCTAATCCTCCTTATCCTAGCTATGTGATTATTGTTCCAAATTCAAACCCTAAATCATCCACATGCACATGAAAAGGTTTACTCCAATATGATAAAACTAGGATCAAAATAGTCACTAATCGCTACTTCAAATCAATAAATATGACCTTATAGTCCTCTATCTAGCTCCTTTTATAGTATCTTCTCCAAAGGGGATGATATAAAAGTGTACCCCTTGATGAATTTATGGTAGTAACTCATGTGTCCCATGCTCACAATGACTATGATCTTAGCCTGGTCTACTAGGATTCTTTTACTACACCCTACATGGCCTAATAAAACACTAAAGGGTGTGAAAATAAACATTTATTAAAATTTATCACTATTCATAATGCTCTATATCTCTCTAACATTAACCTAAGTTTTGATATATGTTCTCTGAACAAAAATAACACTAACCATTCTTCCAAGTATACTTCTAAGAAGTCATGAATGAAATCCTTTAATGCAATCAACACAACTCTAAAGAACACTACATGTGACTTTTTGAGTCCAAATGGAATGACCTTATAAGAAAATAAACCCCATTATATTGTAAATGTGGTCTTCGTCCTATCCTCTTCTGTGATGGGTATCTAATGGTAACCACTGAATCCATCTATGAATAAGAACACTTCATGCCCTATGATAGCCTCTAAAAATTAATCTATAAAGGGAATGGGAAATGGGTCATTAACAAAAGCATCATTGAGGATGTAGTAGTCTCCATAGATGTATATCTCCCTAATCTTCTTTGACTATACTACTATGGGCTAACCTAGTCAACTTTCTTGATCAAGAAGATAATACATACTTTCAACATGTGATCGAGTTCAGCTTTCACTTTTATATTCATGTTTGGGTTCAGTCTATATGGTCTCTTCTTGATTATCCATTCACACTATTTTAACTCTATGTGCATCTCCCCTAAATAAGGATCAACACCTTTGATTTCTATGAAATTTGTAAGAAAGGCATCCTGATAGTCTCAAAGTAACTTCAAAACCTCTGAGATATCTTCTTACATCTAATAGTCTCTAACATGTACCATTTTGGGCCCATCTTCTATGCCAATATTTTTTATGTGTTCCTTTAATGACTCTTGGTACATTTTTCATTCTTATTAAGTAATGAAGTTATAGAGTATTCATTCTCCTTCACATTCTAAGAATTGCATATGTCATAGTTTTCCTTCCTCTATTTCCTCTGTGACTGGATCTAATAAAGGCTCTAAATATCTCTCTAGTTCAAAGAGATCCCTTATATCCATGTAATCTTCATTGTCCATCCCAAAATATTGCTCATCCTCTTCTTATATCCTATGGTAGGGATGAATCCATGGTTGGGCCTCACCTAGGATAATTTATTGAATCCTTAGGATGCCACTCAATTTTTTCACTGCAACTTCATGTGAACCAAGTTCCCATGGTGCTGGTAAATATTCAATTCATTGTGGCATATAAAATTTTTCATTTTGTGTAAAGTGACTTGTCCTTGAGGATTTTCACTTTTAAAAATGAACATTTGAATGAAATTAGATTAGATATAGGCCCAATGCTTTGTTTCTCTTTGTCACTCCTGATGGATGTAACATACTGTAGGGAAAACACCTAGGGTATAAGTAAAACTATATGGCCAAAATTTAGGAGTGATACCTTTTGAAATCCATACCTCAATACATCGATATTCATGTAATTTGGGACATTCACCCTCCTAATAGATAGGCTAATCTCTTATAACTAGAATTGAGATATGAGTAAAACACATTTCTTCCCATGTTAACTATGCATCCATATAGATGACCCACCATTTCATAACAATCCACTTCATCACATATTTAAGAGTGATAACCCTTTAGGTCTTATCTGGTACATGTTGAAATCATGTGATGAATTTTCCAACATCCTCTATGGTAAAATACTAGGTTATTTATTGATCAGTTTCAAAGACCATCATAATGGTCATAACTCATGATCTTAATTTGCCTAGTTGAGTACATGGGTGTCTGAGTCTCCACTAATTAAATAATCTCTATCCCATAGGAGAACACCCTCTGGATTGGGTTCTATATAGTCCTAGTTAGTATAACTTATTTGATATATAAAATATATATCAAATTGTGTTGGAAATATTACCATGATTGATTGTACATCTTACTCAACCTTATAAGGGATCTCTATGGTATTCAACCCCATATTGTCCCTAGACTCATTCTGTGTTAAGAATTTGAGTCTACTGAATAATATTCTTATAGATAAAAATGTACTTGGTTGCTCAAGATCCTTCTAGTTATGTTTGACTATGACCTTCATCCAACTAGCATTGGCACCAACACAAGGTGAGTTTGTCTCTTTTAGAATGATATAAGTCCTAGATTTAGTCTTACTCATAGGAATGACAATGATCTTATTGTCCTGATGAGACTCTAATTGATTCATGGCTATGTTAATAGTCATACACCCATCATAGGCCCACTTCTTCTCTATTAGAGATGGGTAGTGAGTCTCATCTATTTTCATATCAATCACTTTGAAATAACTCCATAAGATAAGTTATATGAATTTTAGTTCTATATTTTCTAGGTGACCAATAGGTTTAACCCTTCTATAGTTTGCAAGGCTGAGCATGATAGGACTATAGATCAATATCAGTCTTCCCAAGGCTTCATAAGTGGATTTGGGGATCATATTTATAGTGATTCCAAAGTTGAATACAACATTGTGTATGCCATATCCAACTAGTTATATGTCCATCCTTACATCAATATCACAAGGTTTATTTGTCTTTACAAACCAAACCAAATTATCCATCTACTACTAGCCTTTCTACACACATTCTAGTAGGTTAAGGAGCAATTTTGTGATGTTCTAAGAGATATCCTCATTACATATCATACTAGGAAGTTTCATAAAATCCATCCATGTAGTTATAACCCCATCCTTTATTAGTATACACACTATCTACCCATACATATGTGCATCATCCCCTTCATTCATTCTTTACTACTGGATTATCTTAAAAATCTCTGCAGTTTCTTGTATGAGGCCCTTTTTAGTAGTAGGTTTGGGGTATCAGTCTAGCCATTCCTTTTTAATACCCATTTTTTAAGGTATTTATAATGGAGGTAACCCCTATTCTACATGTTATTTTCTAGTTACTTCCTATAATGTAGCATGCTCACTTAGTTGTGCATGGATAATGTTAAAATTTCTAATTGGTCTCTCCCTCCATTATCTTTATAAGACTAGAAAATATTTTGTATTTTGCTTCTCTATCACCCTATAGTATGCACAATAAGGTTTCCTCTAATTATTTTCATGATAATTTATTTACACATGGTTTAGTTATTTGAAGAGATAATAAAGAATGGGTGGCCTAGGCCAACTATTGCCTCAATTTCCCTATGCACTACCTTGGTATCTTCCTATATTCCCCTAAAATCCCCATACACCTTGGTGTTGTAGTTTCTCACTTAGTTTTGCATGGATAATGTTAAAATTTCTAATTGGTCTCTCCCTCCATTATCTTTCTAAGACTAGAAAATATTTTGTATTGTGCTTCTCTATCACCCTATAGTATGCACAATAAGGTTGCCTCTAATTATTTTCATGATAATTTATTTACACATGGTTTATTTATTTGAAGAGATAATAAAGAATGGGTGGCCTAGGCCAACTATTGCCTCAATTTCCCTATGCACTACCTTGGTATCCTCCTCTATTCCCTTAAAATCCCCATACACCTTGGTGTTGTAGTTGCCAAAAATTACAAGTATTTTGGGATGCATTACATCCTTGATGCTGTGGATATTCATTAAATCTAGCCACTTGAGACTATGGTGGGGTTAGGACCCATCTTGATTGTTATGCTTGAAGAATCACATGATTCTATGGAACTTGATATGAGTAGGTTGTAGTCAATTGTGGAAAGTTTTGTGACGAATTATTCTAGTTCTACATAGAAGGTAGGGGACCCACTAGTGTCTAAGGTTATTTATATGCTTTAGGGACTGAAGGCATTACCAAGATATTTTGACCTAATATGATACTCCTCAATTTAAGAATATCCTATGGCACAGTTGTGACATTTTGCAAAACAACCATAAATATGTTTCTAGTTATATCCTCCTTCAATTCTTAGAGTGTGCAATAATCCTTATCATCATGTGTAGATGACTTTCAGAATTTAAAATACATTTTTTGTGGAATTTTTATGTACTTATATAAAATATGACATTGTGATGTTGCATTCCCTACCATTTTGCATATCTCATAAAACTTAATCTTAACCCAAGGGCATTCATTTATATGATGCCCTTATTATACACACTTTATGCACCACATATATGACTTGGGTCTTTCAACCCTTTCTTGAAACTGATCCAATCTACTCAAAATATTTTTTAAGGTATTTTTTACCTTGGATGATGGTGTATCTATGTCCCCATATTTTTAATCTATTCCACTCGAATCATAGCTACTCTGGGATCTACTTTATATCTAAACTAAGTTTAGGCCATGGAAAATTTTATCCTTGGTCATAAACCTTGTAAAAACCAATTGTATTTATCTTCATCTTCTCAAACAAATTCTACTTTATTCATGATGTTAGAGAATCTATGATCATTGTCACCAATAGTCTATTAGGGTCCTTGCCAGATCTTCTCTAAATTTTGGATTGTTTGGATTAAACTCTTATTAACATTAAAATATATGATGATATATTTATTAACATCATCTAGAGATCCTATGGATATATTTTTTGTAAAGATTAACTCTATTTCACATCCACCCATAGCACCAATAAATTCATGTCATAGGTAAGTACTACTTAGGGTCCACAGACCCATCATAAGGAACAAAGTGTATAAAATCACCCAATTGCATTTCCATAATAGGGTTTCCTAAAGATATTGTAAATGATTGTGTTACAACCAAAATCAAGGATGGTTATGGTTTTAGATACTTATGCACACTTGGAGATAGCTCTTTATCTGGTGGAAGTTGTGATGTCTCTTCTAGTTTTGTGAATATGGTAGTTATAGATATATCTCTATCATGTCCTTCTTATTTTTATTATAAGATCTAAAGTTATGTAATGAAATACTTATCCTACACAAGGATTAGAGGATTTATCTCTATATTAAAGAATGGTATTATGCTCTTCTTCTATTGGTCTGAGAAACTCTGCAAAACTTTATGATATGCAACATTTTGTACTCCTAGATTTTTTCTATGAAATTATTCTATAATTGGTCCTTTCCAAGTGTCATCATATATATTCATATGTAAATTACTATAATTTTGAAAAAATATGGACTCTAGGGATGTGGGATTTCTTTGGAGATGATCCTTACCTCTAAATATATATCTCTTAAAACTTGAATCTATAATATGTCTATACCTATAAGGTAATCCTTGATGTTCTTTCTGGAATAACCTTTCTAGAAATTGTGAACTTTTACTCATACATTGTAATTATTTACTACTACCTTCTTATTTTATCCATGTTAAATCCTCATCACTTCCTCTCTCTCTATCTCTACTTGGTCTAGGCTCCTTGGTCTATTTTTCTTCATCATACCCTTCTCTTTGGCATCTTATCTCATCCAAATCATCAATGCTACTATTCCTTCTCCTTCTATTCTTAGTTTCTTAAAATATACTCTATATATTCCATTCAATCTATTGTTTCAACTCTCTTTCTAATTCCTAAGTCTTTTTTTGATCTTTCTCTTCCAAATTATCTATGCCAGATTCAGGTTCAAGATATATCTTTTCATCTTTGATTCATTCTCCCCTATCTCACACACACCCCCATCTACCTAAATAAAATACTTCATACTTGCAGGAGTGGGCACCATGGCCTTTTTTATAGCCAACATTTTTATCAATATTAGTATTCATTGAAAAAAAATTCCTTTGATTTCTCTCAAAAATAGATCCTTTACTGCGTCAAAGGACAAATATCCTTACACTATGAACTTAGTGATATATCTATCAATAGTCACAAGTATCCAATGATCAATCACATGAGTATAATTTATCTCCATATTTTTAAAATATTCTATCTTCCCCTCAGTCTACATAATGGTGTCACTTACTTGTGGTTAGAAAATAGTGATATTAAATTTGAGCCAACCAATCAGCTAGTAGGCTCAATAATTTGCATTAGAATATCCCATAAATTTCATTGTATAGGTGTTCTTGTATAATATCCCTTGAAGTACACTAAATGATTTAACCTTATTTCTCTATGAATTCAATAATTTTATAGTCTAACAAGCTCTCTAATTATCTTTGGGTTGGTAACCATTGCAACATATCCATGCTCACCACACAATTATTATCAGAGGTTCCTAGGTTTCACTAGAACATGTTAATTATGGGGATATGGTGTGTGAAGTGACATAGAGATATTTTAAAATGATTTAATAAAATATTTTAATTCATAAGCATGGTTTATCCTAGAAAAATACACTAGTTTAAAGGTTCAATGCATGATGGGAACCAATAATATATAGAGAGATTTATGCATTAGAGTAATATAATCAAGGAAAAAATCATAAAAACATAGGAAACTCTATGATTATACCAATAAATAACAAAAATACTTAGAATTAATATTAAAATATCTAATACCAAGGATAATAAAAAGGAAAAACCTCATAAATTGATGTCAAATTCTATCAATACTCTATGCAAGAAATTTCAAGAATAACATTCACCATTATATTACTCAATACATCTCAAAATAAACATAATTTTCAACCCTTATATTACATTCATTACAAATACTTATAGATATTAATTCATATAATTGTAACTTCCAGATTTACCATGCTAAAAATAGGTCTCCATATCATATTCAGTGGAATCCTGACCAACCTAAAGATTCCCATAAAATCTCTTAACAACCCACAAATAGAATATATTTGGAATTACCACATGACATTCTAGTACATATAAATGGTTTTACACTTACCATTTACCACTAACAAGATCCTAGATCCTAAGTTTATCACACCCATAGATTACTTTGAATTGGTCTCCAAAATAGTACCCATTCATAAGAAAGTTACTATGGTCATTCATATTTGTAATTACTTTTATAATCTCAACTTTACATGCCCTAATGATAATTTCCTCTACCTTTCATAGATGCCATTATTGAATATATAAGTGAATATGAGATTCTTTCCCTCATGGATGGTTTTTCCAAGTATAATCAAATTTAAATAGCCTATAAAAATCAACATAAGACTATATTCACCACTGAGTGGGACACATATTGCTATTCTAATATGCCTTTTGGCCTTTAAAAATTTGAGAAAACTTCCCAATGTGCAATGATCCATATTTTTCATGATCTTATAAAAAAAATAGTAGATCATATGTGTATGATATTATATATAAATATGAGTGCCATAAAGATCATCCTTATGACTTTATCTACAATCATTGATAAACTTATTAGATACACAATTAAGATTAATCCTAAATAGTGTGTGTTCAGTGTTACCTCTATTGAAATTTTAGGATTCTCGATGTCAAAATTATGGATTGGCATGGATCATTCAAAGATCAAGGATAATATTGACATGGCTATACCTTGTTCCATCCCTTGTATTCACACTTATCTTGGTAAACTTGGGGAAATCCATAGATTTTTTCTTGAGTTGGCTTATTGTACACTTTTGATAAATGCCCTTCTTAAGAAAAGGTGTTAATATTGATTATATTGATGCTTTTCAAAAATATTTTAAAAACAAATAAACCCTTGCTTCAACCTCATAATTTATAACCACCTTATAGTTAGTGACCCCTCATAATGTACATATCATCTACACCCATCTTAGTTGGGGTAATGCTTTTATAAAAAGATAAGTCTATTAAAGAGTATGCTATATATTACATTAGTTTTGATTCTATATATTATGAGACTCACCACAATATGTTGGAGTGTGATTGCCTCACCATTTAATTTTCCATCTTAAATCTTCAAAACTACATGATTTATCAAAATACTTATGTCATAGTCCATTTGAATCCTCCTCTCCATTAATTTTCTAATGAATTCCTTCTTAGAGATAAAATTGGAATGTGGATGACCCTCATCATGGAGTTTGACCTTAGGATTATTACCCAAAAAATAGTCAAAGGCCAAGTGATCATGAATCAACTTGTGACTATACTTATACTATCTCAACAACATCTTCAAAACATTATTCTATATGAATATGTCCTTTTGATCGAAGGAATCAATTAATCCATCACTCTTAAATAATAAATTTATAGTTTCATGAATTACCTTAAGGTCGAGGGCATCAAATAATCCAAAGTTTTAGTTTATAAGACTAAAACCTATATGAAAGTTACCTTATAATAATTACCCAATATTACCATCAATTTGTATGGGGATACTTGGACACTCCACTTTGATGGATCCAAGTGCCTTGAAGGAGTAGGGTCAAGATGTGTTATTTTTGATCCTTTTGCAAAGATAATTCTTATATATTTTATATTCAACTTCAATGTTACTAATAACATGGCTGAGTATAAAGCTCTCATACTTGGGATGCAGTCAAGAATCAATTTAGACATCTCCTTCTTGCATGATTTAGGTGTCTCATAACTTATATGTTGCTAATTCAGTAATGTATACCAATTAAAAAGTAAAAAAATTATATCTTATCATGAGCTTGCTACTAATATTTATAAATAGTTATCATCTTTCTCCAATGAATAAATCCTAAAAGATAGAAATGTTATAGTAGAATCTCTTGCCTCATCAACTTCCCCCTTTCACACTCATTATGTGTTACATGATACGTAGTTCCTCATCCACATGAAGAAAAATACCTCTATCTTAATATCTAAAGATGATTCTCTTATATTTCACATTGAAGATTTCACTATTCAACAAAACTAATGGTATAAAGACATCATCTAATTTATTTAACACAAACTTATCCTCCTGAGGTGGACCCTCATGAAAATACTAGACTCTATAAGTAAGCCTTCATATTTTTTATTAAACATGAAATCATTTATTATCATAATTTATAAGTAACCATAATTCATTGTATTATTTAATAAGTAGTTCCTTTTCTTCTTGATCAAGCATATGGGGGAATTTGTGGTGACTATTTTAGTGGACATGTTACAATTTGAAAATGCATATGTATGGGTTACTATTAGCCTACCTAGATAAGGATGCTATCAATTTTGGGAATAAGTAAAATCATTTCCATATCCATGAAGATATTATTCATTTTTATTTGACCAAGCTTTAGACTATTGAATATTATTATCCATTATTTATGTGGGGATTATATCTCATCAAAAAGTTTTATCTATCACAAGATGGCCATCTCTTCATTATTATTTCCATCAAGCAATTTATAAAATGGGTAGAATACATGAATCTTATTAATGTTATGAGCATCACTATTTCAAAGTTTATCCTTAATCAGATCATATGTCATTTTAGGATTCCCCACACCATCATATTTAAAAATGGTAGAAATTGATAAATAAGGACTTAAAGAAAATTTATGCATTATTCAAAATTATGCACAAATTTTCCACAACTTATCACCCTTAGTGAAAAAACCAAGTTAAAGTGACAATAGAATACTTAATAAGATCTTGAAAAATAATAATATGGATTCTCAATTGGATTGACATCTCAAGTTGTATCCTATATTTTGAGCCTATCACACTAGTATTTATACTACCATCAAGGCAAATCCATTACTTATAGTATATAAATCTAAATTCATCTTGAAACTAGAAGTGGAGTTGACTTATTTGATAATTTATCTTCATGTCATAATTATTGATAAAGAACTTCACACAACTAGACTTCACATGTTATATTTATTTGATGGGAAACACATGAGTTCTTTGCAACATAATCATCAATATAATTTTTTTATCGCTAAATAAAATAATAATAAAGTAAAAATTTGTACTTTAGATGTTAAATAACCAATGTTTAAATTTGTTTACACCCATGCCAGAGAGATAAAGTACACCCAAAAGTGGTGTGGTCATTACTTTGTCAAGGAAATTCTTGGACCTAACACTTATAGATTATAAATTAATGGACATATATATTGGTGTGTGTCATGTTCACATCTATTTTCAAGTCCACCTTAGGTAGAATTTTTACCAAGGTGTGATGTATTATGCACACAACATCATTAATTTTCACATTGAAGTGGTAAAATTAGGAATGATATTATACCACATTTCACTCAACCAATGACAATTTATCACTCACATGTTTATTTTATTATATAATTACCATTTGTATCCTTATGGAAAGTGAGAATGGAGCTTGAACTCATATCCTAAGCTGGTGTAGATGTAATTTTTAGAGATTCTTATTCTAGTGTAGCCATTTCCAGTTGCATACGTGTACATTTTATATTTTATTAGTGTAATACAATTTTATTTTGTTTGTGAATCTCTTTTTCTCATTTTAACATTTGTGTGTCGATGGATGTGTTCATTGAAGAGTATTATAGGGCCCTCAAATTTTTATATAGTATTAGAGATAGATCTATAATCTCTATCTTGTAATTGTCTCAAACATGATTTTTTATTCATAGTTATTTGCATAATTGGTTGTAGATTTTAATGGAAAAAATATTTTATGAAGAGATTTTTGTTTTATAAAAATTTGGTAATTAGGAGATAAATTACCCTAATTATAAAGAACTACTATAAAAAATTAGACTACTAAAAATATATAATAAATGACACACTAGATTTTGAAATTTTATAATATTGGAAACTTACTAAATATATAAAGTGAAAGAGATAAATATAAAACTTAGATGGAAAACTAAGATATGAGATGTTTTAGGATATAAGATTGAGAAGCTGACTATATTGACTATGTGAACCAGAAATAGAACCTAAAGAGTCCCCAGATAAGATCACTATAAATAGATAGGATAGGGTTGCATTTTAGTCATTTTAGATCATTGTTGTTTGACAATGATAAGATTTATGGGTTCTATGTGCCCTTACATGATTGTTTTACATACTTTGTATGAGGCTTTGATTCACTTCTATGACCACAATGTAAGTGATTTTCAACTCAAAACCATGGATCAATAGGTAAGATGACAAGATGAAAACATGGATTAAAAAAAATGTTAGTATTTGAATTTAGGCATGAACTTAACACACACTATGATGAGTGTTACTTACATACCAATACTTTGAAGAGTGATCAAACATCATGTAGTTATCCCATGGTATGGCAGTGTGTGTGAAACTGGTATAATATGCTAGATGTTGGTGTAATTATGGTGTGATTAGGTGATTTAAATGTGACTTGTGATTTTGGAGATGTATTCAGACTTTAGTTCAGGGCTATTAGGGTTGTATGTAATCAAAATTAGGAGAAATACATTTTTTCTCTAAATGTGCAATTTAAATTCTAGTGCCTCTGTGTGTGGAATCCTCTTTAATGTAAAATGACTTGAAATGTGTTTATATAGTGGTATTTTAAGAATTCATTCATGTATGGATTATTAAACCCATTGGTTAAACTTTAAATTTATTTTATTGATATAAAATAGTTGTTAGTTGGTATCAAGACAACTTCTAAGGAGGTGGACAATAATGGGGTTTGTTGTAGTCCAAATGGGGCACTCCTATCCAAAAGATGGAAATATCTAAATCTAAGGACATGAAATAATATGAGTATGGGACTATACTACTAATAAAGTTGGATAGATATGTCTTGGGGTTACTGTAAATTTCTTCAAGGGTGGACCATAATATAAAATGTGAAAGAAAATGGTCAAAATATCACAGGATAGCTCATGACCTAAGTGTGTCAAAAATATGATCACAGGTGCATAATTTATGCTTCAATGTTTATTTATATAAATAAATTTACCCCCCTTATTATATTAATGAAATAAAGTGAAAGTACTTTTGTAAAAGGAAAAAGTGCATACATGAACATACCTATGAAGTATAGTCTTGAATGTAGGCCACAACAATGAATTGTGCTTCACACCAACCTAAAATGAAACATGTATAAAATTAGTACTTAATTAAGATGTAAATAAATAATAAAAGAAAAGAAAATAGAGATATAATAACAAATAAATAATACACCTAAATTGGAATGTAGGATGTTATGTTTTATGGTGAAAAAATTAGGGTAAAACTAGTGACTATGGAGGGTAGGCCCCTTGGATATTTCATTTGCATTGGAAATATTGGATTGAAATGTGCATGACCCAATATTAATTTATTAGGATATAATGCTTAATAACTCAATGTGTGCTTGACTACATTATTATATACTCCTAGTAGTGAAGTAGCTTTCAATCCCTATATGAATCCCAATAGAGTGTTTTGGTGCAACACTAGGTGAAAGTGGGTGAACAAACCACTATAGATGGAATAAGATCATTTTTATTGTAAAAAAAGTTCAATTAGTTTGTATAATATGAGTCTAGTGTAGACAATGTGGAAAATGACAAGTGTTTCCATTCCGTCTACATAACTAGTAAAAAACTAAGCAAGGTAGAAACCATATGCCACACACATGCCTCCAATATGATGTTTGGTGTTTATATATTTTGAGACTAAGTAATTAAAACTAAAATTATAGTAAAGCCTATGTATTAACTTGGAGCACATGTTATGCATGATGCCCAAAAACTAATTAAACATGAGTAAATTATGAGAATTGAGATTGTAAATCTATTGCAAGCTGATCTAGACTATTTGAGATTCTGACAAAATCTCTGAATGACCATATTTTAGGCTCTAGGACAATAGTTCCATATTTATAAAAAATCAAGGTGAACTAATATCCATTTCTAATGCTCCTATCCCAAATAAATCTCTAAGTTCTTTTTAATTATGTGTTTCACTAAAATTTTACTTTATTTTCTTTAGAAAGAAAGATGTAAAAGTTGAAATAAGGGTGAGGTTACTAGAACCTATATTTGGTTTTTCACTCTATGATTCAAATGATTATAGATACTCCCTTTGGCTTGGGAAGATAACCTAAAAATAAGAAAGAGACTATAAAATTGTTGATTAGTTGGGTAGGTGGGTGGATTGCCTAACAAGTTAGATACAAGAAGTACAAGACTTATTTAGAGGCTATCAATCCACCTTGTACAATAATTTAATGTTGATAAAGTTGTTGATAAGAGAGGTTTAATAACATAAATGAATGTACTTGATCAAAAGAAATAAATACTTTTCAAGAAATAATGAATTTTAACAAAATAACATTAAAGGTAATTCTAAACTATCAAACTATGGTTCAGGTTATTTTTCCTAACTTTGTATAGTGATAAGGATGAAGAAACAAGGTTTTTTGCTGAGGTTAAAAGGTGTTTAAAGCCTACTATTTTTATTAATTATTTTTACATAGTGACCATCGAAGGTCAAGGTGTTCTTATTGGCAGTCAAGGCTGATCATCAATGGTCAAGGGATGACTATCACATGCAATTGAGGGCTAACCATCGGTGGTCAAAGGATGACCATCAGTGGTTGATAGGTGACCATTGGTGGTTGAGGTTGACCTTCAATGGTCACTGTGGGTTTTTGATATATTGGCTTTAGGCAAAGAAAGAATTATGGGTAAGTTATAGAAGGGTCTTATAGGTTGCTTGAGGTTTGTTGTTGGTCATGAGGACAAATGTAAGGTATTAGAGGTATCATAATAAGGATTTGATACTCATAATGGTTAAGAGTGGCCAAAGCGTGCTTGGTGGAGTGAATGATGTTTGGAGTTGTAGAGATCCAACACTAAGAAAGGTTGTGGGGAGAGGTGAAAGTAGATATAGGATATAAAATTATTGAAACCAAATTACTTAACTCAAAATAAGTGTAGGATACTTAATTTTGTGTAGTTTGATGGCTTGGAGAAGTCTTAAAGGTAAAAGCAACCTGCTTAAGGTTCTAGAGTTGAACAAACAAAGTGACAGTCCTAGAATCCTCAATGTTAAGGTGTTGGAAGTGCCTCCTTGGTCTTTGTTTCATTCTAATTTGGTTGGGAAGATTTTTAGATTCACCCAAGAGTTATAATCTCTTCTTGTATCCTACCTGATTGATATTGATGATGATTGATCCTTTTACCCTTCTTTTACTCTTTTAATATAGAGGAAAGGGAGGTTCCAATCAAAGGGTTTAAAAAATGGTTCAACCATAGTTTAACAAATAGTCTAATATACATTGATCATGTGAATAGTGGATTAAAATTATACAAATGTAATCAATGAGTGAGTTGTAATTGATTCCTTTGATCACACAGTCTTGAGGTATAGTTCTAGTTACATTAAGTAACCATCAACAGTTAAGGGATGACTATCAATGATCAAGGGCTGACCATCAGTGATCAAGGGTTGACCATTATATGTGATTTAGGGTTAATCATAGATGGTTAAAGGTTTATTGTTAATAGTTGAGGGCTGACCATCGCATGTGGTCAAATGCTGATCATCGTACATGGTTAAGGGGACAGTCAAAATTGGCTAGATTTAGCCAATTCCACTAATGATTGGTAGTTAATGGCATTAAGAATTGGTCTAAGGGTAATAAAGGAAGAATTGGTAGATAATATAACCCAAATGGGGTCAAGGGGTAGTTTAAAAGTTAATGTGAGATCTAGAGCCATCATGTATGGTTTTCTAGTGTCTACATTTTGCCCCTTTTTGTTAAGCAATTTGTATCAATAAGTTGGAAAATAAAAAAAGGAAGGTTAGTGTAATGTTTGATGCCACAAGTATGAGAGGAGGTGTTTATTTTCAAACCAAGAATTGATGAGGTGAAATGGAGTTGGGTGTAGGTTTGATAAGTGGATGACAAAATGGGTAAGACGGATGGAATGGTAAAATGGGTTGATGTAAGGAGGACAAGTGATAAGTGAAATAGGCCATAATGTTAGGAATAATTGATATGGATACACTTATAAACTCAATTCACCATGAAAAATGTTATCATGTTATTAGGGGTCCAAAAAGTAGGTGATCCTGAGAACATAGATCAGGTCATAGGTGTGATAAGTGTGTGATAAGGTTGGTTTGGTTGGTTAGGAATTTAAGCACAAAAAAATGTATAAAATATAACTAAGTTTGATATCATATATCATACATAGACTAATTTTCCATAATTTAGGTAGGGTGTAAAACAAGTTAGGTACTAGAAGGATAAGTGATAAGGTAACTGGGTGTAGAAACAATGTGTGCATGTTGGGTTAATGCCTATAAAATTAAGTCTCTTAGTTAAGGTCTATGTATTCATAGGTATCTAATGTAGGATGTGATCTTGAGAAGATTAAAAATGCTAACAGGTGTTAGGACTATGAGGGGTCATGCTTCAAGGCACCTAAATAGTCAGTGCACAAAACGTGGCATAAGTTCATCAAAAATAATAAGGTAATCAATGTAGTTAAAATGACCAAGGCAAGGTAAACTCATAAAAAGTGTGAAAAGTGGGAAAAAATCACCAATTTGAGGTTAATTGGTTTGGTTGGTTGGTGGATAATAATGTGCTCTCTAATAGGTGCATGGTTGTTTGGTTGGTTAGTTAATTGGTTGGGTGGTGGAGAATAAGGTGTTCTCTGATGGGAGTATATTTAGTGGAGAGTAAGGTGTTATCTAATAAATGTATGTTTGTGATTATTATTTTTTGTGAATAAGTTTGGTTGGGGTTTTAATGACTCTAAGAGGGGAAGACATATGCCTTTCCAAGTGGTCATAAAAGTAGAAAGAGGCTGAAACATTTCAATTAGCAAAGACCAAAATGGCAAGATGGGTGGGATTAAGAACATAAGCCCCTTTCATGAATTGAATTTGTGTTAGTTCATTTGGTTAAAATAAGTATCTTGATCATGTAGTGTCATGTAAGCTCAAAATACCTTGATTTGTAGAGGGTAAAAGGAGAGATGGATGAAATAAGTGAATGGATGGTAGTGTAACCTTCTTGTGGGGATGGATTTCCCATTTTATAGGTGACCTAAGAACCATTATATATAATTCCTTATTCTAAGTTTGATATAGACTGGTCGATGCAAGAATTCTACAAATACTGTGTGAAAGCTGATGGAAGCTTTCTTTGGGATTGCCTTGTTTTTGACTTTTGACTTTGGTGTTTTTTTTATGCTTTTAATTGATGGGTTTGGGAAGCTGATCAATGTGATAATATTCTAAGTGATTTATTTCTTGACAAATGTTTGGTTTATCCATCCTTCAAAGGAGTGGTCTAGGCTTTGGATTTGTTTATGTGTGATAGTTTTCCTTCGAGGGAGCAGTCTACCTTTAAATAATTTTTTGGTAGTTTTGGGTGGCTATCTTTCAAGGGAGCGAGATTTTTGACATAGGTGATATTTGGTTTCCATAATTTTAATGTTATGCTAGTTTTGACATAGACTAGTCTATATAGGCTAAAAGGCTTTCCTTGATGGAGGCAAAACTGTAAAAAAAAAAAAGGTTAATGATGAGAAAAAGAGGTTTAAGTGAAAATGACCATGGGGATTCATCTCATAAGGGATGAAAGTGTCCATGAGAATCTTTCCATAGGTAGAGACATGGTACCCATGCTTAGGATTAGGCTAAGATTGTGATAGATAATAAAATAATATTGTTTTAATTGGTTGTCCTTAAAATAAGGAGATGAAGGTGGTTGAAAACAAGGGATGAGATTAAGTTAGACATAAGATGACTAATAATTTGGTTTAACAAAAGAATGGGATGCGAATGTAAAGCATTAAGGGGTTTAGGTTCTGATATGTCCAAGATCCACACTTACATGTAAATGGTTTGAGCCAATTAAGAGTGAAGATGTCCCCTAGCTACTTTCTAACACTAGATTAGACATGGAAAAGATGTTGGAGTGGTGATGATTAAGTAGGTAAAATGAAATAAAATTATTCCATTTATCTCCACAAAGTTGGTTACGTGATGGTTGTTAGACTTTAGTTGGATTACAATGGTGGTTGGTTTTTAGTTTGGTTAGGTAGGTTTAGGTGTTGGCTTGGTAGTTAAAAGGTCAGTTTTTGGTTATGATAGTGACCCCCAGTGGTTAGTAGTCGATTGGTGATGGATCACCAAATATTGGTGATAGTCAAGATTTGAAAGGTAAAAGAGGTCTAAGGGAAGATTAATGATGGTTCAATGGTGACCACCACTGATCAATATTTTAAGCAAAAGAGGCCTAAAATGTGTGGTTGACATTGAAGGCTTTCTTAGGTTTGAGGTTAAAGGTCAAGGTTTGCTTGATAGGTTTGATAATGGTTGGTTATGGTTTAGGTTGGTTTGGGTTATTGATAAAAGGTTGGTCAAGGTCAAGGTTTGTTTAACTTTAAGGTTGGTTTGGTGTTAGGATAGGTGTAGGTTGGGGCATAATTTCCAAAGGTTGATTTGGTCATTGGTTAATGTTGTAGGCAAAAGGTTAGGTTTCAATTTGGTTATTGGTTAATGTCTGGGTTATTACTCGGTTAAAGATTTTAGAGGGAGAGTTCCCCTAGATGTTGTTTTCATGAATGTTGAGGCGGGAAAAGACTCTTAGGTAAAGACATTGGTTAGTAAAAAGGGTTTAGAAAATATGAAGATGACTTCATTTTACTCCCAAGGGTTGTTAGTTATTATTTATTAGTCATTAGTTTAAGTTCAAGTTGTAAGTGGTGGTTCAGGAAGGATTTCCTTTATGATGCTATGGTGAGGAAAATGTTGTTGGGTTCAATTTTGGTAGGTTTGGGGTCTAATAATGATGTTTATAACACCATCCTAGAAAAAAGATAGGTTTGTTAAGAATATATAGTTATCATAATGAGGGATCTTAGGTATGGTGTGGGTAGCTTGGATAAAAAGGTAGCCGAGATTTAAAAAATCTTAAATAAAGGGTTGATGTTAGTTTGGATTAATAGATAAGTTAGTTAGGGTTAGGTAAAAAGTTGGTTTGATAATGGTTGATTGATTTATTTTAGAGGTTAGTTTGATTAGTTAAGGGAGGTAAAATAGGTGGTTAATTTGGTTTTTTGGTTGGGTTTGCTTGTTTGTGTGGTATGACTAGTGAGGTAAGGTGATAAAGGTTTGACCCTATTCTAAAGGGAATTGAACTAAAGATAATGTCATTAGGTAGATTCAAATAGTTAGATTTAATAATAAGTGGATTTACTTGGTTTTGGTTGATGTTAGGTGGGATTTATTTGAGGTGTTTTTAGTTTGGGTTTGCTCCACTAAAATAGGAAGTGAAGTGGGTGGGGTAGTGTTGATTGGTTCCACAAAAAGGGGGAGTGGAAGAGATGTGATTATTTGGGGTAATTAAACCTTTTGAGGAAGTGAAAGAGATATGTTTGTTGGAAGTTTATCAACTAAAATGTCAAGTGGAAGAGGTGAGTTGATTGGAGGATGATCCACTAAAAGGTGAAGTGGAAAAGGTAGGTTGGTTGAAGGTTGATCCACTAAAAGGTGAAGTGGAAAAGGTTGGTTGATCAGAGGTTGATCCACTAAAAGAGAAAGTAGAAGAGTTAGGTTGGTTAATGTTTGATCCACTAAAAGGGGAAGTGGAAGAGGTAGGTTGATTTCCTTAATTGTGGTTTAAAAGGAAATTTAAAAAGGTTCTACTTGGTCAAAAAGTGGTTAGGTTAAGGTTGATTCTTCTTTAGTGATGATGGCAAAAAAGATGTTAGGAAGGTTTCACTTGGTCAACAAGTGGATTGGTTGGTAAACTAAGGACAAAATGTAATGAATGGACCTCATTGTGTTGAGAGATTTGATTATGGATTTTCATAACAATGGGTGAAGAAAGAGGTTCAATGATGGATTACCTAATGATATTCAATTCTAGGTTGGGGGGAATACAAATAATATCCTTTAAAACCTAATTTTTATTGATAATGTTTTGGATAAACATATTAAAAGACACACATCTATCTATCACATGTCTGTTTGTGCAATGATAAGCATAAAACTCATTCTATATAAACCAAATTGGCTTGGAAGAAAATGACTAATGTGTCTAATTGGAGGAAGTCTAATGATATAAGTCTCCAAGATTTTTTCAAGGATTGAGGCATATGATTACCCTAGTGGTGTATACTACATAGGAAGAGGGTGCACTAATGGCTCTTAAGGTTGCGAGTTAATTGGTTGGTTTGATATGGTTGATGAATTTGATAGGTTGGGTAGGTTTGATAAAATTTTTGGGCTTGAAAGGTTTGGTTGGCAGTTGTTGGTTTGATTTGGGGTGGTTGATAAGGTTGATAAGGTGGGTAAGTATGATAAGGTAAGTTGGTTTGAAAGGTTGGGTAAGGTTGATATGGTAGGTCAGTTTGGGAGATTGGGTAAAGTTGATAAGGTGGGTTGATTTGAGAGGTTGGGTAAGGTTGATGAGGTGGGTTGATATTTTTTGGTTGGATTTGATAATGTTGGTAAGGTAGGTTGGTTTTAAAATTTTGGTTGATGGTTGAGGGGATAGACCAAGTCTTAGTTTTGAAATAAAGAGGTTTGCCATAAAGGGGGTTTAGACAATTGATATGATGGTTGGGGTAGATAATCAAAAGTTTGATAAAGTTGAAGTACTTGATATGATGGTTGAGATATATATCCCAAATATTAGTGAGGTTGAGATGGTTGAGGTTGAGGTTGGTTATGACAATTATCAAATAGGTATTGATAGGTCATTGGTTGGTTATGATGATGATCAAATGGTTGTTGAGAGGTTGTTAGATGGTGGTAGTTTATATGTGATTGGTTATATGTTAGGTTGGTTTGTTTATGGGCAAGGTTGGGTTGGCCATAGGTAATATTGGGTTGGTTATAGGTGAGGTTAGGTTGATTATAGGTAAGGTTGGGCTGATCATAGGTAAGGTTGGGTTGATCATGGGTGAGGTTGTGTTGATTTAGGTGAGGTTAGGTTGATTATAGGTAAGGTTAAGTTAATTATAGGTAGGGTTGGGAGCACAAGTGGATCTTGATGCAAGGTAATGATCTAATGCAATAGGGTTTTATTCTAGGATTTTAACAAAGTTATGATCTCCAAGATAAAATATAAGTGGGCTTCCCATTGGATAATGAAATAGAGATGAGCTAGATAAAAGGAAGATGGTGGGAAAATGTTTTCAAGGGGGTTATATTCCTCATAAATTAAACAAAGAGAAGACAAGAAAAAGTCAAAGAAGATAAAACACACACTAAAGCATGTTAAATCCTAAGTTTCATTTTATCTCTCTTGTGGCTTACAACTTAAGTTAGAATTATGTGACTCAACTTACATTGTAGAGTAGGTAATAGAAAAGAAGTCTATGGTTGATTTTAGATAGTTTAGGGTCTCAAAGAGATTTGTATTAGAAATTAGTATGTGGCTTGATATTGGGGCCTACCCCCTCACTTCACACACCATAATGATAAGGGTGTCATGTGATTGGCTAAGATAAATCAAATGCTAGTGATTATGCTCAATCAGAGAACTAAGTTTTGGTTTTTCCCCTTGGTAATGACATCCAAGTGGGATAGCAAATGGGTGAAGGTTACCCTAGGAGTTAAAACTCTAGTCAGGCCTTATGTCAAGTGTTATGATGTTTGATTTGGAGTATGTGGTTTGGTTTGCATGTGTAAAGAAGTGAGGCTACAATTGATTTACTTGATTAATTAATCTATGTGAGGTAATTATGAAAGAAAACAATGTATGGAAGGTTAATTTTAAGCCTAGAATAAATTTTGATTTCATTTAAATAAGCATAAAATTAGAAGAAAAAGCACCTAGATGCAACTAGGCCCCACTGGGCATGCCAGCATGTTTCAATAAAATTTATGCTTTATTTTCTTTATAAAGATGTAAAACTTGAAAGAAGGGTGAGGCTAGTAGAACCTAGATTTGGTTGTACACTCCATGATCCAGATGATTGTAGATACTCCTCTTTGACTTGGGAAGATGACCTATAGATAAGAAAGATACTAGAAAATAGTTGATTAGTTGGGTAGGTGGGTAGATTGCTTATCAAGCTATATCTAAGAAGTAAAATAATTATTTGGAGGCTGTCAATCCACCTTTTAAAACAAGTTAAAGTTGATAAAGTTGCTGATAAGAGAGGTTATATAACATAAATGAAAGTACTTGGTCAAAATAAATGAATAATTTATAAGAAATAATGCATTTTAATAAAATAACATTAAAGGTAATGATAAAATATCAAATTGTGGATTAGGTTTTTATTATTAACTTTATATAGTGATAAGGATGAAGAAATAGGGTTTTTGGTTGAGGTTGGAAGGTGTTTAAAGCTTCTTTTTTTGATTAAAATGGTTTACACGGTGATTATCGACAGTCAATAGGTGACCATTGGTAGTCAAGGTTAACCATCGATGGTCGAGGGTTGACCATCACACACAATCAAGGGCTGACCATTGGCAGTCGATAGGTGATAATTGGTGGTCAAGGTTGGCCATCAGTAGTCACTATGGGTTTTTGATAGATTGGCTTTGGGAAAATAAAGGACTGTGGGTAAGTTACAAAAGGGTCATGTAGGTTGCTTGAGGTTGGTTGTTGGTCATGAAGACAAAGGTAAGGTCTGAGAGGTATCAAGGGATTTGATAATAAGAATGGTTAAGAGTGGTTAAGGGGTGCTTGGTGGAGATAATTATGTTTGGAGTTACAAAGCTCCAACACTAGGAAAGGTTTTGGGGAGAGGTGAAAGTAGATACATGATCTAAACTTATTAAAACCAAATTACTTAACTCAAAATAAGTGTAATATACTTAGATTTTTGTATCTTGATGACTTGGTGAAGTTCTAAAGGTGAAATCATACTACTTGAGGGTCTGTAACTGAACACATAGAGTGATGGTCCTATAATCCTCAATGTTGAGGTGTTAGAAGTGCCTCCTTGGTCATTTTTTGGTTTTAATTCATCTGGGAAGATTTTTGGATTTTCCCAGGAGTCATAATCTCTTCTTATAGCTTACCTAATTGATCCTAATGATGATTGATCCTTTCAACCTTCTCTTCTTCTCTTAATATAGAGGAAAGGGAGGTTCCAATCAAAGGGTTTAACAAATGGTTCAATCATAGTTTAACAAATAGTTTAATATGCATTGATAATGCAAATGGTAGATTAAAATTAGATAACTAGTAATCAATGAGTGAGTTGTAGTTAACTAATTTGATCATAATGTCCTAACGTGGAGTTTTGGTTTCATTAAGCAACCATCGATAATCAAGGATTAACCCTCAATGGTTAAGGGATGACTATCAGTGATCGAGGGTAGACCATCACATGTGGTCAAGGGTTGATCATCAGTGGTTGAGGGATGACCTTCACATGCGGTCTAGGGTTGACTTCACATGTATTTGAGGGGACATAGTAAAAATTGGTTATATTTAGCCAATTCCACTAATGACCAACAATTAATGGCATAGGTAAGTGGTCTAAGGGTAATAAAAGAATAATTGGTAGATAATCTAACCCAAAAGGGGTCAAGGGGTAGTTTAAAGGTTAATGCAACATCTAGAGCCATAGTGTATGGTTTTATAGTGTCTACAATATGAAATATGATCCACTATCTGAGGATTATCAAATTATACATATGTATTGGATTTAGTGGGTCTAGTCTTTAAGATAAACCACTATTAATGCCTCCTCTTTTGAGATGAGTTGTCATGAATACATAATAAATTAACTCAAAATAAAAATTTATGTGAGATATATTATGAAAAAATATGTAAATATTAATGGTATTGATAACATGGAGGAGCAAGGAATCATTATATGGAGAAAGTGAGTATATAAGAATATCAGATACTTGTTAGAATAAACATACATAGTGTGAATATCAAGATAGATATTATCAAGTAGGCACATATATAAGTGATCAAAATTAAGTATGAAAAGTTGAGTAGAAACAATTCTAGAGGGATGCATGATATCCATCATGGCACAAAAATATAAGAGGATGCCTGATATCAACCATGGCATCAAAATTTGAGAAAACTAAATAAACAATCAATAAAGTGTCATGGCCATGACACACACATACATAGAGTACATGAAAAACACACAAGGAACACAAATAGAAGGCCAAGGGGCCACATAAAAGGGACATGTTCAATTGTCACTCACATGCATATAAGCACACACATGGACATGTTAAAATTTACTCATACACACAGAATCATAGAATGAAGGCCTAGAGCCACACATTATGATATATTCAAATATACTCAATTGAAAGAAAATAAATAAGGGAATGCTTAAATTCCATCACACACATAGAATTAGGTAATTAAGGCTTATATCTGCACACATAATGACATATTCAAATGTATTCAATCATAAAAAACACACACAAAACTTGAAGTTGGAAAGAAAACTATAAAGCATGGATGGATATGTAGTTGATCAAAATAAGCAATTTTGAAAATACAAGTAGGTTTAATAACTCCAATAAATGGTAGTATATCAGTGTATTAATACATGAATAATATCAATATTTGTAATGTGATAAGAGAAATGAGTTGTGAACAATAAGGGAAACCATAAAAGGATAAAACTTGTGTATGAGATGCCCCTAGGAATCTTGATGATGTGTATACATAATGTAGAAATAATATGTGGGGTATGTAATTGAGTAATGATAGTCTGATCTCATTGGGAAAACATTGAAGTAACTAGACATCATAGCAAGATTCTCCTATCCAATAGGGTATTGTTGTCTAAATGTAATTGTTGAGTGTGTGATAATGAAATCACTTGTAAATGGGTTTAGAAATGGTATCATCTATGTTATATAGTCATTCATGTATAATTATGAAACATATATGATATAATCTATATAAAATAAATACTAAATAATTATGCATAAATTAACTTGTGTAAAATGAAACTAAACATAAACATGCATAAGTCTTGATTTTTTATTTTTCTAGAATATTTGATTTTTAAAAATATATATGTAGTTTTTATTTTGAAATTAGTGGATGTTTATATATAAATTCCATAGATGCATAATGTTAATGGGATTCTTGAATACCTTACCTCCATGTGATGCTAGTCGATACACTTTAGAGCTCATTTCTTCTCTAATTACATATGGCCCTAACTAATTTGGTTAGAATTTTCTTTTTTATCTTATTTATCACTAACATTTCATATATTTTCCTTTAAAACCAAATCACCTACTTTTAACTCTCTAGTATGAATTCATTTATTTTAGGCATTTTTATACAATTTCGATATACCATGAGGTGCTTTGATACTTGTATTCATGTATGATCTAGCTTATCCAATGTATGTTTTTCTCTATATTTATCAGATTTGATAGGTCCTTTAAGGGATATACATAAGGATTGAATTTCCAATTCTAATGGAAGAACCACTTTTGTATCATAAACCAAAAAAAATTGGATTAGCCCCTGAAGGTGTGTGAATGCTTGTGTGATATGCCCATAATGCATATACTAGTTGGTTGTGTCAATCATTACAAAATTTGGTGACCATTTTACTTAAGATAATATTTATAGTTTTATTTGTTAATTTTCCCTATCCATTACCTTGGGGGTAATAAGATGTAGAAAATGTATGCTTGATCTTTTATTTAGTACAAAATTTTTAAACCATTTTATTTTTTTAGATGAGTCATATATTTGAAGATAGGCTAAAATGTGAAATAATGTGATTCATCAAAATTTTATAAATGTCCTCACCTATACCAGATTACAAAGGTATAGATTCAACCCATTTGATGAAGTACTAAAAAATAAGTACTGATGAACTTATGTTGATCTATTGATCCTAGATTGATTTTGGATATTAATTCAAATCCCTTAAGTGTGAAAGGCCAAGGTGAAATAATAGGTTGTAATACATGTGATGGGACATGGCTTAAATTATTGTGCCTTTGAAATTTTTCATATAATTTAGTGTATTTATGACATGCATGTTCCATAGGGGGCCAATAATATCATTATCAAATGAGTTTGTGTGACATTTATTTTCCATTAAAGTGATCACCACATTCATTGTCATGTACCTATTATATTATTATTTTAGCCTCCTAAATACCTAAGCATTCATGTAACTATCCTTTAAATGAACATTTAAAAAAATCACCCCCATTAATGACATATCAGAGTGCATATATTTTTAATTTTCACTTTTCATTGCACGTAAGTGTATATGGTGTAACTAATATATAAAAAAGCTATATATCTAGCAAACCATTTGTAATATTTTCATTGCATGTGGTTACTAAAATTAATAAGGCTAACAAATATGCATTTAAAATTGATGGGTTATGTAACCATTGTAAATGAATATTAATTGGTCATCATTTATGTCAATTGGTATTATAGATACAACACTAGCCATAACATCTACGTGAAAATTATCTATGGATGAGATGTTCTCTATTAAGAAATTGCCAAAGTGTGCATAGAGGCATTATACCATATTTATGTATGGGATAAAATTTTATTATTTTGTCTAATAAACATATATAAATTTAATGGTGAAAAATTATGAATTCCCACATTCCTTAATGTATTTTATGTTTAAAAATTCATGAGTTACATATAAACCTAATATCAATGTTTCATACTTTACAATGTTGTTTGTAAATGAAAACCCTAATCAATATACAAAGGGCATAGAATCTCCTTGTGGAGTAATAAGAATTATGACTACCCCAAAAAATGATGTGAATTATGACAATATAAAAACATTTTCCATATGTTTTGGGTATTATTATATATTTTGAATTCATCCTTAAAGGTATCTCTAAGGGGTTTTGTATCTTGAAATGGAGAAATAACTATCTAGCTAGTTAGAACCTAAATTTTTATTGTTTTTTGGGGTAAAATATTTAAATAAATTCTATGAGTAGAATTACTCATTTTTATATGTTTCTTGATAGATGTAGTTTTGACGAGAAATTTTAATGGATCAACTTTGGTAATAACTTGAGTTTCAATATTGATCATATAATGTCAAAGTTCTTATGTGAAAAACATGAGAGCCAAACATAACTTTTACATTGTAGTATAATTGTTATCATAATAAATAAGTGTGTGGATGATGTTATATATGGCACATTATTTGTGATCATCATCATCATCATCATGTGCCAATAAAGTGCCTAATGTGTGATTAGTGGTGGAAATGTATAAAATATGAGGTCTATCTGGTATCAAAGCCATGAGAATCATTAGATTGAGTAAATTTTATTTGATAAAATCAAATATCTCCTAGGATTTTATGTCCCATTATAATTTGCTACCATTTTTTTAGTAATCATGTGAAATGTTGCATCTTATCTACAAACTGAGTGACAATGTGACAAATTACTTGAATTTCACCTTACAAGGATTAGAATTGTTTTAATCCATGGGATGGAGGCACATTGATAATAAATTTGAATTTATTTGGATCCACCTCAATACATCATTGTTAAATAATAAATACCAATAATTTTTTGTATGTTACCCAAAAAACATACTTATTTGGTTTTAAGTGTACATTATATTATCATAGTCATTCAAATATCTGACGTAAATAAATTATGTGATTTATCTCTATTTTGAATTTGTTAGTAGGTAATCCACATAATCCAATACTATTTTGTGAATGAGATCATGTAAGATATGAGTCATGGCATGATGATATGTGGCTCATGATTAATCCAACAAGCATGCCTATGTAATAAAAGGTGTCCCATGGTGTAATAAATGATGACTTTTTTAGATCTTGTTTAGAAATTTTGATTTGATTGTAACCAATAAATCCATCCATAAATGAAAAAAATTAAATTTCATATGTGGAGTCCATAATCATGTCTATGTTAGGTAATGGTAAATAAATTTTAAGACACACCTTATTCAAGTTTCTATATTCTAAGCAACATCAGATCTATGTATTAGGATTTATGACTAGAAAAATGTTAGACACCCATTCTAGGTAAGTTATTGTTAGAATGAATCTTGTATCAAGTAGTATTTGAATCTATTCTTTAATAAGTAACACTACTTTGGTATGCATTTTACGTATCTTATGATTAACTAGCTTCACATATGGGTAGATTGTGATGAGATGTATGAAGATGGAAGGATCAATCCATAGCATGTTAGAGTATGCCCAAGATAATAGCTCATGAAAATCATGTAGTGCTTGTCTAATATTTTTATACTCATCAACATTTAATATGACAACCAAAATTACTATTTTTGGATATGTATCAATTCCATAGTTAAATTAAATACTTTCTTCATTTATAAGCATGGACCTATCTTTGATATAAGGTGCTATAGGAATTGTATCATTTGGTACATGATCTTAGAGAATATCTGACTCACTAAAATATGTATGAGCATTGATAGAGTGAGGAAACATATTATCCTGATATAAGGGAGAGAAATCCTCATATTATCTTAGATATTCATTGTTAGAGAATTCATCCAAGGATAAGATGTTTGATAGAATAATATTATCTATAAATTTGGGGTAAAAAACTAATAATGTATACACCTAATTAACTGAGTGATTGGCCTATTGAAAAGGTCTGCAAAAAGTTGTGTCAAGTTTTAGGCATGACTATAATTGCAATATATATATATATATATATATATATATATATATATATATATATATATATATATATATATATATATATATATATGAACTATGTATCTAAGCCCTTGTTTACCTTTTTGAGCATATACCTCAATAGGGTAAAGAATGCCCTATTATTTCTTTCCTAATCCCGATCCTTTGTGACCCATTATTTGGAAGAATTTTAGTCTAAAAGCATACTATTTGTCATATATGAAATTAAATGAAAGTGGATTTAGTGTAATTTTAAGACTAATGAAGGAGTTTTGAATAGTTAATTGTACCACTATATGAGTATAGAAGTCCATACAAGGAACATAATTTTATGGGCCTAGCGACTTGGAAATATTTGAATAGGCCATGGTCTATAGGGAATGTATATATGTTCCCTTGGTAACTAAACTTTAAACATACATGTAAGGTATAAGTGACAATGGGCATATAATGGATCCATGTTATCCGTAATAAGATGTTGTAATTGAGATAATTGGGCATCACTTGACATGTTTTAATGATGGTTCTAGGTCCCAATGTGAGATTCAATGTAATATAACACAATACCATATGGGGAATGTTATCAAAACCTATGAGGATCATAGAATAATAATATAAATTATTTACACATATATTGAGGATTTTAAAGAAAGAGATGTTGAAGATATTCAATCCTGAACTATTATCCACTAATACTCTTTTTACCCCCATGTCATTGATTCTAAATTAAATGTATAAGGGTAAATGTTGGTTAATTATGTGTTGTGGTGGTAAGACTTATTTTTCAAAATATATAGACTTCTTATTCCATCATAATGTATTAATGATAGATGCAACTAAATTTGGTTTAGTATTTTGATGAAAAATAGTATCATGCAATGTCAAATATAATATATCCAAGTATATGTCAGATTTTTTGAGTAATTGTAAGATGGGGACAACCGTGGTACTATTGAATTAATCAATGAGGTTATATTCATGTTTGATTATCTTATGGCACATCCTAACCTCTATTAAGGATAAAAACATGAAATTTTGGTTATAATATGATCCTAGGGATAATAATAGAGGTGGGATTATAGTTGAGGTAGTTGAAGGGTATGGGAGGGATAAAAGGAGATGATTGTGATCTTTAGCATCTAGTGATGGTAGGTGGTAATTCAAAATGAACCATATAATAATAAGCATCATGGGGTGGTTTATTATTATGTCATTTAATAATGATAAATTTTATCTTTGTTAGCAGTTGATGCAATAGGGATTTTATATACAAATTAAAAATTTTCCATAGTAGAGGGAAATGACATGTAAATGAAAGTACCAAAATTTGAACTAAGAAATAACAAATGTGTTCACCCATTATGATTATAATTAATTTGGAAATCAAAAAATATGAGCTATGAAACCCTAAAGGGTATTAGAATAAAAAACCAAGGGAGTTAAAAGGAAAACCCGAGTTCAAGCTAGGGTTTTGAGAAATGTTCAACAATAAATAGGTTCACCAAGATGTTTGATCAAATTTTGTCAACTAGGAAATATATTACCATAATTAGAGAAACTACTGTGCAAAATTAGATTGCTAAAATATGAAATAAATGACACTCTTGATTTGGAAATTTGCTAAAATTGAAAAATTACTAAATATAGAAAGTGCAAGAGAGAAATATAAAACTTTGTTGGAAAATTGAGATGTGGGATGTTTCAGGATCTGAGACTAAGAGGTTGAACTTATTGACTAAATGTGAACCTTAAATATGAACAAATAGAATACCTAGATATACCACTATAATTAGATAGGGAGGGGTGCATTGTAGTCCTTATAGAGCAATGTTGTTCTATAATGATAATATTTCTAAGTACGTGTGTCTTCACCTTAATAATTTACAAATTTTGTTAGAGCTTATGATTCACTTATCTGACCAATGTGTAACTAATTTTCCACTCAAAAGCCTAGCTCAATAATTAAGGTGTCAAATTGAAAACATGGAGTAAAAAGGGGTCAATGGTTGAAGTTGGGAATGACCTCAACACCCCCTTTTTTGACCATTGCCTACATACAAATAATAAAAAAAGGGATCAAAATTCATGTAGTTCTCCCATGATATGGTGGTGTGTGTGAAAACTAGTGCAATATGCTTGCTGATCATGCAATTCTAGAGTGATTAGGTGCTTCAACCATGACTTGTGACCTTGGATATGTAATATTTTAGACTTTAGCTTAGGTTTATTAGAGATGTATGTAATCATAATTTGGAGAGTTAGGTAATTTTATCTCAATGTGAAATTTGAATTTTGTTACCTTTCTATGTGGAAGCCTCTATTGTGTAAAATGACTTGAAATGTGTTTATATAGTGGTATTTGAGGAATTCTTTTGAGGGATTATTAAACTTATTGGCTGATATTTACATGACTTGAATTTTTTGAGAATACTCATTTTTTAGGAGGATAGATTCCAAGGAAGGGGACAAAAATGAGGTGCATTATAGTCTAAATGAGGTGCTCCTTTCCAAATAGTGGAAACAACTAAGCCAAAGACATGAAGCAATCTAAGTATAGGCCTAGATTACTGAGTAAGTTGGACATACATGTCTTTAGGTGAATTGAAGTATTTTCAAGTGTGAATCATAATGAAAAATGTGAAGGAAAGTGGTCAAAGGTCTTAGAATACATCATGAGATAAGTGTGTCAAAAGGATGATCACAAGTGCATGAATTTACCTTAAATTCTTATTTATGTGACTACAATTTATACCTTTTTATGTCTTTGAGTGTTTTTGATGGATCTCAAATTCACTCTAGAGGAATTTTGAGTTGCATATTTCTACATCTTCATAAATCCCAACATTCTCATACTATTTCCCAATCCCCTTAGCAGGTTTTGATCCAATTAATGTTGTGGGTTTTTAAAATTACCCAAATTAGTATTTTGCATTTGTACCAAACTATTATTTTAGTGTCATTTTTGGGTTTTTTAAAATTTCTAAAAATATAGATAATTTGGGTCTAATCTAGTAATTTTCATAAAATTTACTTGGGAAAATACAATATTTTTTAAAATTTATTTTTTGGGAGATTTAAGTGATTTTCTATGAATTTATGAAACTTTAGATTTATAGGATAAACAAGAAACAACAAATAAGACAATCAATTTTTTAAACTTAAAAAAAAAAGTTAGATCAAGGTTTATACCATTGGATTTATCTCCTTGAGATATTTTGAAAACATTATGGTTTGTAGAAAATAGAGCATCGAGGCACCCATGGTGAACATTTGAATGTCACAAACACATTGAAGGGTTTCATTTGGGAGGGGGAAAACACCTATCACTTTTTTAGATAAAGCTACTCCTAGATCCACCAACACCATTACATGTGTCTACTAATTACACCACCACCACCGCCCATTATAGTGGTCATATCTATGGGATATTATAACAATTAGTGTTGTGTTCATTTACATATTCAAACTCATTGTTTGGTGTAATGGTTTAAACATTGATTGTAAGGCACCTACAATTTTTCAAGTGAAAAGGTCACATACCACATTTTATATTGTATTAAAAATATTATTTTTATCCCATATTATATTGTATGAAAACATGTTGGGCTGATTTAGTCCCCTAAGGGCTAGATCTCATACCACTTGAGCCCTTTTTTGGAGTGTTAGAATTTAGAGGCTTGTAACTTTTGATCTGTGAATCCCGCAAGGGTGATTTTTTTTCACCTTGATTTTTTAGAGATATACACAATTATGTGATCAGTATTGCATTTTGATAGCCTATATTTCTAAAAAATTTAGTTTATTTCTATTTTTTTTGGCTAGTTCATGTATTTTAGACTTAATGGAGTCCAATTTTTTTAAATGGTAGTATGGATTTCCATGCTATTTTTTGAAAGAGATTGTTTTTTTCACACTTTTTATATATGTAACTTATATTTAGTCTAATTTTGACTAATATTTTTAGTTTTCCATAAAAGTCATTTTTATGTATAAGTTGTAAATCATATTACTTAACACTAAGTATAGGTGCCACTTTCTTTTCAAATGAGACCACTCTACATTGCATTATATATATTATGGGTGGATTTTTAGATGTATTTTTTACTCAAACTAATTTATAAAGTACCATGAGGTTTTTATATCCTTGGATACCTTCATGCATGTTTTTTTTTCACACTCCCTTTTCACATTTCAGTTTAAGAGCGCATCAAGTGGCATTTTTTGGACACTCTCATTTGAGGTTTTTGTTGTGATTTTATATACACCTAAAACATTGCCACTTTTAGATATATTGAGTTTATTTATACTCACTCCCTATTACATATTATTGGTTATGGAAATAGATATAGTCATGTTATTCTTTTGTTGATGATAGAATATGTGCGAGAGGATTGGTGGTGCTTTTGTATAGGTTTGTGAAATGTGAATGGTGTACTTTCAATGTCATAGATTCAGTGTTTAAATTTGATTACACCCATAAAAAAGAGAGAAATTAAACCAAAAATTGGTTCATTCCTTATCTTTTTAAGGACATCATTAAGGATAACACTTATATATTACAAACTAATGAAGGGCATATCTTCAAGGATCCGACCAATGACTAGTTATTAAATAATTGTTTTGTTGGACCTATATTCTTCTTAGTTTCCTTTTTAATTATGATTTTACATTTCTTGTACATATTATTCACATGCCTATAGTTAGTTTATATTATTTTTAACTGACATTATTTATAGGTTATATTTTTGACTATACTATGTTGTAATTTAGCCTTGATTTATCTACACCTTTGGGTTCTTTAGCATCAACCCTGGTACCTATTCTTGGTCCTTATGTATTTTCTCATTTTCATAATAATTGGTTTTTTAATTTTTTATTTTCATGGTAAGACCTCAAGGAATCACCCAGGCCATCCTCAAAAATGCCCATCATATTTATCTTTATTGTCATTTATAATTCTATCCTTAAACCATTTTATCCTTTGTGATTCTTTGGTCTCTTTTATAATTATTACTCCTTTGTGGGTTTTTTCATTTTTTATAGCTTTATATTTTATATTCATCAAAGCTTAATCTTATATATTCTTCATATATTTATCTTCGTTGTATCATAACTTTATCTTGCATGTCTTGGCTCATTAGTTTTTGAGTTACACAATAAGACTTGACAAATAAAATTAAACCCTCTTCAAAAATATTGATCATTATTAAATTTGCTTTATATTATACTTTTTGTCAAAAACTTATCTATTTGTATTCTTATAAAGATAAAGACATGGTTAAGAGTGGTGTTTCATCACTTAGAGTTAATTATATTCTCTTGAGGTAAAACCATTCAAAAATATTGATCATTATTAAATTTGCTTTATATTATACTTTTTGTCAAAAACTTATCTATTTGTATTCTTATAAAGATAAAGACATGGTTAAGAGTGGTGTTTCATCACTTAGAGTTAGTTATATTCTCTTGAGGTAAAACCATAACAGTCTATCTATATGTTCTCATCCACATTTTACCCTCTTTCATGATGATATATAAACACACCCATCATTATACCCTCATCACTTATACATTTTTTATTATTGGGTAAACCCAATAATTCTATGATCATTTCCATGATCTTCCTTTTTTTACTTCCTTTTGGGCTCACCAAGGTTGGTTTCAAAATTTCACTCTTTTTTAAGGCGTAAGTCTAAGAGTATTTTAGAATTTTACTATTTAGGTTCTCATCTTTAGTGGAAAGTGTAATATTTATTATGTTAGTCATTTTTATCACCCATGTTTGGTCTTCTAAATCTATATGAAGGAGTAAAACCAAAAAATCCAAAAGAGTCAAAATCCATATTATAAGAAAAAGAAATGTTAAAAGGAAAAATATATCTTAAAATTTAGATTAGACCAAAAGATGTGATATTTTTGACACTTGTCCTTTTCTAGGTGAAGATAAAACTCCACAGTTGGCCTCATGATAGAGCTAATTTCCATTCAGGTGCAACATGATAGTATGTTAGGGTAGGAGGTCTCTCGTCTATATTACATTTTGGTTCCAACTAATTTCTCATGTAAGTACATAATCTCCATAGTATATTCATAGATATACATGGGTTATTTAGGAGTGGGAAATAAATTATGGGAAGGTAGAATTATTTTAATTTTGATGCATAATAACCTTCATGGGATGTATTTATACTTCCCTAGTTAGCCAACTTATGATTTCTAGGTAGGGTTCTCTAGGGCAATTGATGTTGAAAACTCTTAGTCTTACCAACATGATTAGATTGTCTTATTTTTAGTAAGGACCATGTTTTTGAATTAGTGACACCCTCTTCCCTCCCCTCTGTTCATCACCCTTGATAGGAAAATTTATTTTTAAATGTCTCTTATCTTCTATATTTTCTAATCTTCACTTCTTTCAGACATGTTATCATTATGAAAACTATAGAATTCTTTTATTTTTGAATAGAAGTTACATTTTTGATTCATTGTGAGATGCTCTTTTAGTCACTAGATGATATTCTTAGGATTTATCTTAGTTATATTTTTGACCTTGAATTTTATACTTTACATTTTCTCACCATTCAATCTCATTTCTCCCTTTCATGATTTCATGTTTCCTTTTTTGCTTGCCATTTGGTTTCATTTCTATATTCTTGTTTCTCAGTTTCTTCAACTTTTTTATAGACTCTAGTATGATGGATTTTTTATTTTCTCTTATTTTTATCTTCTCACTTAGATTTCTTGGTTCTAATTTAGCCTTATCTATCTCAAATTTCCATTTTTCATTAGTTTCAAAGTATTTTCTTTAGAATTATTCAATTACTACCATTTATTGACTATCCCACACATGCACTTATCAATTTCATCCATTTTTGGCCTTATATATTTTGGGGTTTTGAAATGCAATCACTACACTCGCCACTATTGGGACTATGGTATTTGAATGAACCATTTATGTGGAAAGGTAATTTAAGGTATTATATGTTACTTTAAATTATTCATTTATCAACTTATATTTCAATGTTTCTATTCAATTATGTTCTTTTGTGTCACTATGTATCTTTTTCAAAGCACCATCCCATGTTACACTATTGTGACACATGATGAGCTTCAAGTAGGAAATATGTATACAAATGGTATTTTCATATTTATCACATTAGTGAAAATTTATATTGTATAATATTTTTGAGGAATTAATATCCTTGAGTGCACATCCTAATGAGTGAACTAGGTGTTACATACTATCCTACTCCTTGCAATCAGTGTTGATTTTGTTTAAGAAGATGATTAAACTATTGATATAATAGTTATTGAGTTGTCTGGTAAAATTAGAAATATTATATTTAGTTTGATTTAATTACACCACTATTTAAATACATGATTATTTCATTATGATATTGGCATTAAATATATAATTATATAACATCACTCTAATTTTAAGAGTTGTATGATGCAATGACTTTATTGCAAATATGTTGAATAAGCAAAAATTCATTTAATGTGTTTACATTATTAATATTTCATTTGTTTATTTTTATATAGATTCACCTAACTACCCATTTTATGGATGAGGTAGATGCAAGATATTGTACCCTCACAAGAAAAATTTAGAAGGAAAGCATCATAGGGAAGAGGGTTGAAAATCATGAAAACTACAGGTAGAAATAGCAAGAGATCAAAATAATCACATACTCCAGACTTATCAATTGTTTATCATGTGCATTTGTGATGTGATTTAAATTTAGGTGGTTATACACATGCATAATTTAATTTCTTATTTATTTATATAAGCAATATTATTTTGGTAATCACTTGATTAAGTGGCATTATTTACTGAGTTAGATTTTAATTATTTGTAATTTATTTTTATTTCATAAAAATTCTTATTCCTTTGATGTTTGTACGAGTTTGTGTGCACAAGTTAATAGTTGTCTATTCTATAAATGTCACATAAATTCTCACATCTTTACAATATTATTTATTGATTTATTATGTTTTGAATGTCATTGGGTCCTAACACTTTAAAAACTATGTTGTTATCTTGAACATATGTTGATTTGTAAAAGGTTTAAAAAAACTCATTTTTGGAGGTCATTAGACTTTAACAGAACATTTAAAACCTTTTAGTGTACATTGTATTATTTATTTCATGTTAACTTAGACATAGTACAATAAGGTAAAATGCCTAATTACATATTTTATAAAATGATTAAATTCCATGATGTGAAATTTGGTTAAAGGGAAAATTATTAGGGTTTCTTGTTAAACTTGGGTCAAATGGATAATGTTTAGTTGCATTTTAATTTATAGGAAAATTATTATTTTTTATGGATATTTTAATGAATAAAATTCTGAATGATTTGAGTGGTGTTCTATTGGGTAAGACATAGAGTGATCTATACCTAGAAAGGAGGCATGCAATTACCATATGGAATGATAAGTAAGAGAAACAATAATGATAACTAGTAATGGGACAAAAAGAAAAGGGGTGGATAAAATGGATAGATAAAATGAAGTATGGGATGAAATTAGAGATAGAGGAGAAAAATAGATTTAGTGAAGGAAAAATAAAATAAAATATTGTAAAAAGGACTAGCAAGTATTCTTTATTAATCCAGGTAAGTAACAAAGATTCTCTAAATCTAGTTTAAGATATTTGAGGGGTTTCATTACCATGATGGTTTGATAAATATTTAATATATTAATTGAATAAATATTAAACCCTAGTAAAAAAATAGGAACTTTGGATTATAATCAATAATATTTGGTTTACTTAAATCTCTATTGTATATTTATATGGTTTGAGAACTGCTCGCTTACACCAAATCTAGGTTTTATTTACATCATGGATTATTACTCAAAATTGAGTCTTTTCTTGAATGGTTGTGTGGTTATTTTTAGTCAATTAATTAGTATTTTATCCATAAATATAATTTAAATTTGACTTATGGGTGAGGGTTTTCCCTCACCCACAAGATCATATTGGTGATTCAGGTTCAAGGAAAAATACCCTCGTAGATAATAATCCATGATTTGAATTATATAAAACCACTTGGAATTTAATAAAATGCACATTTAAATGGTACGTATTTGGTCATCATGTATGTATTTAGACTTTTAGGTGGTTATAATAACCACATACAGGCCTAAATGACTATTTTGTAAACTAAGCCATGACGTATAACTTATTTTTCTAAGACTAGTGGGATTCAAAACACTTGTTTACTATTGAGAAAAGTGAATAAAAACTATAAAGTGTTTTAGAATATCTAGTTTCATGATTTCAATAAGGGTTGTATGAACTTTTAATTTATAATGGGTCTCTATTATTTTGTTTCAAAAATATGTGGTTAGCAAACCAAAGCCATGAATCTTTCTAGTTGTAAAAGAAAATGTTTGGTGATTGTTGTTTAAATTCAAGATGAATATACATAGATATGTAATAGTATTCTTGTTGTGATTAATAATATGTGAATCCTAGTATTAAAAAGGGTATATACATGTAAGGATGTTTTTAAAAAGCTACCTATAGTATGTTATTATCAATTAGTTTTAGGTATTATATTTTGGGAGAAACGTATTTTGGTATAAGAAAATGAATTCAAGTAAAGAATTGATTGAGTTTGGGAAAAGAAATAAATAAGAAATAGATACATGAAGGTTGAACCTAATTATTTAATTGTAAACTAATATAATATATAGTGATTGAATGCCATTTCACCTTGGCATGTTTAATAAGAGTTATGATTGTTAAATACTTTAATATCTAGTCTATTGGTATATTGTTATGCCATGAGTACTATGGATTCAATACATTTATTGAATTATAGGTGTTTTTAAGGGTTAAGAAAGTGTGTTAGATTAAATTTAAGTATATTAGACATCCCAAGTGGTATGGATATGAAATAATAATATGCCTTCCTTTCTAGTATTAAAAAACCTTTCACAATGATAAATATTAAACTACATACATACCTATATATGTGTGTGTGTGTGTGTGTGTGTGTGTGTGTGTATGTATATATATGTATATATATGTATATATATACATATATATATATATATACATATATACATATATACATATATATATATACATATATATATACATATATACATATATATATATATATATATATATATATATATATATATATATATATATATATATACATATATATATATACATATACATATATATACATATATACATATATACATATACACACACACACACACACACACACATATATATATGTATGTATGTATATGAGAACTATTATTTTACATAAGAATGCTTTAGTACTACTAGGTACGCATTAAGATATCTTGTGTTTCCTTTATTACTGATACTTAGTAAACTTGTACATAATATTATTGTGATAGATGCTTTGAGTTATTTAATAAGTTGTTGTTGGTGATTATGTCTTTCATTTTAAAATTATTATTCTTTTATAAACTTTTTAAAAAACCTATATAAAATATGCTATGGTTATTAGAATGTTGGGATGAATTTACTTGGATAGATGCTTGTTGTGTCATTTGTTTATAAGTCATATTTTCCATTAAAGGCTGATGAATGATGTTAGGTAGGAGGATATTTTATAAATCACTCATCATCAGTTAATGTGTAGGATAATTTATTTTAGTAGATAATATTTGTTGTGCCTTAACACACAAACCCCATTTTAAAATTCAAATGGGGATCAACTATGATTTAATATCTATATTTGATGTCTTAGGAGCCTTAGAAGTCTATGACATTGGTTTTAAAAGCATAAGCTTGAGGTTATTGCCAAATTCCATAGTGTGCTTCAAAGTTATAAGAAGAGGAATCAAAGCTGTAAATAATATATATACATTATTTATCATTTACCTTTTATTTTATTTCAATTCAAAAGGTTTATCTACATGTCATATTTTTGATTTAAAGGTTAACCAGGCTAACGTGTTTTGTTATAATTTATTCTTTGCCTATGATGTGTCTTGAATATGTTATTCTATGCTTAGGTGTTTCTATGGAATTACTTTGGGATCATCTATTTTTACCATTTATATCATTTCAATAACCTAGAACCCAATTGAAAAACATAAGTTCCTTGAACAAACAAAGTAGTGAGAGTCATCTATGTGTCACCATATAGCTAACTTAGAGGTGATGTCAAAAAAGTTACTTGTATGATTATCCTAGGCAAGTAGAGTAGTGATATCCATCCACATGTTACCATCTTAACTAACCTATAGGTAACATTAGTATATTTTATTATACGATTAAATTGGGTAAGTACAACAATGAGAGTCATCCACATGTCACCATCCTGATAACCCAAATATGCTGTCAGTAGAGTTCTTTGTATGATTATCCCAGGAAAGTAGAGTAGTGAGAGCCATCTATGTGTCACCATATTGATAAATTAGAGGTGACATCAGTAAAGTTCCTTGTATGATTATCCTAGGCAAGTGAAGCAACAAGAATCATCTATGTATCACCATCCCATTAACCTAGAGGTGATGTCAAAAGAGTTCATTATATGATTATCCTAGGAAATTGAAATAGTAAGATCCATCCACATGTCACCATCCTTACAATCTAGAGGTGACTCACTTATCGATAATAACTTTTAGTCTCTAGGTAAGTGGATCACTGAGATCCTTCCATGTGTCATCATCCTAGTAACCTGTGAACATAATAATGAAGTACAATAGTCTAGAACTTAGTTATAATTAATATAACAACATTCAAACATGTTTTATTTAGACACATAATAATATAATAAAGACATGAATAAACCAAGTGTAGAAAAGTGACATTTATCCTATTATGCCTATTATGCATTTGGAAGCAAGAAAAAGAAGCTACATGGAAATAAAGTCTGTAGAAGATAGTATTATGAAATTTAAATGAGAAAAGTAGATGAGTAATGGAGAAAAAGCTATTTTTACCATTAATTCATATGAATTGGAAACTTAATACATTCAATTTAGGAAGCTCTCAAATCTAAATTAATATAGTTCAAGTCACCATATCACATTGCCTCCTAGCTGCCAAGTGCAAACTAAAAATTTGAAGATCCACAATGACCAATATATTTTTATCTATTCAGAGAATAGGCATATTCTTACTTGATTTTCAATGGCTTCCTCATCTCATACTCCTCTCCTTTGGCATATTCAATTACAAGACCAATTGAGTATATTGACACAAAATTTGATTCAATGGTTTTTAACCATGATTTCAAACACTACTAAACTATTTGGGATGAGGTTGATGTTGTGGAACCATATAGAGAAGAGGATAAACTTTCAATTTTCACATAGAGATATAAGGATGACCTTTTGGAAATAAAATTAGTTGACCTACATAATTTTGTAGCCAAACATAATTTAATTCCCTACATTGATTTAATATTTGATTTATTTGGGAATGGGAAAATCTCTTGAAAGATACTATATTTTATACTTATCAAGACTCCTATGGCATATATATGCATTCAAAATATAATACAATATCCTTTTTCTTAAGATGACCTATAAGTTGGACATGGTTTATTCATGGCTTCTTACAAATAACATCCATAAAAATTTGACAAAATGGGTTGGAAACCCAAGAAACTTTATTTGTATGAGCCCTCGTACTACTATCGTTACTATTGGGGTTGCATACACATCAGCCACATACTATTTAAAAATTATACTTAGAACCAAATAACATATTCATTCTTTAGTGGAGCTAGTACCAGTCTCCTAGGACATCAAACATACATTTTGAAATCCTAGTATCCACTTATATTTTTGCTACCTAGGATACACCCCTAGATTATCTACATAGTTGGGAATGCCCATCGGCTAAGATGCTCAGATAGATTTTCTAGTCATTTTAGTACATAAGGTAATAATGAATACTAAGTACATCACTAATATGCTTGCTCATAAGTAATTCATTGGATGAAGTAAGGTTATACTTGCTTTCCCACATCTTCCCATACAACAATACACCCTCTAAAATAATCTACTTATTATACTCCTATAGTTATATAATAACCAAATTAAAAATTTGTATTGAGTGTTCCTTCATGGATCTAATAACTACAAAAATAAGATATAGGAAGGCAAGACTTAGTGATTTCTAAGCAACCAACAATAAAGTTTCATTTTGATAGACAAATTAATACCTTGAGGAAAGTCAAGAGGAAGACTATGGTTGCTAAAGGAGAATAGGTCAAGGTGGAGCAGAGAGAAGATATATTATGTCTAACAAAAAGGAAATAATTAAATCCTTTGTACCTAGATTGGTACATGGAAGATTTTTATAAATTTGTAGATTCTACTGGGTGATTATTAAAATAGATGTTCAAAAATTATGACTAGTTTGTACAAAGTTCTCAAGAAAGGAGCACTATCCAAGATTTAAAAGAAATTATAGATAATGTACATGGTACAACTAAGAAGCTATATGACAATATTCAAATAATAAGGTTTACAAAGGATATATCCCAACCTAAATGAGGTGGATATAACTCAATTGTTCAATAAAATGAAGGATATGGATAAAAATATTTATTTCCTTAGCCAAGAAATAAGGAATAAGGCATACACCCAATTAAACCTAATAATAATACTAGAGGCTGCATGGGCCCAAAATTATGTGGCCATTAAGAAGGACAAATTAATTAACTAGAATTAAAATATGTGGACCTTAGTGATATAATTTACAATTCAAGAGAAGGAGGCTGTCTCCATTTTGAAAGATATGAAGGTCACTAATGTGAGCACTCCTATTGGGAAGTTAGTTCTAAAACCCATTTTTGAGAACCTTATTTGAGATGTAGTTGATAGATTCTAAGCCAAAATTGAAGGAATGATTTACATAACTAATGAAGAGAAGATATAGTTAGTGATTTTTTCTAGTGACAAGATTATAGGCATAAAGACACTCCATGCATAGGTTAAAGCTGCATTGACCATGTATAAGAAGTTGATGGACAAGCTTCCATAATTGTTCAATAGATCTTTTCTAGATTTATAAATTATTGATATGGATACATAGGCTAACCATGCCTTATATTTAAAAATAGAGGAAACAAAGTAATCAACTTTAACACCAGGAGCATAACTAACACCCCCTCAGGGAACTTAATCTTATTTCCCAAAGTACACATTGCTACAAACACAAATGAGACCCACATACATTCCACTTCTAATATTCACTACTAAAACTATAGTAGTAACATTTGTCATGAATCCAACTAGCATATCTATTGATACAATGCTAGCTCATGTTATAATTCAACTTAAAACTATAGTTCCATCTACATCAATGAGTATGCAAATTCTACATTCTAGTTTTGCCACATCAACACCACTATAGATATAAATATGTATTTTAATGTTTTAGTTAAGTTATAACTATTCATTCATAATTTATTTCACACACACACACACACACACACACACACACACACACACACACACACACACACACACACACACACACACACACACACACACACATTATTTTAGTTGAGGAATTATATTCAGGGAAAATATTTTTGTACATACATGCTTTGCATGTTTTTGGCACATAGTGGTTTTTTTAGAGATGTAAATTTAGACTTTGATTGGAGGATGAGGCCTTTTGCTCCCAAAACCCATATATATTTTTATCCCCCCTATCCCAAAGGGAGGAGAATTTTGGATATAAATATTAATATGAATTATATGGATTGTTTTACAATTATTCTTGATGCGCAAATCTGATTCTTTCCAAACCTATGAAACTTGAAATAAGTTTTATCATTTTGGCATATTAGTCTCTTGGTTGTGCATGATTTTTATTTTCAATATAGTTATTCATATTGTGTTATTGTTAATTTGAATTCCTTTTATTTATTAATCATAATCCCCCTTATAGATGTACAAACACAATCTTACAAATGTGACAAACTTTGATTATATATGCTTAAGTTTACTATATTCTTTCTTCCTTAGAGTATTAATTGTGATTTGTCTTTGTTGTTATTATATAATCTTGCATCAAATATTAGTTTTTTATTGTTTTTCAAACCCCTAGCTTAAGAACCAACCTAGAAAGGTTTCATCTTGTTTGGTCCATGAGACTTTTTTTTGCCTTACATTTCCTTTTTTTTTTGAGTTTATTTTGGTGAAGACACACCTTAGGTTAAATCTATGATCTATACACCCATATCAATTAGATTTAGATTAATCCATAATTAAACCATCTATGGTATACAAAATGCTTCTATCACCTTTGTTCCACCAATAAGTTGTTTATAAAACCCAATACCCCAGAACTTGTGCCTTTGAGTGAATTTATTTCATTGATCATGAAACATTAGAGGCTACCTTGTAATTTTCCTTGGTGTACATAAAATACACATCAATAGGAATTTATTTGGTGCTATAAAGAGGGTTGAACCTTTATCTCTATTTTTTTGAAAATAATCACTTGAGTTGTACTGGATATACTTAGGAGATTAAAAAGATCTACCTCAGACACTAAATTAATATACCCACCTTTGGAAATTCATACAAAATGTAGGGTTGATAAAGGTGTAAAGAGAAGATCCTAGATTCAATCATATTCTCTAAGTAGACAAGATCATCTTCCTCTATGCCCAATGGCCCAAACTTGGCTAACCGATCCTATTATCAATATCACTAGAGACATGTATGATCAACTTAGAAACCTTAAGAAATATCTTCTTTCTTTTTATCCCTCAAGAGACAAGACTACTAAAGAGCATATCATTGTTTTTAAAACTACTTTAGGAATATTGAATATAAGTGATGAAGACATGTCATGTACACTCATTTCATGGAATGTAGACTCTTTCCCTTTACATTACAATATTATGCCTATGATTGGTTTTTTAATGTCCTAGTAGGTTCAATTAAATTTTGGGATGAATGTGAAAACACCTTTTTAGCATAGTTTAGAAAAGTCACCAGTGTAAGTGTTGTATACCAACAATTTATAGGCATGAGAAGAGAATTGAATGAACCAATATAATCTTTCAATGCTAAATTCTAAAAGATATATGATAGACTTGAAACTACTTCTCAACCTACTAAATCATTGGGCCTTCAAATGTATAATAATTCCCTAGACCCCATGACTATTGTCTTTATCTACAGAGCTATTAGTATTGATATGATACCTTTAACTTATGCTAAAGTTATCAATGTTGATAAATAATTGAATCCTCAATTATAATCATTAGACCCACTTAATATTGGTCATATATTTCTATCCTTTATCCCAATTCTAAATGCTAATTAGAATATTATGGCCCAAAACTAGAATTAGGTGTATACCCATTTGCCTTTGACCCATACTTGACCTAACCAAAACCTTAGTTTTATGAATAATTCTATGCCTAGATCTAATCACCAAAGCCAAAGTTAATCTTTGATACTAGTTAATATTCCTAATACACATGGTACTTCTTATAACTCCATAAAAATATAATTGGAAGCTATTCAGTAGATGGTGTATAAATAAAGTAATGAGGTTTTGAACATGAAAAAGTGTATGGGGAACACTAGTGGATAGAACACTAACCAAAACTTAGGATTTCAGAGGCACAATATGAATTTAATTATACTTGGGAATAATTTAAAATAGTAGCTGACTAATAAGATGCTAGAGATAAATATCATTAAAGCAACTTTTCCTAACTAGTGCTGAGTTCATAACAAAACACAACATGGTGAGCTAGACTGTATAGATTTCTACAATAGATTTGAGATATTTTATAAATAGATGGATAAACATGAAGGTTTTAAAAATCTAACATAACCATCTTCTTATATTTCTCTAGGGCATCCCAGTACAACAATGGTCTTTGAGACTTATGACTTCCCATTCCCAACAGAGTATGGGAATGAACTATAGGATAATACCATTGATATCTAGGATTTATAATAGTTTTATAGGGACAAATACAATTTTATGAGCAAGCATCCTTTTACCACTTCAAATCCCTTGAAAAATAGTACTACCATTCATCTAGATTTTAAAGCAAAAAATAATCCACCTCCTCCCAAAATAGATAATCATTTTCAGAGTGTAGAGCCATACACCATAGGAGGATACAATATTATTGAAGACATAAAGAAGATCAAAGCTAAAATTATCCTTCATGAGTTTTCTTACATCACTAATCAAAGAGAGTTGCTACTTCAATCCTTAACTAGAAGGTTATCTACTGATAAGTCAAAATATATACATGTAAACATGATGGCATATAAGGACAAGCCCAGAGTACTAAATTTTCTATTGACTATCAGGATGTTTAGAAGAAATGTGTATAATTCCATGGTTAAATTAGGTGCCTCAGTCAATGTGATGCCTATAGTTGTGTGAAACATACTGGAGTTGACCCCAAATAAGTAAAAAAGTTTGGTCATATCATTGTATAAGTATTATATCCCATGTGTTAGAGAGTTGACTAATGTGCACATATAACTTGAATTTGAGCCATGTGTATAAGAATACATAGATATTTTGGTCACTAACATTCCAAAATATTATGGCTTATTATTGATTTGAGATTGGTATAAGACATTGAATGGGAACATTTCCATAAATTTATCACACATATGGTTACCTTGGAAAGGAGCAACCGACCAGATTTGAGTAGATAGATAATTAAATATGAAGTACCTAATCATCGAGTATAACACCAAGAATGAGAAGGTAAAATTTTCATCTCTACATGTAGGAGTGTATAAATTCACTACCAAACAAGATCTTCATGAAAAATAATTTGAGGGTCCTTCTAAATTATGGAATCTACACTTTAATAGAGCTAGATCAAAACAAGGTTAAGGTGTTGGCATATCCTTGATTGATATAGATGGGAAGCAATATCTATCTACCTATAGGCTATAATTCCCATATATTAATAATATAGCTAAGTATGAAACTCTAATACTTGTCTTATAATTTACATTGAACCATAATGTTTAGTAGGTGAAAATCTTTAGTAATTCAGAGTTGGTTATTAACCAGATCAAAAATAAGTATCAATACAAGATCACCTACTTGAATAAGTACAAACATTGAGCATGGGGCCTAATTAAGTCCTTTTAAGCATTCAACATTAGGGCTATTCTAAGGGAGTACAACCAAACAACAAATTCACTAGCAATTTCATCTACCAATCTAGCACCAATCCAAGAATACAAAATGCAGAGATTATTTATGGATTTGGTTCCTTGAACCTCTATGCTAGGTAATGTTGAGGACTTCTAGGTATTTGAGGATGACAAGTAGATTTTGAAATTTATGAGTAGTTCTAAAACCTTTAAATCTCATCTAGTAGTTGATAATGATGTTGAGCCCATGCATACTAAATAAATAGGAGAGGATGGTGTCCTATAGATGAAGGAGAACCACATCCCTATAGGGATGGTTTCCCTAGAGTTATATTTTAATGTAGATCTATAAATTCAAAAGTAGAAGAAAATTAAATCAATTGAGTCTAATTTCATCAAGGAAAACTTGGGAACTAAACAACATCCTCTACATGTGAATATTGGTTTGAGTTGCACTAAAAGTGAGAAAAAAGATGAGAATGTATTGAAATAATATAGAGACATGATCACTTGGACATATGAATATTTGAAATTCTTTGACCCAAAAGTCATGACACATACCATTATATTGAAGCTAAAGCACAAGCCTTTTAGGCAGAGACAAAGGCTAGTAAATCTAATACTAGAACCTATTATCCAAACACATGTAAAAGAGTTATTGGATGCCAAGATTGTATTTTTAATTAGGCAATCTACCTAGGTAGCCAATCTATTACCAATTAAGAATAAAAATGGATAAATCATGATTTATGTTGACTTTGAAAACCTAAACCGAGCATCAAAAAAGGATAATTATCCTTATTCCTCTCTAGACAAGGTAATTCAAATGGTTAATGGATCTAAGATAATGTTCTTCTTAGATGGATTATCAGGCTATAATTAGGTGCTAGTAAAAGCACATGATAGAATGAAGACTACCTTTACCACCAAGTATCAAAATTTTGCATACAAAAGGATGCATTTTGGACTAATCAATATAGGATCAACCTTGTAGAGAATGATGGAATTCACCTTTCATGAACTTGTTGGAAAATGCATCATCATCTATATGGATGACTTGATAATGTATTCTAAAGATAAAGCTGATCATGTAGATAATTTATAAAGACTATTTGACATATGTATAAGATATGGAGTCTCCCTTAATATAAAGAAGAGAATATTTGTACTTACTAAATGGAAATTATTAGTCTATGTAATCACTAAATATGGGACATCCATTGATTCAGAATGATTCTAGGCTATTTACAAGATGACACCTCCTATTAGTAAGAAATAATTAAAGTATATATTTGGTAAGATAAAATTTGTAAGTAAATTCATTCTATGATTTATGGAGATTTTAAAGACATTAAACACCATGCTAAAGCAAAAAACTAAAATAGAATGGATAAAAGAGGATAATAAAGCTTTCAATACATCAAGATTGCCATTTCTAAAGCTCCATTTCTAATTAGCCCATACTTTAACAAGGAATTTTACCTTTATTGATTTTCCTTAGAGCACACTATATTATTTATACTCACACAAAATTTAGATGATAATAAATAGTCAATTTCCTTCATGAACACCAATATAAAAGATGCATAGTTGAAATGCTAAATTATAGACAAATAGATATATGCTCTGATCAAAGCTATGAAAAATATTAGGAATTATATTTCTAGAAATAAGACATATGGAATCATTCTACACCCATATATCAATCTCATAATTAGATAAAATGAGTTGGGAAAAATAAGAGGTACGTAGAAGGAAAATTTATAAGAGTTGATATTGAAATGAGGCTAGCCAATATGGTGAGAGGGTAGAAAATGATCTAGCCCATGATCGAGACTCATCCATGTATTTGTATTGAAAAAATAAATGATACTCAAGTAGATGATGGTAAATGGTATGCGCAAATCATCCATTTTTTCTCATAAGCATATGACCCTTGAGCTAAACAAAGATCAAAGATGATACCTTAGAATAAAATCAACTCATTCTATAATAAAAAATATTTCATACATTAGAAGAACTATGAGGACATCTACTTGAGGTGTGTATCAAAAGAAAAATATACAAACATGATAGATAATATACATCAACATATAAGTATTGGACATTACTTGAGTAATTCTACAACTTAAAAAATATTGAGGATGAGATTCTATTGGCCTATGGTCTTCAAATATGCCCATAACCATGTTAAAACCTACCATGAGTGTAAACTATTTAGGAAAAGAGAAGTAAATGTTGCCATGACTCTACAAATAGTCATTGAAGGCTTCCATTTTACTCCATGGGATCTTGAATTAATTGGGGTGATAATCTCAAACTCTTTAGCATGGCACAAATTTATCCTGATAATTATTGACTGTTACATTAGATGTATAAAAGTTGTGGCCATAAAGAATTCTAGAGTATTGAATGTCATCAAATTTTTAGTAGAGAACATACGAACCACGTTTGGTACTCTAATATCCTTAGTTTGTGATAATGGTCTAGCTTTTTAGTTTACTAAATTTATAGAGTGGGACTATAACAACCAAATCACCATCAAGTTTTCTTCAAACTACTATTGATAAGGAACAAAGTAGTTGAATATACAAATAAAAATATGATGGATGCCATTAAGAATTTAGCCCAAGATAAGCTAATATAATGACATCTACTACTCAAGTATGAACTATGAGTAGATTAAACAAGATAAAATCAAAGCCTTAAGTCTTCATCTTTTCTACTAGTGTATGGTAAATAGCCAATTTCCCCCATAACTCTTAAAATCCCAATGTACCAATTCATGCAAGAGTACATGAGAGAAGATGAAATAATCTAATCTAGAATAATTGACATTGTTTAGATGGAATATTCAAGAACTGAAGCATTGCATATCTTCAATAAACACCAAGACATATTCAAGAGGTGGTTTGAAAAGAGATACAAAATCAAATATTTTAGGATTTTGGACATAGTGATCCTATGGAATAAAACATATGAGAAGAAAGGGAAAAAAGATAAGTTTAATACTTTATGGATTGGACCATATCAAATATCTGAGATACTAGTTAACAATGCCTTTTACTGGAAGGACCTTCAAGGTAATGACCTTGCCTTTCCAGTCAATGGATAGTTTTTGAAACACTATTTCATGGCTGATCCAACTAGAGATGCTCCCTAGTGATAGAAAGTGGAGATATATATTTAAGAGTAGAGAAGGTTTATTTATTTTTTAGATTAGATTTCCTACTTTATTAGATTAGAATTCCTTATTTCTATATTTAATTTCAATATATTAGTTTTTATGATTTGATATATTAGTTTTCTAAAATGTAGAATAAAATAACTAATTTCCAATGCTTTAAGTGATAAAGACTTGGAAAAAACAAGGGGATAATATGAAAAGAAGCACAATTGGTTTTTATGAGGATTTATTTTTATAGTGCTTAAGATTCTAAGATTGAGGTATGTGCTCTGAATAAATTAGGTTCTACCTAAAATGAGTTAGATTACTAGAATTTTAGGACTTACTCTGATATGCTTATGTAAATTTTATAAATACTTTCCATTTCAAAGATAAAATATACTATTACATGTTAAAACTTGGATGAGGGATAATAAACATAGACATGGATGCACACTAATAGGGATGTATTGGTTAAAATAAGTTTTATTATATGTACACCCAATTAATGGTGGTTTCCAACCCTTCTTCTAAATATGATATAAAAAAAATGACCATACAAACTTATAAAAGATGGGTGATTCAAGCAATCTCTACTGGGGTTATGGACACTTGGCTGGAAGTAGAGTAAGGCTTGGATTAGAATCAAAGGTATCTTTATCAAGGCTATGGACACCTGATTGGTAGTAGATGAATTCTTAGGCTTCCCTTACTATTAGTTATAAAATTCGAAGTCAAAATGAAATTTACTATGTCTGTCTAGGATTTTGTTAAAACTCTCATAAAATAGGGTAAACAAATTTCATAAAATCACACACATATCTAAAGAATGTAAAGGGTTAGTATGTTTCATGGGGAATCAAGATTAGTTTTGAGGAAATGGCTTGCTTATTATTTTCTTGTTAGGAGTGAAATTCTTCTATGGTGCATTTTTAAGATATTGGGTTTTCAAATACTCAGGAGTATTTTCCCCATTATGTCACCATTTGTTGTGTCTTAAATCAGACACCCCATTTTAAAATTCAAATGGGCACCCACTATGATTAAATATCTTTTTCGAGGTCTTAGGAGTCTATGATATTAGTTATAAAAGCATAATATTGAGGTTATTATTAAATTCCATAGTGTGTTTCAAAGTTACGAGAAAAGGAATCAAAGTTGTAAATAAGTCATATACATGATTTATCTTTTTCCTTTAATTTTATTTCAATTCAAAAGGTTTATATACATGTTAGAGTTTTATATTAAAGGATAAATAGGATGATCTTTTTTTATATAGTTTATTCTTTACCTATGATGTGTATTAAATAGGTTATTCTATGCTTAAGTGTTTCCCTAAAATGCTTTTAGGATCATCTACTTTTACCATGTGGCATCATTCTATTAACCCATGTCCCAAGTGAAGAACTTAATTCAATTGAGTAAGCAGAGAAATGAGAGCCATACAAGTGTCACCATCTTAGTAACCCAGAGGTGACATTATTAAAATTCATTATATGATTATCCCAAACATGCAAAGTAATGAGAGTTGTCCAAATGTCACACTCTATGTAAGAGTATAATTATGTCACCCACTTCCTCCTTGAATTCTATTCTTTCTAGGGTTTTATGTAGTCTTGTAGATGTGGTTCTAGATACTTTTAGCCATTTTTTATTGAGGACCCTTATACATGTAGTTTTATTATCTTGATAAAAATTCTTAGATGAGTCAGAATTATATCAAGATAACTCTCATACTCTAGAATCAAAAACATAGATTTGATGAAGTCAGGGTCTAGGTTTAGAATCCTTTCTCCCTTGTCATTCATTACTTCTCTCTTTTCTTCATCATATTGATCTACCAATGTGAGCACAAGCTCAAGGATTTTAACTTAGAATGGGAAGGTTATTTCATAGTGTAATCCAAAATCCTAAAACTCTTTAAATCCAATCATTCTTGAATTCAACATTTACCCTTGTCCAAAAATAAGCTAGGTCTATGTAACCTTGGTATGTGTCTATGATTTCATTAGATTTAGAGTCCAAGATAAGTGGACACTAGGTCCCTTATATCTTAAATTCATTTATTTTCTAGACATAGGTTGTGGGAAACTTTATGTGGGAAAACCAAATTCAAAGTTGGTGGGTTTTTGAGTTAAAATTGTAGGTAAAAATTTTGGTGGGTTTTGGAGTTGTAATTATAGGTAAAATTTTTGATAGGTTTTGGGATTAATATTATAGGTAAAATCCACATCGACGATTTGGATTTAATTTTTCAATGTAAATTATCATGGTGTTTGGAGGTACTTACTACACTGAGATTGTCCATGGCATTCAAAGCTGCTTACTATAGGTCAATCTCTATGGGGTTTGTATAGAGGATCATAATGGAAGATTATAGATTTTATGAATTTACAAAACCTTATATTTTTTCAAGGTTTTAAAATTATTGGAAAATATTTTTACAAGAACTTAAGAAATGTAGACACTTTGGGAAAACACAGGCAAGCAAAACAAAATCCTAGATTTTCTACAAGATAGGAAAATGGGAAAAAAATATTATCCTGATAAAGATAATGGTAGATAGAAAATATAGGAGTAAAAAATAGGTATATTATGCAGAGGATAGAAATGGTGATCATGGATTGGTGAAGTATTGGTAAAGTGTAGCATTGCTTTGCATCGATGGATCGCTATTTGGAAAGGGTCACTTAGTGTAGAGCTTCAATTATTCAATTTTCAAAATTAATAGTGACCTCCATTAAAACCTAATTTCATTAATATAACCTTTCAATTAATTCAATTTAGGTCAATGTTTGGGAGAAACGGTGGGAATTTCAGAGTTTCAGAGTTATAGTGTAATTTTGTAACTTTGTAAAATTGCATTTTTGCATTATGACCTCCACTTTCCACTGGGTGGCTTGGTGCAAAAGAAGTAGTAAATTAAAACTTGATGTTTAATTTGCAACTTCACAAGTTAAAAAGTGCAAGGAGTGTTCTAGTTTCCATGATAAGGGTAGTCGGTAGAGAACATAAATTCAATTACAATTTATAACTTAGAAATTTGAAAATTAAAACTAGAGTTATAGTTTCTATTGGGAATTGGATGGGCATGAAACAAAGGTTTGGTTGTGATTTTCAAGTTTTAGAGTAAATTTCATTCGAATATTTGATTTCCATTGGGAATGTGATTAGAGAAAAATAGAGTTATGCTTGCAATTTGTAACTTGTAATGTTGTAAATTAAGACCAGAGTTCTAGTTTTTGTTAGTCTTAGGGTGAGCAAGAAGCAGAGTTTGGGATGCATTTTACAACTTGAAAGGTTGAAAATTACATAAAAATCTCTAATTTTTTTTGGTATGTGTAAAGTGGGAAGCAGAAGTTTGATTATAATTTGTAACTTTGTAAGTTATAAATTACACCCAAATCTTTGGTTTCTATTGGGTTTAAGAAAAGGGTAGCCTAGGTTACTTTAAGGACTTTATCCCAAAAAAAATAATGGGTCTCCCTTATGTTACTATATTTTTTTACATTTTTGCTTCAAAAATATCAACATTTTTGATGACCTCTATGGGGTGATTTCCTACTAATCAATTTCTTTCTATTATCCGTATAGTTCATTGGGTATGGAGTCATTTCAAGATTAACACACTTTTAATTGGAGAAGAACAAAATTGGGATTTTTCCTAAACAATAAAATAAATAAGGACAAACTCAGGAAATAAAAACTCCTAATGAGTTAACTTGTGTGAAAGCACTTATTTGAGGAAAACAACTAAACCTAATATGTACAATGCCTTTTGGAAATAATTCCAACCTCAAAATCATGCTTTGAGGTATATCCCTTTGATTGGGATAGGTAGTTCCAATCCATCAAACCTAGATAGCTGGAATACATTTGCTCCTTTGAACTAAGTTATGATGTATGGATCACTCCATATAACATCAAACTTTGTATGCTTGTCTAGTTTAGTTATTTTAGCATCCCACTTTAGAACCATATCTCCTTTATTAACATTTTTTAAAATGATTTTTTGTGAAAAGTTCTCTTCGTTTGAGCTTGATTACTTATAAAACTTTCATTAACTAGTTAATGACTTCTTCTATCTCCATAAGTCCCATCAATTATACTATTATTTCATAATTTTCAATCAATTTCAACTGATGATTAAGCTCTAGATATGGTAACTCAATTGACAACAAAACTCTTGATTCCATTTCATATACCAACATGAATGGATAATTACCAATGGCTCTCTTGTGAGTGATCCTATCATACCAAAGTTCTAATTTTAATTTTGTATGCCATGTCCTTTAGTTATCCTCCATTATCTTTTTGATAATTCTTATGAGATTTTTATTGGTAGATTCAACTAAGCTATTACCTTGTGGGTAATAATTTGATGAATTACTTAGGTATACATTATGCCTAACAACCCAATCACTCACTTGAGTGCCCATAAAAGCTTTGTCATTATCTGAGATAATTGTGTAAATATTATGAAAATGTTACCCATGAATTCTAGGATAGATCCTTCATAGCATATTTTAGTGCAACTACTTCAGTCCATCTAGTGAAATAATCAATTTTTGTAAGGATCCTTTTGTGGCCTATACTCAATGGTGGATTGATCATACCAATTGAATCTAATCCCCATTGGGCAAATGGTTGGTTAGCTTGGATTAGAAAATATTTGCTTGTCTTTAAATTAAGCACACTTCTCATAGTTGATTACCCATTGATGGGCATCTTTGAATAGGCCAATAATAGCCCCATCTCATTATTTTTATGGTAGTGGTTTTTATAGAGACATGTCCACCCGATGGACCATCATGAAACTCCTTAAGAACCTTAGGAATTTGATCTTAATTGATGCACCTCATCATGACTCCATTCATATATTTATTAAACAATAATCCATTAATAAGAATAGAAGGAATAGATTTGAGTATAAAATACCTTTTTTTGGACTACTAGAAATCATATGGATACTTGATAGTCTATAGGAATGTCATGGATATAGTTGTTGAATAGAAGTGGAGTGGTTATTGGGATGTATTTTGAGCATATACTACATTAGATACTACCTCAGTAGCCTTTATATTAGAATTAATTTATTCACATAAGCCCTTTCCTCTTACGAGCTTTTTAATTTTGATGTTCACATCATAGTCCATGAATTTTGTGATCCATCCTTCTCTTTTTTCATTTATTTCCCAGCTCAATAGGAACTCCTTGACACTTTGGTGACCATCAAATGAGTTTTATTATTGGAGATCATTTGAGACATTTATTATATCATTTACTTATTTCCCCATGAAATTGTATTTTTCCTCACAATCTTTCAAAGATCGACTAAAAAAAGATATTGGATACTCTAATTGTTCTTTATTCTATTGAGTTAAAATGGATGATATGATACCTTCCCCTCCAAAATCATAGAGAATGAAATCATTCTTGTAGTTTGGGTTGACCAGGGTAGCAGCCTAAGAAATATCCTACTTGATGTGTTCAAAATTATCTTTTCCTTCCTATGTCCATTTGAAAATGACACCCTTCTTAAGCATGGTAGTAAGGGGCTTGGCCATGGAGGCAAAATTTGGAATGAACCTTCTTATGAAGTTGATCTTTCCTAAGAGATTTTGTAACCCCTTTTAATGGCTTGAGAGTACTAGTAAATATATACCACTTACTCTCTCTGGGTCTATTGCAAGACCCTCTTTTAAAATAATGTGTACTAGTAGTTTCCCTTCATGAATTGATAAAATACACTTTTTTATATTGAGGGAAACTCCAAACTTCTAAACCTTTAAATTTTTTTCCTAAGGTGATCTAGGTGTGCATCAACATGTTTTGAATAAATAGTGATGTCATCTAGGTATACCAGGATCATCTCATTTATAAAACCTTTGAAATCCATTTTCATGGACCTTTTGAAATGTATCACCATCATTAGTTAGACCAAAAGAAATCTTTTTATAGGCATATGTGCCCCATTTTTTAGCGAAAGCAGTCTTGAATTGGTTTTATTCCTATACTAAGATTTGGTTATATCAGAATAATCATCTAGAAGGAAAAACCTTTTAAGTCTTGATATAGTTTACATAATTTTCTCCATGGGTGGAAGGGGATTATAATCCTTCAAGGATGCTTTGTTTAAGTCTCTAAAATCTACAAAATCCCTGATTTCACCATTCTTTTTCCTTATAGGGACCAAGTTAACAAGCACAAATGAGTGCTTAAGAGGGAAAATGATATTAGCTTCTATCATTTTGGTCATCTCAATCTTCATCAAGGGTTCCATTTTTAGATTGATTGGTCTGTATTTTTGTCTAACAAACTTGGTATTTGGGTCAAGCTCAATTATGTGTTGGGCTAAGATAGGGTCAAACCCCCTTAGATATTTATAACTCCAAGCAAAGTTATCATTAAACTCTTGACACAACTCAATAAAATAATGTATTTCAAAAGCATTACATACCTTTCCAATCTTCAATGTTTTTCCCTCTAAAATGACTACTGATGCATAGTCTTATTCAGTGACCATGATATTCTTCTATTCACCTTTCAGATGATCATTAGAGTTGAAGATACTCTCCAAAGTTAAAAAGGCCATGGGAAATTTATCTTTAGATGAATTATTTGATCTTCATATTTATCTTGGAGTCATGATTGATTTTTATTTGATAATTTAGCCTCTTCTCTCAAAAAAATCACAATTTGTTGATCACTATCAAAAACTTGCTAGTTGGTTGCATTATCAAGAATAGATGGTCTTACTATCAACTTTACATGTTGGTTGTTATTAATGTTTATTTATTTAATAATGTTATATTTGAAACCTACTGAGGCCATATGATCAACATCCTTATTCTATGCTCTTGGTACTGCTTAAATGTTTAAAGTAGTAAAATCTTCTAACAAGTCCCAAACCTTATGTTTGTAAGATCTTATAAAATTATTATTGGTTATGATTTTATATATTACCTGGTGAACAATCAATTCACTATCACCAAACGTTTATAATGACTATATTCCTCTTTCTTTGACCAATTAGAGACCTCGAATCAATGCTTCATATCCATCTACATTATTAGTGCAGTTGAACTAAAGTTTGAAAGATTAGAAATAACTCTCTTTTTGTGGAGAGATAATAAAAACACCTTTACCTACACCATTCTTTCTTATTGAGCCATCAAAGAATAATTACCACATTCCTTAGAGATCCTTAGCTGGTTTTATAAGATTTAAAATGATTACATCATTTCCATGGATGCAATATGTACCCAACCTAGTTTCTTTTCCATAGCCATAAGGATCAAAGTGGAGAGTCACTCCCCATTACTCTATATGAGTGTTTGGAATTTCTTCCATAAGTGTTTTAACCTCATGATCAAGATCCTCTTATGGATCTTATAATATATAATTCATAGCCACAAGGATAAGAATGTATGGCTCAATATGGTCTTTAGTAATTGGCTCATCTCTTATTATAACTCTCATTCCATATCTCATCCTAAGAAACATGAGGGACCAGTCAGTAGATAGATACCCTCCCATTTTTACAATGAAGTCTTAGGAAAGGCAAATAGGAAAATAGGGGAGGAGGTCAATAACTGAGATATCTTGGGAAATTGACAAGCTTAGACATGCATGGATGGTAAGGTTTAAACCTTTTATAGTCATGAATATTTGAACAACAGTCCCATCCAATTAAACCACACCTTTTGTGATAGGTCTATACTTAATACCAAGAGTATCAACTATTTTTTTGGGCATAACAGAACTACTAGCCCTTGAGTCTACCATTCAGTCATGGATGAGATGTTTCAAAACCATGAGTGAAAGGTAAAAAAGAGGAGGCTTGCAATTTTTAATTTATTTGGTGTAATTTTATGGGTGACATAAATTAAATATAGCATTGGCTCCCTTTCATTGAATTTTTGTCTTTTATTTTGAAGTTTTCAAAGCTTGTTATAGCAAGTCCCTTTGTGTTGGAATAGATAGTGCTTCTTACATGGTGATATTCAAATTAGTTTTCTTAATTTTTTATACAATAATAAAATTAATTTTATCAACCTTCACTGGTGCCTTTGTGGGCTTTATATCTTCTTTCATAAGATTTGGGGTCAATAATTTTGACTTTGACTAGCCTATTGGCACATTGGGTAGTTTTTGGACTATTTTACCTTTTTTAGACTTTTATAAAACTTTAGAAGTTGTAGCCTATTCAACCATAGGGGGTTGATCACTTTAAATTACTCTCTTATTAGAGTGTGTATTTAATTCTATGAACCACCACCATTGATTAGTGCTTCTTCTCGATTTACACCAAAAAAACTTCCTCTAGCCTGTTCAAAAGGCTAGCTTCATTCTGAAGAGGTTGTTATGTATCTTCCTATTGAGAAGTGGATTATTCTTGTTGTCCTTGTCTATTTTATATGCTTTAAAAGATCAATTCTTGATTTATGACACCATTATGATAAGAATTCTGATTATGAGGTTGAGCACAAAGGTAATACCACTCATTCTTGAGCCAAGTTATTTTGAATAGTTATAATAGCTTTAGATATATTTGGTGTAGGTAAATCATGGATGTTTAGAGGTTTTATTTGCATGTTTTGACTTTTTGGCTATTATTTACCTTGGTATGGTTGTTTATTGGGGTGGTATGTTTGGTTAGCTTGATCATTAGGCATGTAGTTCTAGGATTGTTACCTTTTGATTACTACTAAGTCATTGACAAAGATATTAAGTAATGACTTAACCTCATATAAATCAATAGTAAAAGTAGGAATTAAATCTAATGCCTTTCTTATGGTGTGAATTATTTCAACTATAGGTTATGTAGGAGACACTTCTAGAAATAAAGGCATTGAAGGTTGTGAGGTAAATTTTTAAGCTTGAATTAGGCAATTTTATTTTCTTGTTTTAATTTCATAGGCATTGGGGTGTGTGGTGTCACCCATTGACTAAATCATGATAGCTATATTACTATTTAAATATCTAAAGTAATATAAAAAATAATTATTTAGGGTTGGCTTGACCAACACTATAATTCTATTCCATGTCTTTTGAAGCAAAAATTAAAATCATTCATGAACTCATGAGGAGCCTAGTGAATAGTAGTTAGTTATTCAACCATTTAGAGGTGGTCATTCTTATCTTCCAATTTAATTCATAGTTCAATCCCTAAGTCATCCCAAACACGTATGTAATTAGAAATCAAACCTCTATACCTTTGTAAGGCTTTACCCTTAAATGATGAGATAAGAAGTTTGATTGTAACATTTTATTATACTATATTATGAACTAAAAAAATATTAGCAATGTCTTGTATATGTTCCATGGAAGTGGTGGAAGTTTCACTAGTAAAATATGAAAAGGCTTTTCAGAGCTGAGGAAGGTATACCATAATACTGGGCCAACTAAAATGTGTTGCCTCCATTGAAGCCTATGAAATTTTGATTTCTCAAGTACATAATAGGAGGTATGAAACTATTTTGGGTATTTATAGGAGATGAAAATATATTTTTAGGATATATGCTAGTGTAAGGTAAAACTGATCTTGATTTTTTTATATGGAAATGACAATTCTTGCAAGTCAGCTTTTTTACCTTCAGTGGATGACCTTGTTTGTATTTTTGGCATATGTAAACTTGGATTTCCTGAATCTGTGAGCTAGTGGAATCTCTATGTTATTTTTTACATATTTAAAAGGATCATAAAATGCTTGATGAGAATAACACCAATCTTTTAGAAATGATCTTTGGTTCCCACCAAGCATGCCAAAAATTGTTATCACATAGATTTTATACCCATCTTTATGTGGTAATGTGTTATTCAGTATGTGTTTTAAAGTGTGGGAAATATAATGACATAATGGGATCACTTCCAAGCTATGGGTCCTTGGAAAATTAAGGTGAACTTATAGAGAAGGCCATCTTCCTTTCACTATGTTCAATACAAATGACATATTACCAATTCATGTTAAAATACTATTTTTTAATGAGCTTTCTCCTAACTAGGGTTTGAACTATGAGGAAAAGAGTTTTAGAAATGAATTTTAAAAATTATAAATGGTGATTACACCAAATAATTATAGTGGATATTAATGCTTGCTTTGTATGAACATAGAAGAATAATAAATATACTAAAGTATATTGGAGAAAAAACTCATGCAAATATGAAAGCAAAGGTAATATTGGGCACTTATCATATAAGTAACAAGATTCTTTATTTTAATCAAACAACTTTTTAAAAGAGCAAAATAATACCACAGATGAATTTTTGTGACTGAAACAAGAAACAAAATATTCACAAACTTGATATGTAGCCTTGCATACTCAAAGATAACATAGATAAGGAAATCAAAACTTCAATATTTTATCATTCTTTAGGTTATAACATATAGATCAATTATTCAAAATGTATAATAATTTCTCCAATAGTAAAAAGATAAAATGCCTTATGCCATAGTACCCATACTTATACAAAATAATCTCTTGAAAAAGAGGTAGTTAACAAAACCCTATTCCTAGTTAAACAAAAATAAAATAAAAAAAGTTCATGTGAATGGCATGATCTTTAGTCTTGAATGGCATCCTTAGTGAGGTAAATGGCTGGAATAATAACATACAACTGTTGGGCACTTCAACGAGTGCTAGAGGCATGGAGAAATTTGTTAAATATTTTTTCAAACATCCTCTTTGTCTTCAATTCATTTGTTGTTATCTTTTCCAAGGAATGAGTCACCAAAAATGAACTAACACTTAGAAAATTTTTAAAGTGTTTAGGTATTTTAAGTTATAACTTGAAAAACCTAACTTGTATTTTTTAGTTGATACGTTTACAACTTTTTAAGTCATCCAAATTTGACAAAATGGGAATTGAAAATTATAATATGTTTTTTTTCAAGTTAAAAAACTCAAACCTTATCAAAAATAAAAGTGCAATTTACAAGTTTTATATTTATAACTTTCTAACCTGTCAAAAAGATACTTGAAAATTACAAGTGATTCTTTCTCAAAAAGAGTTGCCAAAATGATAATTGCAATTTTAACCTCTAACTTTATAATGTCCTTTACAATAAACAAATGTAATATACAAAATGTTTTTTATTGAAATAATTAATCTAAAACCGTAACCTCTGAATATTATTTGTCCTTATTCACTCCTATCTTCTCAATATAATCATCAAAGATGTTGAAGATCTCTAGGAAATGATCTTCATCAGGACCAAGTGAATATAGGTTTCTTATCTCACATTCTACCACTATATCAGAGAGTTATCTAAATGCAACCCTATATACTTGAGTGTATTTCCCTATTTGATCCAATGTATTGTGATACTTGATGAATCAATGAATGGAACTCAAGTTAAATGTTGTGTCTCATGTTGACTCTCTCTTAACCACTCCTTTGAACTTGTCCTAAAATTCATGAACTAAAAGGATTTGATCTTGTTGATTTGTCACTTCACATGAAAATCTATTGAGCAAGTCCTTGATGTCATATATTGCATATGTAGTCTTATCACATGTATCCTTGGCCTTATTAATGCTCTCAGTGAGTATTTATATTCATAAATTAGCTTCCCTACCAGGTTCCTCATGCTCTACATCAATTTTCAATATCTTCTTTTCAATGTGGGTATCAATTTCAATCTGATCGATAGCTTGTAATTTTGGGAAGAATGTGATCAACCTTTCAATTTCTTCCTCATATTTACTTATATCTCTTTTCAAATATGTTTGATCATGGTAGTCAATTATTAGCTCAATTGATTTTTTCCTTTGGTGATGAGCTCTTTAGCCTAGTCTTTTATAGCCATTCCCATACTGCTAATTGATATCACTAATTCAAGTTTTTTTTAATCAAGGAAATGATTAAGAGATTGAGTAGAATAGGCTACTAGCTCTTTAAACTTCCTTAGGGTTATTGTCAATTGTTCAACTTTATTCTTCAATTCATATTTTGTGACCTTATCACTGTCCATCTTCTCAAAAAGAGAGACAATGCTCTACTAAACATCATGTTTCAATCCCTCTCTTATAGGACAACCTAGGTGCACTTTAGATATTTAATAATCTCATACCACTAAATCTTCTTTTTTTGTCTAGTGGTGAGACTCTAATTTCTACATACTTTTCCCCTTCTAAATTATATAATATTATGGATATGGTTTTAGGGTCTACCTTTGATCTTTATTATGCTTATTACTCGCCTATCTACCTATTCTATTTGGGTTCCACTATTGGAACACTCTACTATTATTGTCACACCCTTATCTTTTGCTTCTCTCATTTTTTCTTTGATACTCAGGGTTTCCTTATTAACCCTGACCCCTTTTCTTTTTAACTAGTTAATTTCCTATTTATTACATTAGTGGTCATATCCATCAATGAGAAGGACTCAGTTATGGACCACTTGATTAATGGAAGAGGTTGATAAAATATCTTGTTATCATAGTAAACCCTATCAATTGGAGATTCGTCATCTATTAAGTCCTCAGGGACTAGTGCAATGTTGTAAGTTTTGATCCACTCCAGGGTTATCCTAGAATAATCTCTTAGTCTCACTTCTTCTTTGTCTTTCATGTCTTCTAAAAATATTCATAATAGGGAATATGGGAATATGTTTTGATCAACAATATATTGGTAATGTTTCTATTTGCATCATTAAATGGCATTGCATCAAGATATCTTAAGATCATTTGAGTCATCTCAACATCTGCATAATTGTATTTTGATAGGGAAGGGCATGTATACCTCCTTATTCTAATGGGGAAATGGATTCCTAAATTATGTTTTCTTGATAATAATTTGTGATTCTATACAATCTACCTCATAAGTTATATTAGATCCCATCTATCACTTACATACCTTGTAAGGGTGTAAGGATAACCACTGAATCTTCCTACTCTGATGTATGAATATGTTGGGAATTGAATAAAATATGATCCCCAATTTTTGATCTCAAAATTTGTAACATTAGAGAATATTATCTTTTCTATCTCTTTATCAAACATAATTATGATGCAGTATATGAATACATCATTTATCCTTCTAAAATATTGTCTACTTACCTCAAGGGTGAGGTTAGGGTAATAATTAAAAACCTTGTTGACCTAGTTAGGTACTATGTTTAACCCTATGAAATCCTTTCCCTTTTATAATATATAGACTAGATATGAAGTCATGTAAAATTTTCTTATATTTTGGACTTACACCAATTGTTTGTTGATGGAGTCAGTTATCAACTAGGACCAATGATTATACTATTTATTTTGGTGGATCACTCAGATGTATTGGTACGTCCAATCCTAAAAGTTCTCAACATCTAGGTTCCCAGTAACTCTATATAAGAGTATAATTATGTCACCCACTTCCTTCTTGAAGTCTTCTCTTTTTAGGGTTCTAGGTAGTCTTATAGATGTGGGTCTAAAGACTTTTAGAAATTATTTATTGTGGACCCTTTAACATGCTATGCTATTATCTTGATATAAATTCTTAGATGAGTCAGGGGGTATATAAAGATAACTCTCATACTCTAGAATTAGGAATATAGTGTTGATAAAGTCAGGTTCAAAGTTTATAATCATTTCTCCCTTGTCATTCACTACTCTCTTTTTTGTATCACAGTGATTTGACAATGTGAGCACAAGCTTAGGGCCATACATTGAAAATGGGAAATATACTACCTAGGGTAATCTACAGTTGTAAATAATTTGAATCCAATCATTTTTGAATTCAACATTTACCCTTGTCCCTAAATTAGTTAGGTCTATATGACCTAGGTCTATGTCTATGATTTCATTAGTGTTAGAGTCCAAGTTGGGTGTGAAACTAGGTCCCTTAGACATGAAATTCATCTCTTTTCTAAACATAGGTTTTGGGAAACCTAATGTGGGAAAATAAATTGTAGAGTTGGCAAGTTTTTGATTTGTAATTAAAGGTAAAAATTCTAATGGGTTTAGGAGTTACAATTACAAGTAAAAAGTCTAATGGGTTTTGTACTTGCTATCGTAGTTAAAATCCCCAATGGGGATTTAGAGTTGCTTTTTCAGTTGAAATTCCCATGGGGTTTAGATATGCTTACTACATTGAGATTCTCCATGGGGTTTGGTTGGGGAACTATTTACTATACTGAGATTCTCTATGGGGTTTTGAGTTGCCTATTATAGATTAGATCTCTATAGGGTCTATGTAAAGGATCTCAATGGAATATTCTATATTTTAATGAATTTTCAAAACTCTATATTCTTTCAAGGTTTTAAAATGATTAGAAAATAATTTTACAAGAACTTAAGAACTGTAAACAACTTTAGGAAAACACAAGCAAGTAAAACAAAACCTTAGATTTGATACAAGATAGGAAAATGGGTAAAAAATATTATCTTAACATAGATAATGGTAGATGGAAAATGCATGAAGAAAAAATTAGAATACCATTTAGAGGATATTAATGGTGATTATGTATTGGTGTAGTGTTGGTGAGGTGTGGCATTTCTTGGCATCAGTGGATCATAGCTTGGCAAGGGTCACTTGGCATAGAGATCTAGTTATCCAATTTGATAAATTAATAATGAGCTCAATTAAACACTAATTTAATTAATATAACATTGTAATTAATTTCATTTAGGTTTGTGTTTGGGATAAATGACATGAATTTTAGATTTTTGGAATTGTATCAAAATTTTGCGACATTGTAAAATTGCATTTTTTCACTAGGACCTCCACTTTCCACCAGGTGGATTGGTACAATAGAAGTGCTAAATTAGGACCTGAGGCATCATTTTAAACTTCACAAGTTTTAAATTGAAAGGATGGTTTTAGTTTTTTCAAGAAGGGTAGTTGATGAAAAGCAAAAATTTTATTATAATTTGTAACTTCAAAAGTTACAAATTACAAATGGAGTTATAATTTCCATTAGGATTTGAATGATTGAGAACTAAAGGTTTGATTACAATTTGTAATTTTTTAAGTTGTAAATTTCAATCAAATCTCTAATTTTTTTGGGAATGTGATTGGCATAAAATGGGGTTCCATTTGTAATTTTCAACTAGCAAAGTTGTAAATTATGACCAGAGTTCTTATCTTCATCAGTCATGGGGAAAATGAGAAGTAGAGGTTGGGATGCATTTTTCAATTTTCAAAGATGTAAATTACATATAAATATTTGGTTTGTATTGGGTATGTATAAATCAAGAAGTAGAGGTTTGATTGGAATTTATAGCTTTGCAAGTTGTAAATTGCACCCAAATCTTCAATTTCTACCAGGTTTGAGAAAAGGGTATTATAGGTCACATTAAATATTTTTTCCCAAAAAATTAATGGGTCTACCTTAGGGTAATATATGTTTTGACATTTTTGGTTCAAAAATATCAATAAGACCCTCCCTTGAAACTCATTATCCCTAAACCTAAACCAATCCTACTGAACAAGAGTACCTCCAGGGAAGTGGCGAGGAAAAATAAAGACCCCCTAATAAAAGAGATCAAATATAACAAAGAGAAGCTAGAAAAATTTAACGATAAGCTTCATGAGGTTGAGATGAATCTATAAATCCTTATACAAGATTAGAATTCCATGAATAGAAAAGTTTCCAAAATAATACAATCCTTTTACTAGTATATTAAGGTAGATAAGACCCCCATGAAACAACACATGATAGTGGCATAGACCCCCTCTCACAAGATCCCCAACATAAGCCCCACTAAAAGGATCCCAATATAATAATAGGTGCATAAGAGACCCTAGATGATCCTAGCCATGGAGGACATAGAAGGGACTAGAAAAAGAACAAGGGGCAGAATTTCAAAGAGCAAAAAGGGTGCACAAGAAAAGATGATTGAGGACATGAAGGAACCAATAGAGGGATTCCCCCTCTTGAAATAGATTTTTTTATCTATCTATTATTTTGAATTTTATAGGGATAGTTATTTTCTATTACTTTTTGTTATTTCAGCCCATGGAGCTTTCTACTTTAGTTTGTACTTTTAACATGGTTCCTAGTCCCTATAAAACTAGGTCATTTACCTTATCAAATAAAAATAGTAGTAGTAATCAGAATTAATAACCATATATGTTATATATTACTATATATATTATTAATTTATATAATATTAATATATACTATGTTTATATAAATATAAAAAATAATCTTATGAATATATTATATAATTAGATTATACTCGTCACACTTTTATATAAAGGGATAATGTGGGACTGTGAATAATAATACTAATATTCTATATATAACAATATATAATATTTTTTATTCATATATATTATTAATGTATATTTTTTATATATATAATATAATTATATTATTCTCACCACTTATCTACATAAAGAAATAATATGGGGTGCATGGAAATGTGACCCCATGTTGTCACTTTATATAGAAATGTGGTGAGCATAGTAATATACAGATATATAATGTATCATATTTATAATTTAATAATATTAATTTATTATTATATATTATATAATAATTTTATATACAAATATATTATACATTAGTATATATTATATTATATTAATATATTACATATAGTAATTTATTATATTACATATATGTATATGTGTGTGTGTGTGTGTGCGCATGTGTAATGCATTATTTATTTATGTAGAAACTATTTAATGGATTATATATCACCTTAGTCTTGTACACTTGTAAAACTCAGACCTTGGATGTTCCTCTCAATTTTAGACCTTTTCCACTTTTAGAAGTCTCACATCTACTCTATCTTTTATGCCCTTTGGCCTATCTCTTGGTCGAACTAGCCCTATGTTGATGACATAAACCTTATATATTTCCAAAAATAATTAAAACATTTTTATATTCCACCTTTATAAGTTTTGAATTTATACCTAATTGCATGTTCCCTCAAGACCAGCATCTAGGATAGACCCCTGCATCAACATAGGTATCCTACTCTGACAAAAGTGTCCAGTGCCCTAAATGCATCCAATTTATAAATGAAACATACATCATAATGGTCATCCTAAGTGATTTGATTTGAGTTACATATCCAAAGGGATTGATATAAATATAATACCATCCCTCATTCATTCCTTACTTATAAAATACCTAAGCCAACTTATCAAAAACATTCAATAAAGCACTCAATAAATCAAAAATATCATATTTTCTCCTATTTTCATATCAATCATAGGGATGACACATATATAGGTCTGAAGTATTGAAATAGCATCCCAAGAGATATATTTTCCAAGTTACAAGTTAGGTCGTTATTTTACTTATTTTGCACATGTTGAATGATTCACACAAAAGCCAACACATAAGAGAGAACTACATCAGTCCAAGGCCCTTTTTAGAGTATTGGATATGTATATAGCACTAATTGATAGAGGTTTATTTGAGGATATCTCAGCATCATCTACCCACTGACCCATTTTTATATAAGGCCACTATAAAGATGAAGAACTACGGTTTTATAAATTAATGAGAAGTGAAGTCTATGACCCAAATCTAAATTCACTATAGTGAAGGAAAAGACAAACCCATAATCATCTAGGTGGTCACATCCTTTTCCAATAGGTATTTCATATATGACACATACATCAAGTTTAGATAGTAGCATCGACACAACTATCCAAGGCTGATATTATTATTCATAGTTCTAGATGCACTCAATCCAAAATCTGATGATTGTTCTAAAATCATCTTCTAGTATGCTTCCTACCTATTATAGATCCAAAACTATGTTAGCATCATAATAATATATGTGCATTACTTCTTTATCATTTCCATATATATCATAGTTGTACTTACTATTTTTAGCCTATCTCAATGTAAGAAATTTAGTATATGTTTATTTAAGTTTAGCATCCAAATGATCTACTTTAGGGATAGTTTATCATCCTTGTGACATATGACATATCTAGCCATTTGACCCTAGATACCCAAATCTAAAATCTAATTTAGGGTTAAACATTTTTTGAACCTAATTCATATGAATGTAAACATTTCTAATTTCTAGGGTCTTCAGTCAACTAGGGTTTCAAATTATTATACTTTATCATTTCCTACTATATTATTTTGCATGCAACCTAAGCATAGCCCTAGATTGAGGGGTGTGCCTATTGAACACATTGAGCTTCCCCTCTCACCATATAAGATGTCTAAATCCATTAAGAGATATAATCCTATGGATCATGATGATACCAATATTGAGAATGAAAAACATATTGATGACGCTATTATAGAATAATATTCTAATAATGATAACCATGAATCTAATAAAACAAATGAACATGTTCAAATATACCATGAGAAAGTGCAAGTAATTTCATTTTTTCATGGGTGTATTTGTCAAAATCCTGAATATCTTGATGAGACCCTCAAATATATATTACAAATAAAAAATTCAAATGGTATAGTTGAAATATTCCTCCCCTTGAACACATTACCACTTAATATTTATAATCAGAGCTTGGGTTATGTGTTTAATCCTTTAATTCTTGAAAACCAAAACACTATTGCTACATCTACCATGGAGTTACCAATTGTTTCAATTCAAAGTGTTATAATCCCACTAGGTTTAACCTGAAAATGGTATTTTTTTTTACTTGAATAATGTATATCATATTATTCCCAATTAAGATAAGTTATTTATCTTTAACTAAATGCATCTTATTTTATTAAATGGTTATGATTTATTTATATAATGATCAAATTAACACATTTAATATAATAACAAATTCAATCCATCACAAAATGTATTACTATTGAATAATAACTCAACAAACTATTGAAAGTTTATATAATAAATTTATATAATAAGAGCAACCAATAACTGGTTATCAAAGTACAATAATACATTATTTTTACATCAGAATTAATATAAATAAATACATTATTCCACACAAAAAATGAGTATCCACAACCTTGTTATATGTATATAAAATGTAATCATGAGAAAAAATATCTATTGGTTAACTATTAGAGGAGAGGGAGAGCATCATCAAAGTGATTTTCCAACCAACCATGGACCATATATCTCTTTCATAATTTCCCAACTAGGGAATGGCCCTCCCTTCATGGATGAGTAAATGATAATGGTGTAGGCATTGAGAATTCAACTATAACCCGTGTGTAGTAAGATTATCACTACATGCAACATATCATAACTAATTCCATTCTATCTTGACATCATGTATACATGCATATTAATTAAATAAGTGAAATGATAATGTTTAAATATAAATATCAATTTGGCCAAAGTTGTCATATAGTTTAATGATCACATAGATCAATCGTATTCACACACACAATAAATCAGATTTCATTTGTTTCATGTATTAATGACCTTAAATAAATGAATGAGAACCTTCTCACAATATTATTTCCTTAATGTCATTAATACAAGAATTTATTAAATAATTCATACACAATATTCCATAGAATTCTTGTATAGATTTATTAACAATACCATAGTATTTAAATATAAGGAAACAATATGGAATAATTATGTGCTATATAATAAAAATGTAAAACCATATTTACTAAGTTATAATACCACCTATTATCTATTTCCAATAAGTAAATACTACAATTAAATTGGTTAATAAAAAATTTCATAATATTTAAGTATTTACCAAATTCCATATGAAACATCCCTTTTCATAGGTATTAAAATAAAAGTAAACACAATTCAAGAATTTCACATAGAATCCCCAAGATATAAAATAAATATAATATCCACAACATTCATTTGTTCCAATTAGCAACTAATTATCATCCATTAAATTAATAATTGATTCAACATTTATGAATCAATGAGATACATCTCATTTTGCATATGAACAGAGTATTTATTATATACAATCATCTATGTACTCCTTATATATATATATATATATATATATATATATATATATATATATATATATATATATATATATATATATATATATATATATGTCACACCCATATATAGACATCTATGTGTATAAATTTTAAGTATTAATTGTGTGTGTGTGTGTGTGTGTGTGTGTGTGTGTGTGTGTGTGTGTGCGTGCGTGCGCATTTTTATGAACTATTCATAGAGACTATTATAATTATCTTTATGTATAATCCATATCTATGTGTGTGTGTGTGTTTCAATTTTAAACTATCATCCTAAGCTCCAAAGTTAAGAAACATTAAATCAAAATTTAAACCAAAATATAATTCACATTAAAACTACACAACACCTAATGTCCCAATTAAATGCTTTAAAACACATAATTATAAATGTGAAATATTATGTTATGTTCCATATGGTATACAAATTATTGGAAACTATTCGACATAATTTTGATCCCTTTATTAAACATTTATGTTCTCTATATAGTTCAAACTTCATCTATTATTTCTAAATGTCTAGGATCAGTCATTGTATGTATCATATAACACTACCAAGTTAACAACTCACATATCTTATGCAAATTATCTTACATACCCAACAATTTAGTAACAAGGTAAGTTTATCTATCAACTTATACCCATATTTATTATACTACTAAACATATATATGCTCATGAATAAATAGAAAAACTTACATGTGTCAATGTATATTATACAGTTAGGCCATTCCTTCATTTTCAAAACAATCCACACTTAGTTTCTTATACATCCACAACCATTTAACAATACATTAAATAAAAACTTAGTTTGACACCATTTAACTAAGCCATTTATCTAAAAATCAAAACCCATTAGTCTAAAACTAAGTAACACATACTATTGTAATTTATGTTCACAATAACTATTCTCAGCCAAATGTTATACTCATATTTTTCATTTACTTATTTTATCAAAATAATTTTATACATAGTCACTACCTCAATAATAAGATAATGACACAACCATGTAAACATCCTTGAAAACCCCATTCTCATTTCAACATAGTTATGATCCAATTAACCATATTAATATCACTAAACCATTCTCTTGCTAATACACAATCATTAGTCTATTTTACATAGTCATTTATATAACTGAATTAAACTAAAAACCCCAATTCTTTCATATCACCCTAACTATCTAAGTGACAAATTTTAACCCCTAGTTGTCCTCTTTCAACCATTTCACCCATCCATTTAGCTAAATGGTAATATATAGTCATTTCAATTTATAAATGAAATAAATAAAACATAGTCATGTTAATAATCATCGAAAAACCTAGTTTCAAACCCCATATCCAAGAAATATCTCTAATCCATTTGTTTTTTACTAACACTCAATAATTTGACACACTAAAAAAATAACATAGAGTTGTTTCCATCATATGAATAAAATATACACACAACCATGTTGTTGGGAAATAACGGAAGCACACAATTGATTACCAAGCAACTTAACATGCAAAAATTAACCAGAATACACAAGTAACTAGAATTCAAAATTAACACAGAATATGAGAGACAATACACAATTGTATTAATACTCTTCCAGAAGGAAATACAACAAAGAAGATTGCCACAGTTTTTCTTCCTTACACACCTCTAGGGCTCCCACACCTCTAGGGCATAAACAATAAATCTTCCCTCAAAGCTCTCTCTCTGATGGTCCCAACACACAACTCAAACACAGAGTTGGTGTTCACCTCCAACCAGTCAGTGTCCACTACTACCAGTACTCCAGTGCTCCACACACTCCACAAGTGCTCCACGCACTCCACAAGTACACAAACATACTCCAAGTAGATCTCCCATGAACTGCTACAACCTGCAACCCAAATGATCTTACTTATGAAAGGAACTACCTTGCCTTCCTCTTTCCTCTCTTTCTGAGTATACACTATACTCCAAGTAGATCCTGCCTGATCTTGCTCCCTATTGTGTTGTTGTCCTCCCTAATCTTGTACACCTGCAAATCAATCTGGTTCTGCACACCTGCAACCTGGATCATGCACACACATACACCTGCAGATCAATGATCTTACTTACCATGCAGATCTCCTAATGTAGCCATGCACACCTACTGACCAAGATCATACATACATGAAGAACCCTTCTGATTCTCCAAAACCAGCACCCACACTTGGCACTACTGTGGAACTAGGAGGAACACCCTTGCTCACCTCACACACAAAAGGAGCTAACTTTGCTCAACTCAAACTAGAACACCTTACAATACAGCCTATGAGTCTCTTAAATAGATCTCATGTAAACAATAATTAGACATCTAATTACAATAATTAGATCCACAGCTTATAGTCTAAATTTGGTTCTTGACATGCAAACACTTGGTTTATTAACTAACTACCCATAAAACTTGTAGTTCTAAACTACACAGGTGACCGACGTCAGTCCCTGTCTGCATGGAGGTGACCGACGTCAGCTGATCCCTGACTGATGTCAGTTGCTTCTCTTCACTAACCTAACTGACATCAACTAATCAGACTGATGCCAGTTGCTCTCTGCAACTCAACAACCTTCAGCAACCTCCTCCCCTATTTGCATCAGTGAAGCTTTTAGCTCCACAACCTAATAATCTCCCACTTGGAGATAAACAGCTACATTGTACCTATACCTATACCCTATCTAATCTGTTTCCTGGCTTGTATCCCTCTTCAAGATGAATCCTGAAGACCAACCACCACACAACCTATGGTGCACCACCTGTCATTCAAGTAACCTGCCACATCCAAACCTACAAACCCATGTAGTGAAGTCCTAACCCTGCATAGCATGTATACCTATTGCTGGTCCCTCTCAAATACCTGAGAACCCACTTCCCTGAATTGGCTCCTAACTCTCTGACAGCACCCACTGCTTGGGCAAACTCAGGTCTATATTAGACCTCATGTGATTTCAGACACAGAATTGTCCAGCCCTTAGTGTGCTTCAGTTTTGCATCCTGAACCTCACCAACACCTAATTCACATCAGCTCTCACTGGAGACAAAATCAACCTGTGATCTTCCATGTCTCCCATGCCAAAGAATTTTGCTGCTCCAAATTCCTCATGACATGCCACTGAACTAACCTTACCCTTAGCTCAACAAAACCCTATATGTACAAACCTACTAGCTAGCATACCATCCACATACAGTAATAGGATAATGTAGCTATCATCATCCACCTAGTAAGACAAACCATAGTAGTTACCCTGACATTGACTAAAGCCATACTTTGTCATCCACTTGTCAAACTTGTACCACTGTCCTGCAGCTTCCTAAAGACCATATGACTTGGTCTTCCATCTCACGTGTCTGTTCTCTCTATTCTTTAACTAAGGTATCCATTCATCTCTATGCTTTCATACCGGTTGGCAACCCTACCAAATCTCTCATTTGGTTCTGCATCATATTCCTATCATGCTCCCACTATTTCCTGGATCCTTCTTTCTCTGCAGTCAACAACTAGTATAAAGAAGAGGAACAACGAATTTGAGGCTTACCACCTTCAATCCTCCATATGGGCATTTGAGACTCCTTGACAGCTTGCTGTCTACCCAAAACCTGTTACAGTGACCAACCTCAATCACCACACAGTCTGCATCTGATCGACATCAGTTTCCATGCACCTATCTTGACTACCAACTCTACCGATGTTGGTGTCCCTGTTGCCGACATCGGTCCTCCTGATCGACGTCAGTCTTACCTATTACTGACATCAGTCCTCCTGATCGACGTTGGTCTTACCCTACCCAACATCACCAGTTTTGGTCTGCACATGACCAACATTGGCACCTATTTATTCGATGCTAATTCCTCCTGACTGACATCGGTACCTATGTTCACCTATGAGTGATGACTTTTTACCCGTGAGCTTTCTTTAAGTCAAATCCCTGTCCAAACTGATCTGCTTAGAAGTACTCAGCCTTCTCCACTGATCTCTGTCTGCCATCTCCTCCATAAACACCAAGGCTTTCCAATTCTTAAGCCTGTCAAACACATCTAACTTCCTCTTAAGAACATGCATCTCCTTCTTGCTCATGTGACCAAGCCTATAAAGCAACATCTTCACAACAGAAGAAGAATCAGTAATATAAGCAAGTAGATAAAGGATACCTACTTTCTTACCACTAGCTAATTCAAGAGCATCCGCTGTGAGAGTTCTTGTGCATCTCTCATCACCCAACTTTCCTAAAGAAATTAGCCACATCTCCAAGCCTAGGACCTACATGACCTCCTTCAACACCCATATCTTGGCTGCCTATAATTTCAGTTTCACTTCCCCTTTGCCAATTCTTTGACAAGGCTCACCAGCTCCTCTCCTTGGGGTTGCATGGAAAGAGGAAACAGAATCTATTAACCAAGATTCAACTTTATCCAAGAAACATCCTAGAGCATCTTGTGCAACAACACCTACAACATCTACTTCTTCAGTTCCTTCATGTTGATCTTCCACAAACCAACAATTTTCTTTTCCCTGCTATTTGTTTCCATAGGACCATAATTGACCATTTGTGCTTTTCAATTCCTCCATTCTTAGCTTACTTTCTTCTGCTATTGCTCTACTCCCACTCAATAAGAAACTCTTGAGAGTGACCTGTAACCAAACACAAAACCTACTCCCTGTAACCTTAGCTCTGATACCACTTGTTGGGAAATAACAGAAGCACACAATTGATTACCAAGCAACTTAACATGCAAAAATTAACTAGAATACACAAGTAACTAGAATTCAAAAAAAACATAGAATATGAGAGACAATACACAATTGTATTAATACTCTTCCAAAAGGAAATACAACAAAGAATATTGCCACAGTTCTTCTTCCTTACACACCGCTAGGGCTCCCACACCTCTAGGGCATAAATAGTAAATCTTCCCTCAAAGATCTCTCTCTTATGGTCCCAACACACAACTCAAACATAGAGTTGATGTTCACCTCCAACCAGTCAGTATCCACTACTGCCAGTACTCTAGTGCTCCATGCACTCCACAAGTACTCCACGCACTCCACAAGTACACAAACGTACTCCAAGTAGATCTCCCATGAACTGCTACAACCTGCAACCCAAATGATCTTACTTATGGAAGGAACTACCTTACCTTCCTCTTTGCTCTCTTTCTGAGTACACACTATACTCCAAGTAGATCCTGCTTGATCTTGCTCCCTATTGTGTTGTTGTCCTCCCTAATCTTGCACACCTACAAATCAATCTAGTTCTGCACACCTACAAACTTGGATCATGCACACATATACACCTGCAGATCAGTGATCTTACTTACCATGCAGATCTACTAACGTAGCCATGCACACGTGCTGACCAAGATCATACATACATGAAGAACCCTTATGATTCTACAAAACTAGCACCCACACTTGGCACTGCTGTGGAATTAGGAGGAACACCCTTGCTCACCTCACACACAGAAGGAGCTAACTTTTCTCAACTTGAACTAGAACACCTTACAATACAGCCTATGAGTCTCTTAAATAGATCTCATGCAAAAAATAATTAACATCTAATTACAATAATTAGATCCATAGCTTCTAGTCTAAATTTGGCTCTTGACATGCAAACACTTGGTTCATTAACTAACTTCCCATAAAACTTGTAGTTTTGAACCGCACAGGAGACTGACGTCAGTCCCTGTCTGCTTGGAGGTGATCGACATCGGCCGATCCCTGACCGACGTTAGTTGCTTCTCTTCACTAACCTGACCGATGTCAGCTGATCAGACTGACGTTGGTTGCTCTCTGCAACTCAACAACCTTTAGAAACCTCCTCCCCTATTTGCATTAATGAAGCTTTTAGCTCCATAACCTAACACATGTAAATAAAACCACATAAGGATCTGATTTTCCCCATTTACCCTAACCTTCCATACTTAGGTTATACCTTAATTGAATCATTTATTCGATTCTATGGGGGGATTCCTCCTCCCATAGGGTTGAATCCTTGATCTCACAAGGATTTTAAAAGTTTTAAAAAAAAATTTAAAAACCCCATAACCATTTCATCTATAAACTATATAACATCAATACATAATTTTAGGGTATACCAAAGAATCAACCCTACCTCTTGAGTGCCTTTTTTGAATTTTTTCCTCCTTGAATATGAGAAAAATGTCTTTTTTATTCTATCTTCCATCTATTAACCATGGCAACTACATTCTAAAACCCCATCATTATTTTTTTAAACCATCTGCATGCCACATAAAACCCTAATTTCATGGTGAACCCTTATTCATCCATTAATTATAAATAATGATTCTCTATAATACCATAAATTCCTAGCATGCCTCAACAACTCATAGATCGACCACCAAAATAGTAAATAGCCACATATTATCCCCATCTTAACTCATAGTTGAACCCTAACCTACCAAGTTGCATGGCTCGATCGAGTAAAGACAAACCAAATGTTGACTCCCAATTAGGGTTGACAATGCATTTTGTCAATAAACATAATAATTATGTTTAATAAAAATTTGAATGCATATCACACCTGTTAAAAATTTAAACAACAAAGTTTCATACCTAGTTTAACCTCTTACATATTCAAAAACTATGTAACTCTAGATACCTCAATAGACACCTTCACCAAGGATCTAGGTTAGATAATGTTTGTTTAAAAATCAATTTGTAAAATGACTATAAATGTAATTTATTTCCATGCCATGTGTGTGTGAATGTGTTATAATTATACTTTTTATATTGAATAATTGTAAGTACATACCTATATGGATTTATGCAATCAACAATTAGTAAATTTATCTAAAGAACATATATAACTATAACATTTTATAATCACAACATTATAATCATAGAGAATAGTAACAACTAAAACTAAGACCAAAATAGCATCTAACCAAGGATTAAAACAAAATCAACATGATCAAGCATGAAATAACCAAACATAACTAAAATTAAATTAATCACATAACTATTCAATAATAAACAATCATGTATTTATTTGTATTGTGTGGTGTGCATAGGGTTCCCTATCGAATCTCTCCACCTCCAACATAATCATCTACATCACCCTCCTTGATGATACTCTCCATCTATATCTATTTGGATATTGGATTTTCTCCTATATCCACCTCAAAAATATAAGTGGTAGTTAACCCATAATAATGATAATCAATAAAAATGTTGTTAAATCACAATAATATTGAATGAACATAATCCACATGCATATGAAACTCATGTACAACTAATCAATAAGTAATGAGTCACATAAAATAATCAATATATTTCTATCCATACATCAGCATAAAAGAAAATAGTTTGATACAATAATAATTAAAGAACATTAACCCTGTTAATATAGATTTAATAAGCAAATCAAGTTTAGTGAATAAATCAGGATGTAACACAAAGACTGGTTTTTTATTTATATTAAAATAATTATTACATTACATTTGGTTACTAATTAGATTATTAATATAAATCCCAATGGGTCCATAGTTCAAAAACTCCTTCAAGTTATAAACACCTTGGAGGACAAGGTCATAAACATTAAACAAAATGATTTAAATTATCCTCATGCTATTGATTCCCAATATGTGTTACATAAACCTCTTGCACTTGAGATATCTTTAAACCCTTTTCCAAATAGTTTTTTTGCACCTAAGTTCAAATTTTATGATGGAAAGGGTGATCCTAAACAACACATTCAAACCTTTTATGTGGCATGCCTTGAATATGCCTCCAATGATAAAATTTTGACCAAATTATTCCTAATAAGCCTCAAGGACTATGCTTTAAGTGGTTATATGATTTAGCTCTCCAATATGTGAAATCATTCAAACTTTTTTTGGATTAACTTTTAACATACTTTTCCATTAATATTTTGGAAAAGGTTTCATATGCTCAAATTTTCAAAATCAAACAAGGAACAAATGAATGTATTAATGAATATGTCTTGAGGTACAAAATAATTCTAGCTAAAATGACCAATCCTATGGTAGATAAGGAGTTGGAATACATATTCAAGAAAAGTTTGCTTTCTCCTTTAAATGAGTCCATTGTTTTCAATAATTTTAAATCTTTTTATGACCTATGCCATGTTATACATGACCATGAAATGAAGCTTATTTTATTGAAAAAACTCAATTATGTATCAAACACACCAATTACATATACATCCAATGCTAAATTTACAATCAAATCAAATTATAATGTAAAACCTTCTAAGCCTAAAAATGAAACAACCAACATAGTTAACATAGTTTCATAATAGCCTAAATGACTTGTCCTATCTAATGCACTAAAGAGAAAATTTGCATGCTTACCTAAGTCTCTTGCTTCATTACTCCCATGATTAGTAGAGTGTCATATTATATATCTCCCTTATACTATATAGGTTGATATAAATAAACTTCTACATAAAGGATATAATGTGAATGCTTATTATGACTATCATCAAGGACTAGGGCATTATACAAACAAATGCATTAGCTTGAAGTATAAGATCCAAGACCTTATTAATGACCAAAATATTAAATTTTATGATCCTCAAAATGAATTAGGTTCATAACCTAGTGATCACCACAAATTAAAAAAAAATTAACAATCCTTTACAAGAGCATTCTAAGAATGAACCAGAAGCACAAATGTTATATAATACACATCCTCCTCTACCACATTATGGGCACTCATTAAATGGGATTATTTGTAGTTACACATGACATATACCTCTTATGGTTAAAAAATAACTTCTATTAATTTTGATGATAGTGAGGTTAAGTATAATTAATCTAATCTCCATTCTTTATTCGTTTGAGCATACCTTGATAAACTCCCTATATGTAGTATTATGATTGATAATGGTGAAAGTGAAAACATTTGCACCATGAAATTACTTATAAACTTGGGTTATGCTCATCATTATTTACATGCTTTTAATAGATCATTTAGATTATTTTATGGGACCTCCTAGTATGTTCTTATCAAGATTGACCTACCTTTACAAGTCAGTCTCACACATGTGGTTATGACCTTTTTAGTTATACCTTCCACATTCATCTCTGGTATGCTATTGGGAAGATCTTGGATACATACACTTTAAGAAGTACCTTGTATAGTGAATGAGTGTGTTAAATACATTCATACCAATTGAGTAATTATAGTTTCATGAATCTCATTTAAACATCCTAATGAAATAGAGAAACTTATACCCAGGTAGTTAACTATGAAACATATTAAGGTTAATACATCTCAAAATGGTAAGCAATAGTTAATCCCATTTACTAGGCAACTAATACTCGAGATACCATTATATTTGAGACATACAATGGATTCCATATAATCCCCATATTTTATTACACACCATATTCAGATATCCAGAGCACCTACGCATGTTATTATTACTACTATTCCAAAGAAACCATAGAGTAATAAATGATGGGTTCCATGAAATCCTACTCCTATAACTCCTACTATTTATCCAAGACCACATAATCCTATTTTACATACACAAAGCATCACAAACAATATAGTGCATGCTCCTCAATAGCATCACCTGATTATTACACCAAGTTCACAATGAGGAGATATCTATGATTGCCCTTTGGATGGGATCATAAGATAGTCTTTCCCTTTTGCATTCCAAAAAAAAACATTCAAAAATTCAAAAGCATTTTCAGCATAAAACATGTTATATTGGATCCTTGTCATCTATGTTCTAGTTGCATGTTGATGTATGGCTTATCATTTAAGTCTATATACACATGTGTGGCATGCTTTTACTTAAGGGTGATATAGACATACACAAATAAATTATCTATTCATATTTCATATGTTTGGCCTTTCCTCTACTCATATCATATGGACATTTGGGACATCCACTTTTATGATCATGATACTTCTAGGTTACATCATTCTATGGTGACTTTACATTATCATGTTTTGAGCTCATAAACATACTTACACATGCCTTTATCCATGATTATATCTTTCATAGTGTACTTGATATACTATAAACTTGACATTTTTTGCTAACACATTGTATCCATTACTATGATATGTTTATGTTGGTTTATTATACTTTCATAAATGCACTTCTTTGAGTGCCATGCCTTGATATTATCTTGCTTGTTTGAACATTTGAATATCTTCCTTTATTTTCAGCCCCATACCTATGTGTGATTTATTTGAAATATAAACATGTCATTGATTTTTGTATGGACATTCAAATATGTCATCTTTGATTTTGTGCAAATTTTACTAATTCATGTCCCTTATATTGTGCGGTATTTGAAAATGCCCCTTATTTTTGGTTTCCTTAGACCATTGCTTATTGACTTATTTTTGAGTGCTCTTATGTGTGTACTTGATTTTCTTGTTGATATTGTAATATTACTATCTATGTATTACCATGATATTTATCATGCATCTTAGGCCTTCACATGATCACATTATTCTATGTACTTCAATGTTATATTTATCTAGACATGTCCCTTTATATGATACATGGTTACATTCATAGATTATACAGTTATATTATCCTTTTGAGTTAAGGTAACTACTAGTTTATATTAATACCTCACCTCAAATGGGGGCATGTCATATAAAATTTTTATCCATGTTTGACATAGATTTTATATTTAGTGGGTGCATGCTTTGGAAGAATGTTCTCCACACTAATTTAGTATTTGGTACTTATATCAGTTTATAGATTTATTGGGGGCATGTTTTAGAATCATGTTATCCATAATGATTTGGTATTTTTTAATTACATCAATTTTTAGATTTAGTGGGGTAATGTCATATAGGCATGGCTTCCACACATTCATAGTTTCAAATTCACTGGGGGCATGTTTTAGAAGCATGTTCTTCCCACTTTTTCAGTATTTATCATATCTAGATTAAAATGGGGGCATGTTTTAGAAACATGTCCTCCACATTGGCACTTATTTAATATTTATATAGATATATTGGGGGAATTATTTGAAAGAGTTTTCTCTATACTTGCACAATTTTTTATTGGCCAAATCCCACATTTATATGATTTAGATTCATAGTTGTGGTAAAATTCTATACATTAGTACCATTTTTATGCATAGTTTTAGCATGAGACATTCCAAGTGCATATTTTATGTAGTGTGAACCTATTATTTCAAAATTAAAATAATTTTTATATTTTAAAACAATCTCAAGTACTATCATCACCCATTAGGATGTACTTTATGGATTGTATGGAGCCAATCTATTGCAATAGTTAGTTCACTTTTGGTATGGTTGAGGTGATTGAATCACTCAATATTTATAAGTTTTCAATTTGGACTTGATTGTATCATCAATCCTTACCAATTTTATAGTATTAGTTTAATTTTATCACTCATTCTCATAAAATTATAAGTATGATTAGGTTACATGGTTTAGCTAATCTCAATTGTTGGGTGATAAATCACATTTTTTCGAGGTTGGGGGCATGTGCCTTCCAATCTATTTATTTCTCTATATCTACTTATATATATTTACTTTACATATTTTTTTATAAGATCAATTTCAAATCCTTACAATGATACATATTTAAAATCAACTTGCCAATAGGCAAGGTGGTTACATCGATACATGCATGCACTCCTAAACTTTGCTCTTTCAATTTCAATTATAAAAAATACTTTCAATTTTAGATTATATAAAATAATTTTGTGCTTTAACATGATCTTGGTTATAATTTAGTAACCAAAAAAACACTCAAGTTGGACTCAATCAAAGTTAAGGTGTGTTATACACATCCGAGTACGCATTCTTCTCCTTTAAACTAGAAATTTCATTACTAGGTTAAAGTGGGGAGGATTGTAGACACTATTTAATGGATTATATATAAATTTAGTATTATATACTTGGAAAAATCAAACCTTAGTTATTCCTCTCAATTATGTACCTTTCCCACTTTCAAAAATCTTGCATCTAATCTAGCATGTATCCCTTATCCTATCTCTTGGTTCGACCAGTCTTATGTTGATGACCCAAACCTTCTATATTTCTGATGAATTACTAAATAATGCTAATCTTACACCTCTAAAATTTATAATTATATACCTACTTTCATGTTCCTTAGACACTATCATCTAGGAAAAATACCTATATCAATGTAAGTTTCCTACTCTAACATGAGTGTCTAGTGCCCTAAAGTCATCTAATTTACAAATAAAACATATCCTAATGGTTGGAATAAGTACTTTAATGCAATTTAATTCTCCAAAGGTATTGACATAAAGACACGATCATCCCTCATTAATTACTCACCTAGAAAAAATATAAGGAAACCTATTAAAATCATTCAATCAAGCACTCAATAAATGAAATCTTCCCTATTTTCTCCTATTTTCATATCAGTCATAGGGACATCACATCTACAAGTATGAAGCAATAAATGAGTAGCCTAAGATTTATATTTTCTAATATATAATATAGGTCACTATTGTACTTTCTTTTCACATATCACATGATTCAAACACAAGCCAACATGTAGGGGAAAACTACATCATTTTTAGGCCCTCTTTGGAGTATTGTCTATGTAGGCAATACCTATTAACCTTATTTTTACTAAGGCCAATATGAATATGAATAAATAGGGTTTTGTAAATTCATGAGTAGTATTCCATGACCCATATCTAAATGTACCAAAGAAAAGGCAAAGACAAAACCAAAAGCATCTAACTAGTCAAATCCTTTTCTAGTAGGTATTTTATATAGGACACCTACATCAGGTTCAAATAGTAGTGTCAATGTAGTCATATAAGTATGATTCTAGTGTTCATAGTTATATAATAACTCAATCTATAATCTAATGACTATTCTAGAATTATCTTCTAATATACTTATTACTTGTTCTAGATCCAGAACTATGTCAACA
>JARHVA010000741.1:3890000-4210000 GCA_037957365.1 Torreya grandis | reverse complement strand
AAATAAGATCTCAAACAATAAGATCTCACATAATCTATTTGTTCACTTCAAAGATTTGTCTTAGTGACTTGTGAAGTAATAACTTTATTTACATGCCACTTTTACCTTTATGCAATGAGAAGATATGGAATATAATTATAAATGGATGTTTTGTTTCCAGTAAGAGCACTGAAAGATAATTTGAATATTAAAACTTATACCAATACTCACATTTAGATTGGGGACACTAATTATATTAACATAAAGTATTAGTCTATTAATTCTGTCATAATCCATTTTTTTCCAAAAAAAATTAAAACTTAGAAAATTAATGATTATGCCTGCACTAAAACTATTTTCCAATAGAAACCAATTTCATAATCAAAATAAAACTATTTTATTAACCAGATTCAATCATGTTTATACAAAATCTTACATAATATCATTCAAGATGTGAATTTTGATGTGAAATATTTTGTAAAATTTTAGTTTTTAAAAAAAAATAACTCCATGTTAGTGACAAGTTTTGAAAACCACTAACAAGTTATAATCATCTAAAAATGATACTCCAGTGCTAAGAGTGCTACTTTAGACTACCCATACCTAGTTTAGCCCTAGATCTATTTTAGGGCCTACTTAGACACTTATCCAGCATTAATGCAAGACACACACATCCCTAAAAATCCTTAAAGTAGTCCCAAACCTTCACTTCAACATCCTAGACCCTAGTACCTCAAGTTCTACCACCTAGACGCTAGAAACTAGCATTGCTTTTGAGATAGTAGCATCCCATGGTGCTAGTGTCCCAATTTGGGCATTATTTTCCTTTCCCCACCATTTATTACCAATAGATATATTTTAAAATAAACAACCACCTAGTGTTGGCCTAAACCTATTTTAAAATTTTCACAATCACTATAATGTAATTCACACACACACACACACACACACACACACACACACACACACACACACACACACACACACACACACACACACACACACACACACACACACACACACACACACACACACACACACACACACATGAATTTTATACATATATCAACTAGATGGAAATCAAATGAAAATTACAGAAATAAACTTAAAACAAGTTGTGCACAATCAAGGTTACAATCCCTATTTTCCCTAATTATACATACAACCATCTAAAACATTCCTAAGCTTATATTACTTAGATTTCTAGTCTCAATAACATTTAAATCACTCAAACCAACATTCATACTAGATTTATTTACACTTTCACTAGCACTTAGGCAGGGAAAACTACATCAAGATTGATCCCTCTTTAGAGTATTAGTATGTAGGAAACTCTCATCATAGCGGGGTGTTGAGGATGTACAACCTACCCAACTAACAACAAAATTTACTAATTATGCCAAATCAGATGCCCTAGAAACATAAATTTATAAGGTTTGCATATAAAATTAGTCAAAATAGATCACCTATAGGGAACAAGAGCTCATGCAAATAGGAACAAGCTTGGCAAACCCAAACATAGGTACACATAGAAGTTTAGAATAGTTCTACATGGAGGACACTAGTACAAAAATAGAGACACTAATGTCATATGGTGCTAATATCCAATTAGGGTAATACTATCTAAGAAGGGTTTTGATACCTAAATCTTGTTCATGACACTCAAAATAGCTTATGTCCTAGTGTGAAGCTTCCATGTCTCCCGTCTCAAATAATTTCTATCTAAATACTCATTTACATTATTTATTACTATTTTTAGAAAGGTAAAACTAAGTTAATTTTATTACAAATCAATGGTTGTATTTATTACATATTTCTACCCTTATTTACTATACTCAAACCCTTTAACAACCTAGGGCTTAAACTTCATAAACCTAAAATATTAAGTCATTTGGTGAACCTGACTTACTTCAAACAATGTAAAAACCCTAACCCTAAATAACCCTAGGGTTAATGTTTCCATCCTTGTAGGACCCACACTTAAATTTTTGATTCCTATATTTTCTAATTTTTATTTCATATAATCATGATAATAATGATGGATGAAGTTTATCACTTTTTAATACAAATTTTTATAGGTTCCTTTGCATGCTTATTTCCTTTCATTTGGAATGAATTAAAATATGACATAAACATGTGTACATGATTCTTTATATCAGTTAAAATGTATGTCATGTTTCATTCTATCTCTAGCATGTTATTTTTCTCTTACGTGAATTAAATTAAGAAACAAATACTTACATACATAGAGGATCAATTATAATATAGTTTATTGGATTCAATCCATAAATTTAATACCCTAGCAACCATTTTTCAAGTTTCAATGCCATATCTTATGCACAAGAAGGAATCTCCTTCTCCTCCTCATCTCCATGAGGGTGATATCTACTTTCCCTCTAACCAGGTCCATGATATTACTCATCCACAATATGAACTAGCCTATATTATTGTTACTAATGCCCATACTCAACCTATTAATGCCTCCACCTCTCCCCTATAGGGTGTGTGCCTACATGTTCAATAAAAAACAACCAAGGTTTGCACTTATGAGACTCTAAGGGATCAAACTATCAATATGAGTAATCTAATATCAAAATTATAGAATCAAAATAAATTATTAAATGAAAAGGTCAAATTATTGGCAAATCAAATTACATGTACAAAGTCTTCATAATATTCTAGTGGTCATCATGTATATGCATCTATAACTAGTAAAGTTGTGCCTAACACTCTTTCATATCTAAATCATAATGTATAAGATAAGTAATATAATTAAGAATAAAATAATACACAAGATGTAAATTAGGACACTCTCCCCCTACTTACCAATGAAAATCTTATTGTCAATAAGGATGAGATTTTATTAAGCTTCAGATATAAACTTTAGATATAACACCATGATCATGTACATATTCTATAAGACATAATGGAAATAAAGAACAAATCAAGTAATTGTTAATCTTCTACTCCCCCAACTAGTAATATTATTACACCTACTTTGGGGGAAAATCATCTTGTATAATCACCCATTTTAACTCAACAACCTTCAATAATGGCAATCGCTCCTATGGATAGTTCTTTTTTTCTATATACAATCCCTTATGCATGAGATGCATTCTCTATAGACTAAGGTGTTACATCTTGAGAAGGGTTCTACTAGGTCATCACATGCCTTGGATTCTCATGTTCTTTTACATACACCTTTGACACATCACATAGTGGTAACTTCTCTATTATCCAAATATATGACACACAAGCTTACTTTATATGATGGTAATGGTGACCTAGAGCACCATCTATGAGATTTCCACACATCATGTATGGACTATGTGTCTAATGATTGGATCCTTACTAAGTGGTTCCCACATAGTCTAAAGGATTATGCCTTATAGTGGTTCTATGATATTTTAAATCAGTCTATCATTGCAATCAATCCATTGGTAGATATGTTTTTAGAACACTTTTTTATTAACATCATTTATAATATCTCATATTCTCAAGTGTCACAACTGAAGCAAAAATCCAATGAGCCTATTGTATAATATGTATTGTGATATTAAACTATATTGTCAAAGATGACTATCCCCATGATAGATAGATATATAAAATAAATATTCAAACAAAGCTTACTACCAACATTACATGAAGCTATCTTATTCAATAAGATTAAAACATTAACATATTTATTTCAAATAGTGAAATAAAGGGAATCAAGATTCTATCTATGGGTAAATTACAATACACAACTGGATTAGAGTCAAATACTAAGATTTATAATAAGACTCAATAAAAAGTTAGAGCCACTAAAAATAAGAGTGATTAAAAGGCCATAGTTAATGCAGCTTCAGATCCATCTCATCACCTAGTTTTATCAGCTCTTCCACAAAGAATTTTCACCAACCTTTTAGTTTCATCAACACATGTTTTAAAACATCTCTTAGAATGCATTGTCATATCTCTCTCCCCCATCAAATAGGTTGATATGAAATGGCCTCTTCGAAGAGATATGATTCTAATGAATTATGTGACTATCATAGGGTACCAAGCCATAATACAAACTAATTCATTATCTTGAAACATAAGATACAAGATTTAATAGAGGCCAACATCTTTGATTTGGGCACACCTACAAAAGCACCAAAAATTTCAACAAATAGAAGCTAAGGCATTGAAAATATTTTTGGATACATTTCCAAAGCATATAAATAATGAGGTAGGGGGAACTTTAGATGTTCACTATACATATCAAGCACATCCATCACCAGCATCATATCACACTAATATAGAGGATGCACACCTATACATAATATCATTAGTGTGTATCATAATACAATACCAACTAGACCACTCATCACTTTCTTAGAGTAGGAGATTGTTGAAAATAACTTAGATTTATATGGACTCTTTAACAATGGGTTAAGTATTAACATGTGCACTATCACACTTATATAGAATTTGGGTTATTCAAAGAAGGACATTTCTCTAATCAACATAGTTATTCATGGTTTTAATGGCCATTTTTAGAGTTCCACTAGGGAGATTGTACTTACACTATAGGTTGAAACAGCCCATGTGGCCACTAGATTCTTATTAGTACCTAGTGTAGGCACATTTGACATGCTATTGGGTAGGCCATGGATACATTAGATATGATCCATTTTATCCATCATGCCATAGATGCCTCAAGTATATACATGATAATTAGGTGATCGTAATTGAGGATATTTCATATGAGTATCCTTTACCTATCCCATAGTAAGTCACACCACAGTTACCAATTACATTTATGAGCATAGTTTCCATTAGTACACCATAAAGTTTAGTGGAGCCACCAGTGTATGTGAGGTTTACTCCTACTATTTTACAACATACACATAGTCTCCCATGGAGACCACTAATACAGAGACCCTTGCATTAGAGATATGTTGTACATTATAGAGGGACTCCATCTACCCCTTTCCTTTTGAGATCAATTTTATTAAGTTCTTAGGGTTCTTAGCATAAGGAATCTTTACATCTATATCATCTTCTATTGGATGGGTTCCTAAGACCCCCATAGTTCATAAGACACCACAGTCAGCTTCACAGATTAATATCACCACTCCACAAGTAGTGCCATATATAGATCACTCAGTACAATAGGTTTTGTGAGCTTAGTTACCTTTTCATATAGCATGCATGATTATCATTCCTTTATTTTTCATAAGCTACATTGATAGTGAGTCTCCCATGAGACTCATTAGTTAGTATGTTTCTCCCTTCTTGTACATAATTTATATCCATAAAATAAAAATACATTCAAATATTTACTCAAAAAACATAAATTATAGATCATATGCATTACCATGTTTACATCTATTATATTTGATATACACTACATATGTTATATATCTTAGTGTAATGATATTATCTCTTATATAGAGTTTTACCATAGGTTCATGCATACTTTCATTTCTAGCTTTCCATGCATACGTTTATTTATATCTTTCCTAGTTTAAACTTGATTGTGTCTCTATGATTATTATATTTAATGGAATTTGAATATGACATTGATATATGGATCTATACCTCTTATTTTTATTATATATATGCTTTGGACATGTGCCTATGTACTTGTGTATGCCTTCTTGATTGTATATGTGGACATTTTAATATGCCTTTTTATGTGGTTCTAAGCCAATTTGCTTATAGTTTGTGTATGTGGGCATTTAAAAATGTCCTTGTATGTATTACTTTATCAAATTTAGTGACATGTTCCCATGTCACTCATATTATGTCCCCTTGACCTACTTTATGTGCCTCATGTGTGTTGTATGTATGCTTTCTTGTATGCATCATGGCCATGACACTTATCTCTTACTTGTTACACACTCCAATTTTAGATGCCATGATGGACCTCATACATATCCCCTTCCTACATGGGTGTCATGATATACATCATGCCCCATCCCCCTAGGTAACTACTTAGTTATTACTTAGATTTGTTGTTCATATATATTTTTATATTTATCTTGATAGCCTTATAAAAGCTAGATCTAGCATACATTGTACAATACAAACTTATGCTCAAGATTTTTTATCAATAGTATTTATAACCTATAAGCTATGGCATTACATGCTTAATAATAAGACCATAGTTATTTCTAAAGTAGATCTGATCAAGTATCTACAATCCAAAATAGCTTTACAAAGTCGCATGGCAAAATGGATCGTGCTTCTGAGTGAGTTTGAGATTAAGTATGTCAATTAGAAGGTTATAAAAGGATAAGTTATTATAGTTAAACTTTCTAAAGATACCCTTGTAGATAGTGAACCTATAACATTCCAATTTTGAGATGAGTCCATTATGACCACCATTACAACACCTCTTGAGGAGCAGCTCTGGAAGCTATATTTTGATGGATCATTCACATCACATGGATCAAAGGTAGGTCTATTACTTATTACACCATAGGGGGTCTTATCCCTAAATCATTATGTATTAGATTTCCTTATACTAATAACATCGTTGAATATGAAACACTCATTGTAAGGCTTCATCAGGCAATATAATTAAATATTCATCATCTTAAGGTTTATGGCAATTCTTAGTTAATAATCATAACTTACATTATGATGTTATGTATGCACATTATATTGGTTTATTATGTAGATATCATATATGATTTGAATAACAAACATTTTTTAGAGCTTATTATTTTAAGGCCATTTCTTTCATAGCTTTAACAACTCCCATCAAAAGAGGGGGAATTCAAAAGGGTTTGTCTTAGAGATCAAGATATCCAAATGTACTCAAAGTATAGTTTTTAATATAGGCATAAAATACATAAATTAGTTCTAGGAAAACATAGTGGGAAATAGTGTCATAGAGACTTCTTTTAGTTGCACAAAAATCAAAATAATTAGACATTAACACCTAAATTGGAACACTAGAACCATCAACACTACTATCCAAGATATGGTGCTACTGTCCAGTAGCCTCATATTTACAAAATTCCAACTTAGCAAAAAAAGTAGAGTAGGTAAAGTCTAGGTTTACATAAGTTCAATTATAGAGTACCAATTTTTGCTCAATTTAGATCAAAATCATACCATTTTTTATTAGATTGGGGGTACCATGTATGACATGATCATTCCCATTTTAGTTTCAAACATTTAGATATAGATTATTACAACTCAATCTAGAATCCATATACTCAGATATAAAATTTGGGGGTATTTGCTTGGCACCTTTTATCTATATGTTCACTTATAAAAAGGTTGATTAGATGGAATGAGAAAATCCATGTCATTCTCTACATTATACACACTAGACACCATATTCCAAGTTACACACAATATTGATGCCTTACTCCATATGGAGTTGTTGGCATTCTCAAGTGGCCCAGAGCCACCTAATATTCTTGAGTATCCTAGATCCATTTCACATTTTAGAGTTCCCAAGTGGCCATAGAGCTAACATATGCAATTCTAATTATAGTTAATATCTTCAGTTATATCATCCAATTTTAGTTTCATATACATCTATTACACATAGGTAGGTAATGATGGAGTCTTAATATACTTGAGTTCTTGAGCCACCTACATGAGATGGTTAGACACACCATCATTCCAATCCAAGTTATTCACAAGTTATAATCCACTAGGTAGGGGTGGGAAATGATTGATTTAAAATCAGATTGAGTTATTGAGCCACCCACACATGGGGATTGACTAAGCCATCAGCTTAGTCTAATTTATTTACTGATTGATCATTATCTACATGCACACATAGAGGTTATCACTAGGTTTATGCATTGGTTCACATACCCAGTGAGGTGTATCCATTCATTTCCTATTTATTATCTATTTACTTAGTTTTGTCTTTTGATTTTTATATCTCTTAATTAAGGACTAATATATGCACATTTCATTTATAGGACATGTAATAGATCATGTTTCACATACTCATATCTAGATTCATGAGATTTGCCTCTTAGGTAAGTCCAGGTACACTTATTTTTACTTTATCCTAATCATTTTGTTTTGATACATTTCTATAATAAAAGGGGGAAAATGAAATCATCTAAAAATGAAACTTGAGTGCCAAGAGTGATACTTGAGACTACCCATCCCTATCTTATCCATAGACCTATCTTATATCTTATTTAGACACTTATCCAACCTTTATATGGGCCACACATGTCCCTAAACATCCCTAAAGATAGCCCCAAGCCTTCAGTTTAGCATCCTAGCCCATAGTGCCTCAAGTTCTGTCACCTACACACTAGCACCATAATTGGGACAATACAACCCCATGGCATTAGTGTCCTAGTTTGGGCACTATTGTCATTTTCCTACCTTTTGTTACGAATAGATATATTTTTAAATGATTAACCACCTAGGGTCATCCTAGACCTCTTTTAAGACTTGCACAAGCACTAGAAAAATATATATACATGACTTTTAGCCCTTTATCTATTATATGTAAATTAGATGCAAATTACACAAATAAACTCAAAAAACATTGTGCATAATCAAGCTTATGAATATATATTTTTCCATACTTATACATATAACCATATACATTATTATTAAGCTCAGATTACTTAGATTTTTAATCTCAAAAACATTCGAATCACTCAAACCAAAATTCATACTAGCTTCACTTGCACTTGCACCAAAAACTAGGTAGGGATAACTACATCAAGCTAGATCTATTTTCATAGTATTAATATGTAGGAAACTCTCATCATAGTGGAGTGTTGAGAATGTCCATCCTATCCCACTAATAACAAACTTTTCTACTTGTGTCAGCTAGATACCCTAACAACATAGAGGTTTAGGGTTTGCATATAAAATTAGTCAAAATAGATCACGTATAGGGAACCAAAGCTTGTGTGCACATAGGAATAGGATTGGTAGACCCAAACATAGGTATATTGAGAAGCTTATAATAGTTCTACACAAAAGAAACTAGCACCAAAATAGGTACACTAATGCCATAAATAGATACTATCCAATTATAGTGTTACTATCTAGGAAGGGTTTTGATACCTAGATCCTTTTCACAACACATGGAATAACTCCTATCCCAATTTTCAGCCTCTAGATCTCTTATCTCAATCAATTTCTAGTTAAGTACTTGTTTACATTATTTATTGTTATTTTTAAAAAGGTAAACCTAAGTAAAATTTATTATAAATTAGTTGTTTTATTTATTACATATCTTTACACTAATTTACTATACTCAGACTCTTTAAAAACCTAGGGCTTAAACTCCATAATGCTAAAAATTTAAATCATAAGCCTACATGAATTATTAACCTTCAACACACACTAAATAAATAATGTATACAACATATTAATACCCCATGTATGTGTGTTGATTCCTTATGATTGATTTGATTGTTATGGTCAAATACTAATTGATTTACCCAATCCTAATAACCAACAAAACTAAGGCACAAGTCTCATACCAAATAGGATACTTGAGACTTAATCTAAAAATTATTTAATTGATAAATAATTTAATGGATCTACACACTTGAGATAAGATTATGAGCTCACTATAGAATAAATATGAGTGAAACCCTTTGATATTCATTCCTAAGACACTTGTATGGTTTCTAGTCATATATCTCATATAATCTACCCTTTCCTAGTCATTAAGTGATAACTTTAACACCAAGTACTATCAAGTTTTTCCAATGAAACAACAGGTTCAAGTTACACTTTTAGATAAGTATCAAGCATACCCATAACTATCATTTTTCTTCATAACCATTTCTACCTCTAGTTATCAATCCTTAGAGAATATTTCATGATTACCATATTATCATGGGATACTCACTTGCATCATTATTTACATTAATACTTTTATATAAGTGATAAAATTATAAATGTAATAATCTCTTCGTTAACTTACACCATTCCCAAATATGTCATATAAGGCTTTTACACCATTATTTGCACCAATTGTATATATTCCCTTCAAGAAGGTAGGATTTCATTTAAGTATATTGTAGTCATATAAAATGTCACTTGAGTGCAATAAGTGTTAGTTGAGACTACCTTACCCCTAGCTTAGCCTCAAACCTATCTTAGGGATTATTTCAATCCTTATCCAACTTTCATGTGGGTCTAACCCATCCCTAGACATTCCAACAATAGTCTTAGACCTTCTTTTAGGCATCCAGGGCCATAGTGCCCTAGTTTTTGCCACCTAGACACTAGTGTGCCCCTTTGGACATTAGTGTACTACACTAGTGACCAAGGGACCATGCTAGTGTCCCTTACCTCATTTTAACCCCAAAAAACAAATTTATAGTTATCAAGGCACTTCAGGGTTGACCTAGACTCAAATCAATATATATACACCACTTTTATCCATTTACCCACTACATGGAAATTAAATGTAAATACTCATGAATAAACTCAAAAAAATATGTGCAAATAAAGATCATTGATCCCTATTTTTCCCTAATTCTAGATATATCCATCTATATCACTCCTAATCTTAGATTACTCATATTTTTAGTCTTAAGAACATTCAAAACAATCAAGTTAGCACTCATACTAGCATCCACTTGCACTTGAATCAAGAACTTAAGCATCATAACTACATAGATATTGATCCTCTCTCAAGTTATTGGTATGTAGGAAACTCTAAACATAATGGGTTTTTGAAGTAACATCTATCCTATCCAACTAAAACTACACTTTTTCTATTTGTGTTCCTCAAATACCCTAAAAATATAGAGATCTAGGATTTCACTTTTAGATTAGTTTAAAATAGGTTATAGGTAGTGAATCAAGGTTCATCCTTATAGGCACAGACATATTAGACATAGGTGGAGGACCTCCTAGAATCTCATAGTCCCTACTTGTAAGAGACACTATCATGCCATTGAGGACACTAATATAGTGTGCTACTGTCCAAAGGACTACACTACCATTTGAGAGGATTTTTGAGTCCAGATTATAATTTATGAAAACTAAATAACTTCTATACCAATTTCCATCATCTAATTCATTTGCCTTAGTTTCTAAGTACATAATTATGTAGTTCATTATTATTTTTTAAACTATCATATTAAGTTAATTATTGTACAAATCAATGGTTGTATTTATTGTTCTATTTATTTAGTAATTTACTATTCTAACCCTTTAACAACATAGGGTTAAAACTCCATAAATCCCTTAAAAGTTAAATCATGTGGTGAACTTGACTTACTTTTAATATTGCCCAAACCCTAAACCTAAATTCTCTTAGGATTTGTATCCTTTTTTTCTATTTTCCTTGGTTTTGTTAGGATTTTTAGATTTCATATATTTTGTTTTAGTAGCACTACTTCATTTTATTTTATATATACCATATAAAAAAATTATATCCCTTCCTTTAAGAAGTGCTATAGGTTTAGTAGCAATCCTATTGAGCACACTCAAATTCCGTCCATTTGAGTTTATACCATGGATAAAGGACCAATTTCCACCCCCCTCAATGATCCTTCACATCTTGATTATGTGGAATTTAATGATAATACATCAAAACATGAGAAATATAATTAAGATTTTGATGATATAAAATATAAGACTCGAGACACACTCCCCCTCTCAATGATGACAATATAATAATTAATAAAATGAGGTCTTACAAAGTTTCATAGATAGACTTTGCGAATAAACCCATGATCATACACATATTTTTCAAGCTATATTGGAAATAAAGAACACATCACTTGGTCAAAGCTCCAATCCCATAAATAATAATATTTTTATACTTGCTACAAGGGAAACATAGACTCTAAAACAACTAGATACAACTATCCAACCTTCACCCATGGCACAACCTCTTGTGGCTAATACACATCCCTATTTTTTATATGTAAAATCCCTTCAACAAGATATCAATTATCTATAGTCTAAGGTGTTACATCTTAGGCAAGGTGCTATTGATCATATTATACCTTAGATTTTCACATGCTCCTACATACACCTTTAGCACAAACTATAGTGGAAAATCCTTTTCCATCCAAATTTGTGGAAAAAAATCTTACTTTAAATGATGGTAAGGGTTACCTAGATCATCATCTATGAGCTTTCCATGCAACATGTTTGGACTACGTGTCCAATTATTAGATCCTCCCTAAGTTTTTCCATTGAAGTTTAAAGGAATATGCACTACAATGGTTTTATGATATTCTTAATCAATCCATAATAGCATTTAATCCACTAGTAGATATGTTTTAGACACACTTTTCAATCAATATCACTAACAAGGTTTTGTATGCTCAAGTTGTGCAACTCAAACAAAAATCTAATGAGCCAATAGCTGAATATATCTTATGATATAAAAATATATTAGTAAATATGAATATACCCATGGTATATAGAGAACTCTAAGATGTATTAAAGAATAATATATTTCCATCATTTCATGAATTTGTTCTATTTAATAAGTTTATATCATTCACAAGAGCTATGTCAAATAGTGAAAGAGTAGGAAGTCAAGCTTCTCTTTATGGGTAAATTAAAGTACACAACTAGATCATATTCAACTAATAAGAGTTCTAATAATCCCCCATACAATTTAAGACCCAATAAAAATAAGAATGATCAAAATACAATAGTTAATGTTGCTTTGGAGCCCACTCATTACTTAGTTTTATCATATCCTCTAAGGAGACTTTTCACAAATAGTTCTAAATCACCATCACATGTTCTTAATAAATATTGGAATGCAACATTATATCTCTCCCTCCCATTAAATACATTGATATGACAAGGCCTCTTCAAAATAGTTATGATTCTAATGAATTCTATGACTATCACAAGGTATTAGGCCATATTATTAATAGAAGCATCGGTCTATGATATAAGATACAAGATTTAATAGATGTTAATATCAATGATGTTAGCACTCTTACAAAGGCTTATAGGCCACAACCAATAGAAGAAAAATCATTTAAAATATTTTTAGATATGTTTCCAAATCACATGGCTAATGAGATAGTAGGCACTTTAGGTTTTCACTATACCTATCTAACAAATCCACCACTAGCATCCTATCATAAATATATGATGGACACTATCTCATTAATATCATTGATGTGTATCATACAAAAATGCTAGATATAAATCTCATCACTTTCTTATAACATGAGATCATTGATGATGACTAAAATTTATATACACTCTTTTTATGAGAATACATTAATCATCATCCCATTCAGAATGTCAATGTTGACAATGGGTTAAGTGTTAATATGTGTACTATCGCACTTTTACAACACTTGGGTTATTCAAATAAGGATATTTCTCATATAAATACCATCATTCAATGATTAATTGGAAAATTTTAAATCTTAATTAAGGAGATATTACTACTATTATAGGTTGGGCTCACACTTGTGGCCACTAGATTCTTAGTGGTACCTAGTGCTAACACATTTGACATGTTATTGGGTAGGCTTTGGCTATAAAATATTTGAGATATCCAATATATGGTACACATATGCCTTAAATATATACATTTTAATTATGTTATTATATTTAAGGTTATTTCATATGATTACCCCTTTCTTATTCCACATCTAGCTATTTAATAGACACCAATTACCATTCTGTGTGTAACTGCTATTATCACACATCTAATATCAATTAAGCCACCAGTGCAAGTGAGGTCTACTCCTGTGTAATTACCATGTATGCATACTCTCCCATAGAGACCTATATTAGATAAACCCTTACAATAGAGACATGTTATGGATTCTAGAGAGCCTCTCTCTACAACATTACCACATAGATCAGTATTACAACATAAATCATCCATTATAGTCATAACTTCTTCTATTAGATCAGTTCCCAAGAACCCCATAGTTAATAGGCCTATTAAATCAGCTCTATAGCTTCATATCCCAACTCCATAGGTAGTGTTAGATATAGATTACTCAATAAATTCAAATCATAGATCTCAAATACCACCTCATTACATAGCATGCATGATCACTATTCCTCTCTTTAATATAGGACACATAGATTATTAGTCTCTTTTAAGACTCATTGGTTAGTCATTATCTCTCCTCTTGTACATAATTTTTACACAAAAAATAAAAATAATAATATAACATGTTCATAATACAAAATCATTCAAATATTTCTCATAAAATATAAAATTTCAGATTATATGCATTTCTATGTTTACATTCCCCATATTTTCAAGATACTTCATATGCTAGTTATCTTAGTAAATTTTCATCATAAATACATGATTCACTTATTATCTTTGAGTGTTAGTAGACTATTTTAAGACTTAGGTCCATCACATAGATCCATATTTACTACTATCTACCCATTAGGGACACCTACACATATACATATATTTCAACATTGATACATTCACCCATTAGGGATATGTTATACACATCTTCCACTTTAATAGGTTATATCATCATATACTACACTTTTTTTTTCTAAATACCACTACTATAGACTTAGTTTATGTACATATTTACTTTTATACAAATTTTTACCACATGTTCATGCATATTTTCATTTCTAGCTTTCCAAGTTTTAGATTTGATTGTGCTCTTTGATTCTACATCTATTCAATGAAATTTGAATATGACATTATTATATGGATCTATGCCAATTATTTTCATTTTGTGTATACTTTTGAAAATTTCCCATGTCCTTGTGTGTGCCTTCTTGATTGTGTATGTGGACATTTGAACATTTCCTTTCATGTGGCTCTAAGCCAACCTTACTTCTTCTTTACATATGTGGATATTTGAACATATCTTTTTATGTATTATTTTATAAAATATAGTGACATGTTCCCATGTACCTTGTATTTTATCCCCTTGGCCTAACTTGAATGCCTCATGTGTGCTGTATCTATGTTTTCATGTATGCATCATGGTCATGACACTTATCTCTTAATTTTTACATATAAACTCAGTTATAGATGTCATGATGGACCTCATGTATCTCCAATTGTCCTCCTTAGGTGCCTTGATTAACATCATGCCCCATCCCCCTAGGTAGTTACACAAATTATATCTATATTTTTTATTTATACACATGCTTACATTTTTATAGCTATCTTGACAACTTTTTAAATGCTAGCTCTAACATACATCGTACATTACCAAATTATGCTCAGATTATTTTAAATTTTTATGTCATGTATACACATTATATTGGTTTATCACACACATATCATATATTCTTAGTCCAACATATAGGTTGCATAGCTTTTATTTTGAGGACAATTATCTCATGGGTCTAATAACTCCCCTCAAAAGAGGGGGTATTGAAAGAGGTTTTTCATAGAGATAAATCCATATAAGTGAACTCAAAACATAATTTTTTGAATGTAGACATAGCTTATAGCTCATAGAATTAGGAAAACACACAAAAAATAGTCAGACATAGATCAATTATAGTTTGGCATAGAAATAATAAAGGACACTAGTGAAACCTAGTGGATACTAACATGGTGTGATACTATCTAAGGGATTGCACTACTATCCAATATCCTTATAAATATTAAATTCTATATTGGTAAGAAAAATACCATAGTTACAATTTAAGTTTACATAATATCAATCATAAATTATCAATTATGATTAGTTTATTCTCAATTTTGCATAGAATCATATTAGTTTGCTCAAATTAGGGGAATTATGCATGGCATGATTACTCCCATTTTAGTTTTAGATATGCTTAGATACAAATTATTATAGCTCATTCCAAAATCCATATGCATAGATATTAGATTTGGGGGCATGTGTGTGACACATTGTTTTTGTTTTCTCACTTATGCACTAGTTGATCAAATAGAATGGCAAACTCCATGCCATTCTCCATGTTATTAATCTAGACACTATTTGAACCATTTTTTAGCCTAGATTGATGCCTTATTTCATCTATAGTGTTTGGCATTACTTATTAGTCCTTGATATACATACTTGATTCCTGAGAGGCCCTTGAGTTGCTTTCCATTTCAATTTTGTTGAGTTACCCTAGACATATTGTATACAATTTTAGTTACATCACACATATTTAGTTACATCATTTAGTTTTATTCACAGATGCATCTACTACACATGATTATAAAATGATGTATTCATAGCCTAATTGAGTTCTTAAGCCACCTACATAGGAGGGTTGGACAATCCATCAATCTAATCCAAGTTATTCATAGTTTATGATCCACTAAGTAGGGGTGGGAAATGATGGAGTCAAAACCAAATTGAGTTCTTGAGCCACCCACTTAAGGGGATTGATAAATTCATTTTTTGATCACCATCTACACACATAGAGGATATCACTAGGTTTTTGCATTAGTTCAAGTACCTAGTGAGGTGTATCCATTACTTTCATCTTTATTTTATCTCTTTACTCAGTCTTATTTTTTATTTTGATATTCCTTAAGTAAATAATAATTCATCCATTTTCATTTGCAAGATATGTAATGGAGCACACTTTGCATACTTAGACCTAGATTTATGGGTTTCACCTCTTAGGTAATTCTAGGTACACTTTTATTTCCTTTATCTTAGTCATTAAAATTTGTTGCATTTATAGAATAAATGGGGGGGGGGGGGGGGGGCGCGGGCGAATGTAATCATATAAAATGTCACTTGAGTGTAATGAGTGTTACTTAAGACCACCCTACCCTTAGTTTATCCCTAGACCTATTTTAGGTCCTCTTTTGATCCTTATCTAGATTTTATATGGGTATAACCCATCCTTAAACATTCTAAAGTAGTCTTAGACCTTCCTCTAGGCATCCAAGCCCCTTGTTCACCAAGGTCTACCACCTAGACAATAGCATGGCCTTTTGGACACTAGCACACTATGATTATGATCGAGGGACCATGCTAGTGTCCCTTACCTCTTTTTAACCCCAAAAAACACATTTCTAATTCTCAAGTCACCTTAAGGTTGTCCTAAACTCAAATCACATCATGATAAGCACCAAATTAGTATATATACACCACTTGTATCCCTTTACCCTCTAGATAGAAATCAAATGCAAATTCTCATGAACAAACTCAGTAACAATTATGAAAATCAAAGTCATTAATCCCTATATTACCCTACATCTACATATATCCATTTACAACACTCCTAATCTCATATTACTTAGATTTCTAGTCTTAAGCACATTTAAAACACTAAAGTCCACTAATATTATCATCTACTTACATTTGTACCAAACACTTAGGAAGGTGAACTATATCGGGCTTGATTCCCTCTCGAGGTATTAGTATGTAGGAAACTCTCAGCATATCAGTGTGTTGACATCACATCTATCCTATCCAACTAACACTACACTTTTGCTACTTCTACTCCTCAAATACCCTAACAACATGGAGATCTAGGGTTTTTCTTCCAAATCATTTAAAAATAGGTTATAGGTAGTGAATTAGGGTTTGTCCTTATAGGAATAGACATATCAAACACAAGTGAAGGACCTCCCAAAAGCTCACAATCCCTACTTACAAGGGACACTATCATGCTCTTGAGGACACTAACATAGTGTGTTATTATCTAGAGGATCATGATACTATTTGGGAGGATCTTTGAGTCCATATTCTAGTTTATGACATCTTGAATATCTTATATACCATTTTTAAACCTCTAATTCATTTGTCTCAGATAGTTTTTAGATAATTACATACTTGTGTAGTTCATTACTATTTTTAGAACAATCGTATTAGGTTAATTATTGTTAAAATTAATGGTTATAGTTATTGTTATATTTATTCCCTAATTTATTGTTCTAAACCTTTAATAAACTAGGGTTTAAAATCCATAAGTCCATTAAAATTAAAATCATATACATATATACTTATATCTATGTCTATACACACACATCCATTCTAGATAATAGCTAGTTCTCAAATTATATATATATATTGTTTAGACATTTATATAAATTAGTCATTGAAGAGTAACTTTATGAATCCATAAAGGTAGATATAATTATTTTATGGTTTCCACATTATTCTACTTCATGTATAATTTATGTAACCCCAAAAATTTGAGTAACAATTATGAATTAAAATTATAACTAAAATAGATTTGAAACATCTTGCATTATCATAAGTGTGAAAAATATTAAGATAAAAAAATTTATTAATATTGGAAATTATTTTTCTTCTTAATTCAAATGGATTCAACCACACTTATCTTATCTCATTTTGAATCTTATGACATGGGTACACACACACACACACACACACACACACACACACACACACACACACACACACACACACACACACACACACACACACACACACACACACACACACACACACACACACACACACACACACACACACACACACACACACACACACACACACACACACACACACACACACACACACACACACATATACATACACATACACACAAGCATATGCATATGCAGTGTGTGTGTGTGTGTGTGTGTGTGTGTGTGTGTGTGTGTGTGTGTGTGTGTGTGTGTGTGTGTGTGTGTGTGTGTGTGTGTGTACTCAATAAAATATTACATAAATAGTTATCCACCAAATACATATTGCATTGTACATAGAAATCATAATAAATACAACTTGATATTTCCCATGTTACTTTTATTTAACACTATAGCATGAAAACCTATAGCTAATATTCATTTTAATGCTCATCTAGAATAAAAAATGTGAAATTACAATTACACAACATAGAAAATAATCATTGATCAATCTTAATCTAAGACAATTTATTTCTTTCTTATTCTCTTACACCTTCTAGATCCCAAGGGATATAAAAAAACAAACACCAAGGATCATTTTATTATACCTATGAACGTAATGGATTTGAAGTACCAAATCATTTATATACCTCTTCCTTGGATTATGAAAGTGTAACTAATCATTAACACAACTAATATTGACAGTAAAAATCATATAAATCACTTCCAATGATACACTACAAAGACATGCATTAACAATAAATTCATGGACAATTATTTCAATGATAAAGACAACTTATCCAAGTTTAGCACAAAGAAACAAGATTCCTTCAACATGACATCACTAATGACATTTGATACCATAATTAAGCGTTAACACTCTATAGCTATGTAAATGATAAAATCTTAAGTTTATAGGAGATGTATTCTGACTTATAACTACAAAGAGAATAATGACTCATTCAATATTCCATTGTATTCATGAGGCACCATTTTAAATACAAATCACTTCCATTGATATACTACAAAGATATGCATTAATAATAAATTCATGCACAATTATTTCAATGATAAAGACAACTTATCCAATTTTGGCACAAAGAAACAAGATTCCTTCAACATTTGATACTAAAACTAAGTGTTAACACTCTATATCTATGCAAATGATAAAATATCAAGTTTATAGGATATGTATTCTAACATACAACTACAAAGAAAATAATGAATCATTCACTATGACAATGTACTCATGATACACCATTTTAACTATAGTAATTATGTATTGCTAACTAATATACATTACACAACATTATTTTTATGGCCACACAATGACATACAAAAATATTTGTAAAATAACTACAAATCATGAGACTATTCATGATTAAAAATAACTGGCAAACCAACACAATGAGCTAGACAACCAAGGTATGTCTGATTACACCTTTGCATAAAAAATACAAATTATTGACAATCTTTTTCAAACATAATAATTATTTATATTTCAATAGGAAAGTGATCAACATGAAGTAATGAAGTACATAATATTACATAACCTAATTGTGCAATGTTAATATGAATTCCATGCCAAAAATATTTCTTACTCAAAGCTAAATTTAATTTGAAACATGATAAATAATGCACAACCATAAATTAATGCACATAATATATCATTATAACCAACATCACATTATGAAATCACCCTTATAAATAACATGAATGGTCTAGATCCTTGTATATCATTTCTAGACCACATAATCCTTTATCTAAAATTTCAAAAATAATGATACAAATATACCTTAATATTTACAATGCATACCCCATAGGGCTCATAAACTCATATGATGTTGTAATAACCTCATTTACTTCTCATAGAGTTCATTAATATTTAAAGGCATACACCAAGTCAAGAATCCAAACATAATCTTCAATGCAAGATTCACTCTAGAATGAATACAATATTTCAAGAATTATTTTTAAACACTTTTTCTAATAGACCCTCAATAACATGAAGTCTTCTGCACAAACAAATTTTCCACAAAGAAGATATTGAAAGAAAAAATTCATCTATGTGCTCAAGGTAATCCAAACCATAGATAGTTTTACCTATCCACAAAAACCATCAAGTTGGAGATGAAGTATGAATATAGAAATAAGATTATGAAACTCAAATAGCCATAATAGTGATGTAACAATGGCCAAGTAGTTACATATATGGAAACTCAACCCAGACTTATACCCAAGTAGGATTCATATTGATAGTTATGAAACATACTACACAAACCACCCAAATTAGGGTTTAACTTAAAAAAAAGAATAAAACATAAAAAATAGTCATTCTCATAAGATGACCAAATAACTTACAAGAAACTACATTATATTTTCTAGTTTACCTATTGCCATCTGAGGGTGGTAAGACTATCAGTCTAACTCTTATAGGTATCCTCAACTGAGTGTAAACCCATAAAATATTTCCATGCCTATTTAGGAATTTTGATTTCTAAGACATAAATAATGTTTATATTTAGATAATGAAATACCCATTATTTTTATGTAACTAAAAAAAATCCAAAATTCACTTACTTGTATTATGTAGACAAATGATACTAGGAAAAGATTGACCAGCATGTTCTATCCTTCAATCTCTTCCTATTATTCTCCACCATCCCTTCTCCTTTCTTCTTCTTTTCCTAATATCTCATTACAATGGCAGTTATGTTCCATAGAACCCAAAGTTCTACTCAATGGAACTCCCACTCCTCCACTTTCACTATTACATACAAACTCTACATATCCACCTAGTTTTTTCATTTCCAACCTCTAATTTTGAAACCCTGGCCTCATGCATGTATCCATGAAAAAAAGGCATCAAGATATTTTACAAAACAATGATAACCCTAATCTTCTCCCAAAATCAACCAAAATCATTATTACCATGGTTACCATAACACACCTTTTTCCTTTTTACCATGGTCTCAAAACTTCCAAGACAAGTCTAAAACCCTGGTTGAGTCACTAAACCTCACCGTGGTCAACACAACTACCAAGGTTGACACTTATGCTAAAAAACAATATCGAGTTAAGAATTAGGTGGTATTGTGACCCTTGAAACTTTAGCAATAAAATCATGACTTGGGTTATTTTTTCGATGGCCTTGCCATGGTTTAAGGATAATGATTTAAAATATTATATCATATCCATTATGTCCCTTATGGACTTTAATAGTGGAAAAAAATACACCTTCATTATTTTAAATAAAATTCTTTCTTTTAATGCTTCATCCAATATTGGACTTTGATCAGTATCATGTTGGCCCTATCTTTCCTAGTATAACAATGTAAGTGTATCACAAACCATAACATGTCTTAACTACAAATCTTAAAAACATGTCAAGGGTATCATGACCTTCAATAACCTTTAAAATGCATAATGTTTCTTAGACCAAATAACATTATTAATTAGTTATTGAAAATTTTCTTAGTCAACATTAATGACATACAAGATAATTAACAAACATAAAAGCAATAGGTAGAAAATTACCATACATAAAAAACCTATGCAATCACAACTACAATTTAACCAAATGAAAGACTCAATTCGAGGGAAAATAGACATTATTACATCACTTTTTATGATTACCTATGTACCATACCCTGGTTACTAGATCCACATCCAACCTACATTTATTTGTAGTATACATGTAGTTAAGCCAAGATGGAAATTAGTAATATTTGGTCATAATAAACAACACAACATAGTATCATATACTAATATAAAATGCTGAAAGAATTATTATAGTTAAATTAAATAAATAAATAATTTTTTATAAATCAAATAATGTCTACATAATCATAAGAGTGTGAAAATATTCTTAACAATTAGTTAAAGTCAATATGATAGGTAGGTTTGGTCATGACATCCACCCTCCCTTAAGAATGGCAGTATCCTCAAGGCCCTAAAATAAATGAGCATAATACTTCTGTAAAATATTTTCATCTTTCTAGATAGAACTCCTTTCTCCCATTTGATCCCATTGGACCAAAACTTGTTTTAATTTTTTTTTTTGTAGATCAATACTACATTGATCCAAAATATTGATAGGCTCTAGTTAAATTGTTTCCACATCCTCCATCTAAAGATTATATAAATTTAAAACATGTGAGGGATTTGAAACATATTTACTTAACAATGCTACATGAAAAAATAATGGATCTTAGACAAAGAAGGAGGAAGAACAAGATGCTATGTTACCAAGCTAATTGTTCCCACTATGTCAGAAGGTCCAACATAGCATGGTGTTAATTTAGCAATTTTACCAAACTTAATTTAACTTTTTTGAGGTATTAATTTTAGAAATATTGTATTCAGTAATTAAAATTATCTATGTGATCTTTTCAGATATGCATATATTTTATACTGATCAGAAACAACCTTTAATCTTTATCTTATAATATCCATTTATTGATCATACCCCTATAAAAATTCTAGACCAGAAAACACATGGTTTTTAAAATTATTCTATCCCAAAGGAGTTTTACATTTCACCCATATAAGGCTTTAAATGGTGCCATCTTGATTACTGAATGGTAACTTTTATTATAAGAAAATCATGCTAAGTGCAGGAAATCTTCTTACTTGTATTATTGATCTATGACATAAATTTTCAGCATGTCTTCAATAGTCATATTTAGCCTTTCAGTCTATCCATCTATTTTTTAATGATAAGCTGAATTAAAATTCAAAATTATACCAAAATTGGTCATCATAGTTTCCCAATATTGCTAAGTGAATAGTTTATCTTTATTCGAGATGATCATTTAAGGTACACCATGAATATGTACCACTTTATTTACAATTTTTTTTGAAAGGATGGAATTATCATCAGTTATCTCACCAACAATAAAGTGAGCCACTTTAGTGAGCTTGTAAATCACAACTAAGATTGAATCATGTTTGATATGATTTTTAGGCAATCCTGTGATGAAATCCATAGATGTGAAATCCCATTTCCTTTCTATAATGGCATGAGGATAAATTAAGCCTCTAATATGACCATGCTTAGATTTTACACACTGGCATTCGATGCACTTGGCTACATAAGTAGTAATATATTTCTTTAGCCCCAACTAGAAATATAGTTCTTTCAACTCTTGTGTCATTTTATTAACACCTAGATGTGTGTAATGAGGTGAAAAAATCACTTCATTTAGCACTTAATCTCTTAAATTGCATTAGTTTAGAATAATGATTATTTTATTATGTCTTAATACACCATTTGAATCAACTAAAAATCTAAAATCAAAACTTTTTGACATAATTCTAACAGATTTTAAAGCACTCAGAATCAGATTTTTGCTACGTAAGCACATAATTTTTAAAATCAAGATAAGAATAGAGAGGAAAAAAAAATAGGTCCACCTACTTAATGCATCATCCACTGTATTTTATTCTCTTTTCACATAAATAATATCAGTATCAAAGTTACTAGTAAATTCTAGCCACCTTTTTAGCCTTGCATTCAACTCATCTTGAGTAAACAAATGCATAAATCTATGATGATCTGATTTAATCTTAAAGTGATTTCCTAATATAAAATTCTTCCATTTCTTTAAGGAATGAATAATATAAAATAATTATAAATCATGAGTGGGATAATTCTTCTCATGGGTCTTGAGTTTCCTAGACTCATAGGCAACCACCTTACCAATTTGAGTCAAAATGACTCCAATTCCCACCTTGCAAGCATCAATAAATATTTCAAAATTTTCATTTGGATCTAGTATAGTCAAAATAGGCATTGTAGTTAAAATATGTTTCATATCTTGAAAATTTGCTTCACACTTAGGAGACAAATAAAATTTCTTCCCCTTCCTTTGCAAGGAAGTTATTGGATGAGCAATCCTTGAAACATCTTGCACAAACCTATGATAGTACCCAACAAGTCCATTGAACCTTCTCACCTCATGTACATTATTGGGATCTAGGCACTCATAAGTGGCTTCAATATTTATGGGATCAACCTTAATTCCTTTGGAAATCATGTCCTAATTAGTGAATCTCATGTTAAAATAAATATCACTTAGACAACTTTTTGTATAGCTCATGTTACCTCAAATGTTGTAGCACCAACCTTAAGTTTTGGTCATGCTCTTATTATTTATTGGAATAGACTATAATTTAATATAGAAATACCAACACAAAATTATAAATAAAATCTTAAAATACACCATTCATTAAATTCATAAATGTTATAGGATCATTTCTTAGTCCAAATGGCATGACTAGAAATCTAGAATGTCTATATCTAGCTCTAAATGTAGCATTATGGACATCTTCATCTTTGATGTAGATTTGATGATACCTTGATTGTAGATCTATCTTTGAAAATATATAAAATCCTTTCATTTGATCAAAAATGTCATCTACGCAAGGAATATAATACTTATTCTTGATTTTAACCTTGTTGAGCATTTTGCAATCAATGCACAATCTGAGTGTCCCATCCTTCTTCTTAACAAACACTACCAAAGCTGCCCAGGGTGACACACAAGATGTATCATTCCCTTACTAGGTAAATCTTGAAGTAGAACCTTAAGATTCCTTAAATTAGCCACATTCATTTGGTAAGGTGCCTAAAATGTAGGTGTTGTAGTAGATGTTACATCTATAACAAAGTCAAATATCCTTATTGAAGGCAAAATAGGTAGTTCTTTCAAAAAATTAGTCGTAAAATCTTCCAAAATTGAGTAATCTTGAAGTATGGTAGTTATTTTCTCATCTATCTCATTCAACATGAGAGCATACAATTGACACCCCTTTATAATAGATTTTGTAAGTTGTATGGCTGAAAGGATTCATGGAGTTGAAGGGTTATTGATTCCTTAAATAACTACAATTTTTCCTTCATCATCCAAGAATTGAACTCTTTTATTTGAATGGTCTAACTTGGATTGATGTGCTTATAACCAATCCATACCTAGGATAATGACATAAGATCCTAAAGGATGAAGGAATATATTTACACTAGTCTAAAAATTACCTAGTTTCATCTCAACTCACTTTAAATATTCATTAACAACTACCTTCCTCCCAGTGCCAAACTCTACTTTTCATCCTTCTCTAATTCTATTTGGTTTTAATTTATATTTAAAAACATTAACAAGAGAAATAAAGCTATTTTTTACTTCTGAATCAATCAAAATAAAGAAAGAAAATCCAAAAATTATACCTCTTATCTCAATAGGTATTGATTGTAATTCAACATTTCTATTATCTATAGCTATATAGACCTTGTGATTGTCCTTCAACTTAGGATAGTCCTTGTGATAATGTTTGTAATTTCATTCTTAATAAGTTATAGTATTCTTATTTGGGAATGAAATGATGTTTAATCCTATGGTTTGGCCCATATAAGTTTTATTGTTTGTTATTTCCATCATCCTTTGCAAAAGAATGTGAATAGGACCTCTTTTTTATTCTAAAATTTATTTCTAGAATTATAACTCTTTCCTACAGACTTTTTAGAGTCACTTTTCTTAAAATCACCACTTAAATTATGTATTGATGACTTAGATTTTCCTTACTACTTGCTATTATGAAATTCTTATCTTGCTCTTTGGAGAGACTTCTCTTTTTATTTAGCACAATTTGCTAATTCTAAGGTAACAACTAATGTTTTTGGGTTAGTTATATTTACATCATATATGAGTATATCATTTCACCCAGATTTAAACTTAGTCACTTTAGTTTCTTCATCCTAAATTTAATAGAAATGATGTAGGAGTCTTAATAAATTATTTTCCATACTTGAATACTATCATAGTTTCTTATTTCAGTAGTTGAAACTTTTTAATTTTCTATTCTTTATAGATATTATTCAAATACCTTTTTATAAATTATTTATCAAACATTTCCCAAGTAAGATTAATGAAATTATGCCCTTTAAGTGAACATAGATAGTTCCACCATAAAGCTACATCATCTATCATCTAGTAAGCTCTAGTGTTGAAACTCATATTATGCAGTGTGAAATACTTTTGTAAATTAATCATCATGCCTTAATAGTATCACTAGTGGTTTCAAAAAAATATGTGAGAGGAGAAAGCTTCTTCATCTCCTTAATAATGATCTCCACAACCAATTTTCATGGTGGATTCTCATTATGAATCCTTTCTTCCTACCCTCTCACTTTCAAGTTTTTCTACATGAGTCAATCTTTGACCTAAACCTTTCATTTGTTCTTGAATGCCATGTAATGCACCAAGGATGTTATGCAGTATAACATTTTGTTCCTCAAGAACTTGTTTTTCAAGATTATCTTGATTAGTTTCATGGATTCCACTTTGTTCCACTTCTATGTTAGCATGTTCATGTTAATCTTGTTCATGATTGCCAACTCTAGAGAGGATTACAAAGTAAGTTAGTTAAGTATTAGTCCTTAAATAATGAAATATGCATAAAGAGATAACTAACCAAGCCTATCTATTCTTATGGGAATTACAAAGGATAGAAAGAAATAAATGAAAGAAAGCAACACCATATTACATTCCCAAATGGATTCACCATACCCATGTGGCTCAAAAACATGTTTTCCCTTGATCAAGCATCCTTGTCTTTGTCAAAAATGGTGGTAAGATCCTCCAATGCCTCAAAAACACTCCATAAAATCTAGGCTCATGATTCCAAATCACTAAACAAGCCTATTAATGAAGCCTGTAAACAAAAACAATGATCAAATGAAAAGGATTGTTGAAACAATTTAACATTATAACTTTGCAATATTCTAGCTTAAAATTCATGTCCATGGCCTCTCTATTTATAGATTATTGAGACCGGCCAAGATCAACCATGACCATTCATATCAATATTGAGATGTGTGGCCATGGATAATCCTAACATTTAGAATTAAATCCATAATTATCTTCATCATGACCTTGGAAAAAGTGGCATTGAAGAGGCATGGGAGGCATTAACTAGGCATGGGTAACCCATAATCTTGATATTTATGGCATTTATGGCCTAGGGATGTCTTCCCAAGAAATGATGTCACTTGATGATGTAGTTAATAGGAATTAGTTTTAAAAAATAAATATTCAACAACTCTCATGAAAATCCACTTAAGCTCTTGATTTGGATTAATTATCCTTAAGTAAGGTTAATCAACATTTGTGCAATATTTGAAAATTGGATCCTCAATTAATCAAAATGGTCAAAAAGTCATATTATTGAGTCATAATTTGCTTAGAGAGGAACTAGAAGGTGATGTTAAATGCATTGGAGCTGTATTCCCATTTAGGATGTTGCCAACACCAAATAACAAAGGTACATGATGTGTACCAATGAATTAGAAGAAAAGAGTGATCTAAAGCATTAAATGGTGAAATTGTCATTTTGACTCAAAATGATCAGATCAAAGTTAGCTGGCCCATAAAATGCATTACCCTATTTAGGGATACTTTGACCTAAAATGGCACTTGTAAGTGACAAGTTTGAACCATTTAAGACATTTTATGGATTTTGACCTAAAATGTTCATTTGAGTGAAATTCGAGTAAGATTGATAATTTCAACATAAATAGTGTTAGGAATTGGATGTCTACATTTTTCCCCTATTTGAAAAGGTGTAGTGAGACATTCAAGTGAAGCAATGTATTTTCAAAGAAAAGAGTTGTCAAGAAGAAATTAGAATGGACCCATGATTCCCCCTTGGGAGGACATACTAGGATGGAAGAAAAGAATAGACTCTTGAAAAAGAGAGAGAAAGTGAGAGATTAACCCATTGAATAGATCATATCTAGACAAGTTAATGCTTGCACACGTGATTACCATAAATGATCAAAATATAATTAGAGGTATAATAGGCCCTAGAGATAAGGGGAATGGGAAAGATATAATCCATAAATGTAAGGGACACACTTTAAACGTATCTAATTTGAGAGTACAAGTTGAATGCTTATGGCATTGATCAATCTCGAGATAAGTTGCACACTAAAATATTTCCATCATGGGATTTAATGTGGAGAGTTTGGAATTAGAGGAAAAGAGAGAACGTTCTAATTTAGGAAGGGAAGCACCCCTAGAATAAGGTCTCTAAATAGAACATAATAAGAAGTACTCTAGTAGAGCAGATTTGATCATGATAAAATAGTTTTACCCTAGTAGGGAAAATTTTAATCATTGATAAAGAATAAATAATGATTTTACCCTTATAGATTTGATTTGATTTATACATGGTTCAGATGTTGTGCCCCAGCATGGGTAATTGGCATGCAAAATAACTCAAGGATATAACCAAAAATATAGGTTAAAGTGAGTGGGTGTAAATGTACATGTGATGGTGTAACGGCTTAGAAAGTCATATAAAACCAAGCATATGAGAATGCACAAAGTGATGAGAGAGAGGACAAGAAGAGTGGAGATAGCCAAGCTAACCTCAATAAAAATTGAGTGCTACCTATATAGTTCCATGGACTCATGTTCCAACATGAACTTTAGGCCAATGTAGTTCACCCAAGTTTGGGAGAGAATAGAATGAGGAATGATGAAAAATGACCAAGAATTGATTAGACTCACATTGTATGCAAAGAGATGAAAATCTAAGCATAGACAAAGAATCCTAATTCCATATCATGAGCCTAGGTGTTACAAAGTGTTCTTTAGAATCATTCATTGAAGTTAATGTTGATGTTAAGACATTGAGACCTAAGCACAAAGTTCTTGCTATAGCAAAAGAATTTAGGCATCATAAGTATGAATAAATTAGAATGACATAAGATTCCAATTATACTGAGCCAGTTCAAATGTGAATATCTATAACTAAGGATAATGGTGAAATAATGACCTAAACTAGAGTTACAACAATTAACATTTAAACAAAAAATCAAAGATAAAGAAAAAAATAAACACAAATGAACCTAAGTTAAAATCAAGATAAGATCAATCAAGACCTAAGTAGGAACAAAAATGTTTAAAAAAATAAAAGGCAAGAACATCTTAACGACATGAGACCAAGATATGAATAATCAAGATCCATGTGGACCATCAAGGCATTCTTGAATACGAAAGACAAAAGACAAAATCAAATAGAAAAAACAATCAAGGAAACACAAGACCAAGAATGAGACAAGAGGTAATAAAAAAGAGAAAAGGAGAAGAAATAAAAGGAGAGGTGCGAAAGTAAAACAAAACACCAAGAAAACACAAATAAACACACATAAATAAAGACCAAGTTAGTGTGGTTTAAAGACAAATGTTCATGCATGTGTGGTAGAGGCATTACTTTCTACCACATCATAACAAAGAACAATGAAAATTGTTCCCTAATTAAAGAGGAATAATGACAGAAGAAATGGGAAAAGAAAAGAAAAGGAAGGGGTTGGCTGAGCTGAATTTAGATGTATAAAACAAGTGGATGTTGCCCACATAGTTCCATGGACACATATTCCAAAATGAACTTTAGGCTAAATTTAGTTCTCCCAAAAAATGGGATAGAAGAAAAATGATGATCAGACTAGCATGATTAATGCTATATAAGAAATAGAAGATATGACAAAAAATGAGGATGGTCTGGCAAACAAGAAGCTGATGAAATGAGAAAGAATGATCTTGTAAATTGGCAAGTGCATGGGATAAGATGAAATGAAATGGTGTTTTTGTGCTTACAAAATGGCAAGAGTGTTCAAACTTAATAATTTCTCACAAAATAATGAGAGCGTGTGATAAGATGAAATGAACTAGTGTTTTTGTGCTTGCAAAAAAAAAAAAGAGAATTCAAAATTAACATTTACTCACAAAATGGTGAGAGCATGGGATAAGATGAAATGAACTGGTGTTTTTGTGATTTAAAAATTGCAAGAGTGTTCAAAATTAATAGTTGTTCACAAAAAGACAAGAGTGTGGGATGGTGGAATGGGAATGTACAAATGTATAGAAGCATGAGACAATGTTTTTGTTCTTTAGGGGATCATTTTATGATATTTTTAGTATTTATAATGTTTTTGGTGTTTTTGGGATAAAATATGCACAAGGTGGGACCATTTAGTCAAGGAGATGCATGTCTTGAGAGTAGAGGTTCCAATAAAATAGCTAAGCTGGCTACAATGGCCCATGCTCACAAATCAGTGAGAGAGATGTTATTTATAACATAAGAAAGAGAAAAAAATACTTAAACTAATAATTTGTGGTTGTTTACTTGTCTAAAACTATATAAGACTATCCTGGTTGAACTGCTTTGTAAAACTACTATTGAAGATGTTTACAATGTTCATGAGACATATTCAAGATCATAATTGGTCAAGTGATACAAAATGTTCAAGATTATAACATGTATTAGACATAACAAAGATGTGCTTCTTGAAGAGAGAAATCTAGAATGGGATGAAGAATGTGTTCAAAGTGCCAAGGGTTCAAAGCCCTTACTATCAGCATTCATGAAAAGTAGACCAAGGTAGTATAAAATGTCTTCAAGGTAAGATAAAAGGGTGGGATAAAATTATGACAACACAAGTTGCCCCCAAGTCATGGGCCTTATAGATAATGGTTCAAATTTGTTCATGTGTATAACCTCTTAATGTGTATGATGTTTATGGGCTCTAAAATTTCTTCACCATTAGGTTTAGCCAATCATATGTTCCTAATCCATAGTTTAATGTGACAATATATGGTCCTAATGAATTAGGCTGAAACTTGCCTTTTTTTGGGTTCAACATTCATGTTTTTCTAGTTTTATTTCAAAACTAAGTCACTAATCTCAAATTCTTTATGGATAATGCATTATTGTAGCTTCTCCACAATCTATTCTGATAGGCCTACAAGTTTTCTAGGGTAGCCAAATGCTTACCATCAAGAAGTTCTAGTTCTTGCAATCGTGAGGCTCTATAATTTTCATCATCTTCAATGTGTTCCAATGATATTCTTAATGATGGGATCTCAATATCGATAGGGATGATAGCTTCAGTGCCAAAAATAAGGGAGTATAGAGTATCTCCAATTGGGGTTCAATGATTGGTTTTATAAGCCCAGAGGGTAGGAAAGAGTTACAAGTGCTAATTACGGCCATCATCATTGACAATATTTTTTAAGATGGTTAGAATGGTTTTATTTGATGACTTATCTTACCCATTGCCTTACAAGTTATATGGAGTGAATTTCTTGTACTTGATCTTGAATTTTGCATAAAGAGATTTCACATCTTGGTTCGTAAAGGATCTGCCATTATCAGATATAATATGGGTTGGGATGCCATATCGACAGATGATATGGTAATGAATAAATTTGGTTATTTGTTTCCTGGTAATATAATTGAGAGGAATGGCCTCAATCCACTTGGTAAAGTACTCATTTTTTAGTCAAAACGTTCTTATGGCCATCTGAAGATGTCAGGTTAATTTTCCCAATGAGATCGAGACCCCATGTTGAGAATGGCCATGGTGTTGTAATTGGTTACAATGGTAAGGAAGGTACATATATCAAGTTACCATGCTACTAATAAGAAACACACTTCTTTACATAATTACAATCATCTATCTCCATTTTGGGCCAATAATATCCTATTATGAGAAGTTTCATTACTTGGACTATACCATTGGTATAGGCCCCACACATTCCTTCATGAACCTCCTTTAGTGCTAGCTTGGATTCTCCAAAAGATAAATAATGAAGAAGCATTCCATCATAGCCTTTTTGATAAAGCATGTTTCCAAAGAGGATATAATGTGTTAATCAATGAAGGAAAAGTTTTTGTTGGTTATTGGAAAGGTTAGCAGGAAATACATGACTATGGAAATAGTTATAAAAATCTTAGTACTATTGTAGCTCAGGTGAGAGATTAGGATTAGCAATGGTGCATATCCTCTCTGAATCTGATAGAATATGTGTCAATTGAAGAATATTTTCAATCAGGAACTGATACTCTTTATTATTTTCATGCATTTTAATCATGAAACCAATTATTGCCATAGCATTGATAGATCTATTATTGACTCATGGAACTTACTCAAACTACAGAGATTTAAAATGTGTTTTGAGGTCATTGACAAATTACTTGTAAGGAAAAATCTTATCATCTCTTATTTTATATTGATTAGTTGTCTAATTTATGATTAGATATGAATCTCCATAGACCTTTAAGCTTTGAATTTCCCATTGTATGGCAAGATGGATCCATGTAACCAATGCCTCATATTCGGCCATATTATTTTTACATTAAAATTATATATGGAATGCTTTGGGGATCAAATCCCCCTATGGCATGTTCAACAATATGCCAGCTCCAAATCCTTGGGATGTGAAGGATCTATCAAAATAGAGCATCCACTATTTAGGTTCTTATGATGCTTATTCTATCATCATGATACAATCATCTAGAATGTCAAAGTTGAGAAGTTGAGTGGCCATAATAGGATCTTCTACAAGTTGGTCTATAAGAACCTATCCTTTGATTTCCTTTTGGTTCTATTATTCATATCAAACTCACTAAGGAGCATAATCCATTTAGCCATGCATCCTTAAATATCTACTTTAGATAAGAGGAACTTGAGAGGATCTACCTTGGTGATAACAATAGTTTTGTTATTTAACATATAATGTCATAATTTCTAAGTGGTGAATACCATATCTAAACATGCCTCTCAATAGTCATATAATTATGTTCATAGGCTACCAATGTATGACTTAAATAATAAACTGTGTGTTCCTTACCATGATCATCATACTGAACTAAAAGTGCCCCCAGTGTATATTTTGTGGTTGACATATAAAGAAGTAGTGGTTTTCCTTGTGTTGGAGGTCGTAAGACTAGTAGATTGACCAAGTATGTTTTAAGCTTTGAAAATTTTATCTGACAATCTTCATCCCACTAAAATGTTACCCATTTCTTTAAGAGATGGGTAAATGGGTGGCATTGATCTGCTAGTTGAGAAATGAACCTGCGTGTAAACTAGACCTTTCCTTGTAGACCTCATAACTGTTTAAGATTATTTGGTGGAGGCATTTCCATAATAGTGGTGACCTTTATAGGGTCAACTTCAATCCCTCATTGTGATATAATGAAACCGAGCAATTTTCCTTATGTGACTCTAAAGACACATTTATTAGGATTCAAGTGAACTTTATATGTATGAAGCCTCTCAAATATTATTCATAGAATGTCAGGGTGTCTAGATCTTGTTTTTGATTTTGATAGTATATCATCAACATAGTCCTCGACAATGTCATGAATCATGCCATGGAAGATGATAGTCATTGCACACTGATATGTGGCTCCAACATTATTCAAACCAAATGGCATGACTTGGTAACAGAATATCCCTCATGTAGAGGTGAACATGGTCTTATACTAATCTTTAGGGGCTATCTTGATCTGATTATAACCATAAAATCCATCCATTAAGGATAACATCTCATACCTATTAGTTGAGTCAATAATCATGTCAATGTTGGGCAAAGCAAAATCCTCTTTAGGGCATTCTTTATTGATATCATGAAAATTAGTACAAACACATATGCCTAGGGTCTTTTTAATTACTAGCACTCGTGTTAGAAATCCATTCAGAGTAATTCAGTGGTCTGATAAAATTAGATCCTAACAACTTTTCTAACTCAACCTTAACTAAAAGGGTGATGCATAGATACATCTTTCTCAACTTTGCTTAACTGGTTTAGCATCAGGGTAAACAATAAGATAATGCACAACTAAATCTAGGTCCAAGCCTGGCATGTCAAAGTATACACATGTAAAGATGTCTATATAATCCTTAAGAATGGATATAATATGTTCACATTCTGATTTAGTAAGGGAAGCTCCAAGATAAAAAAAAATTTAGGATCCTCATGGGTTCCAAAATTCACTTCTATTTTGATCTCCATAAGGTGTGTGGATCTATCTTCTATAAGTGTAGGTAACGTATGGTCATGATCATTTTCTTCTACTATATCTTTGTGTTGTTCCTCCCAAAGATCTAGATTATATGAATAATCAGAATCTGCCTTCTTAGGTAAAGGCCAATTGGTAAAAACCTCTAGAAACTCAAGCAAGATTCTCAAATATGTGATGTTCTAAAAATATGCTTGTATGAGCTATGGAATTTGGGCTAGATGGAATTTCTACATCCTAAGGGGATAATCAAACTTTCCCACCTAGGAGTGCTTGAAATAGGTTTTCACTCAAAGGTTTGTCTTTTTCTTTACTTTTTCCCTGATCAACAAGTGCCTTAAAGAGTTTTTCACCTGAAGATCTCAATGTTTGTTCTTTATTATTACCAAGAAGGTTTTCCTACTTTCCAAAGTAGGCAAAATAATTTAATGAAAAATCAAAACTCTGCTTATGATCACCAATGGGGAATGCATCTTGTAGGCCCATGTATTATGCAATTGATTCTTCATTTTGAAACTCATCGAGGCATATGGCCAAATTTTGTTGATCCCAATCTATGAGTTTAGGATGGAAAAGGCATAGGTTAGAATGAGAGTTTGCTTCAGAACAAGAAGCACTAATAGTAAAGATATAATGTCCTAATTTAAGAAGGGAAGAACCACTAGGATGGGCTTTTGCTTTAGGATGGGAAGATCCAATGGTAAAGATATAATGTCCTACTTCAAGAAGGAAAGCACCAATAGGATGGGTTTTTTCTTTAGGATGAGAATCTCCAATAGGTGTTATGGTCAATATGGAATTTGAATCAAACAAATATGAATCAACAAGCTCATTGAAAAGGCTATAATGGGATGTTGTGTCATTGTTAAGAGTCTGGTTACTAGTTACTTTGAAAGAGTCACTACCAAATGTTATGAGGTCATCCTCTAGTGGTTTAAATCTAAGACCATGATTCCAATTGATGACTCCAGCTGATAAGGGTTCTAAAATTCCTTGTGCTTGTGGGCCAAGGCCTTTCCCTGTATAGTCAAGATGATCCATTATCTTGTTAGGGATGGGATACTTTAGATTTTAAAAATAATTGACAAGGCCTTCATAATATATCCAATCTCCCTTGAGAAAAGCCTTTTGATCTTTCTTTGGTGCAATTGTAGGTACAAAAACCATAGGAGGTTTTGATTGCTTCTTCTTTGGTTGCCAAATCTCATTGGGTCTATTAGGAGTCTGAGAAGTTTTAGGCTTACCAAATGTTTTAGGGGATTTTGGTAATTTTACAATATGGAGGATGTCTTTTAGATGATATGTGGAAATGTTTGTGTCTTTAATAATAACCTATTTGGCTAGAGCTATAGGAAATGGATCAGTCGAAGTGGAGGCTAGATAATCAAGGTCTATATAATTAGATGGAGATGGATGAGAAATGATCGCTTTGTTCTTCTTTGCAATGAATTCAGAACCTGGGCAATAGTTATAATTATGAAACTATGCTTTAAGATGTTTGCAGTATTGGTATGTATGTTAATCAGTGGGAATAATAACCTTGATCCCATCATGGGGAAACTTACGGCATTGGTGAAGAGTAGATGGAATTATTTGTACTTCATGGATCCAAGGATGACCAATAATTATGTTATAAGGAATCTCAATATACATAATATGGAATAATGTGTGATGAGAAATAGACCCAACCATGATTGGCAACCAAATTATACCAGATGACTCCCTCTCAACATTATCATAAACCTTGATTGTAATATTTTCTAGCTAAATGTTTTTATCCATATAACCCAATCATTGCACCAATTTAAGAGATATGATGTTTAGCCCTAAACCGTTATCTATAAGAACCCTCTTAATCTTGTGATCTGAAATGATTATCTCAATATATAGTGGGTTATTTTGGTTTAAACTGAGGGTGGACATGTCCTTTTGAACAAATGTGATTTTTTGAAATGAAGACAAATATCCAACTAGGTTTTGGAACTGATCAAGGTCTATATCACTAGGCATAATAGACTCTTGTAAAAGTTTGTTGAAGATGGTTTTATGGACATCATATGTTCGTAACAGTTCTAATATGGAAATGTGTATAGGGGTTTTATCTAATTGATCTATTAGACTATAAGGCCTTTTAATTGTGGATTGAACTAGTTTAGCCTTTATTAGGATAGTATTTGGCTTTGGAACTATTGGCACAATATTCTCATTGGGTTTATGGAAAGTAGTGGGTGAAGGGCCCTAAATGGTAACTCATGGGTATCTAGTTTTGATTGCATAACCTAGAGGTGGCAAGGAGTTATTATAATTAGAAGAGGGAGGAAAAGGGCCTTGGATGGTGATTCGTGGGTGACTAACTATATTGCTATAATTTTGGGTTAGTGAGGAGCCTTTATAAGAAAAGTACTATTGTTTAGGATTAATAACCCATGCAAATGGAATAGCAACATGATGATGGGAACCTGATATGGTATTACTAAGGGGAGAGGGTGTTGACTGTATAATGATGGGTCTCATGTTGTGAGGAACATGAGATTGGCCATGTCGCTTCACAGTAATAGTGGTAATGTGAGGAGCCTTTATAAGAAAAGTAATATTGTTCAGGATTAATAACCCATGCAAATGGAGTAGCAACATGATGATGGGAACCTGATATGGTATTACTAAGGGGAGAGGGTGTTGAACCTATAATGATGGGTCTCATGTTGTGAGGAACATGAGATTGGCCATGTGGCTTCACAGTAATAGTGGTAATGTGGGTTGTAAAAATGCATCCCATAGTGTTATTGTAGTTGTAAGGTACATTGTTATAAGCCACATTATTAGTGTGAGAATTGTGATCTTAATTATGCTCATTATGATTTTGACCTTGTTGTTGGTTATGATTCTACCTCTATCCTTGATTGTGACCATTTTGATTGTTTCTTAGTGGTGGTGGATCATGTCGAGGAAAGGGGTCTTTGTAGATTCCCATATCCTAATTTATGTCCTAATTAGGGGCCAACTTAATTTCTAGTTCACCACTTTTAATAAATTCCTCAATAATATGTTGTAATTGAACACAATGATATGCACTGTGACTAGCAACATGATGAAAGTTACACCATTCATTCTCTTTGTACTAGTCTAGTTTTGGTTGATCTTGAGGAAATGATATTGATACTAGCCATGTAATTAAATTAGCTACAATGAGATTTTGTAACACTATTTCAACTAATTCTCCTAGCTTTCTAAAGACTCTAAAATTATTATGAAATGTCCTTCATGGAGGTTGTCTCTGTAAAGTAGGTAGTAGATTTGATGGAGTTAATTGTACATTTTGAGGAGGTATAGCATGTACCATTTATACATGTCTTGTTTCTATCACCCCATTTACAACCTATTCTTATTTTTACTAAATCCCTTAGGTTTATCTTGTATAGCTATAGGAACTAGTGATTTAGTCTGATGAGATGCTTGACCTTACACAAAAATCTTAACAAGGCCTTTATAAATAAGAGCCTTCTCAATCTGCACTCCTTTGTCAATAATTTATTTAAATGAGTTAACATAAGATAATAATAGATTATGCATAACTTTAGGATGCAAATTCTATGGAAAGATATCAGCCAACTATTTATCTGGTAAATTATGTTGAAATCAGCCTGCCAATGCTCTCCACCTTTGTAGATATGTAGCAAAACTTTCACCATCATGTTGCTTGGATTTACATAAGTCAACAATAGTCAATTCATGTTCTATGTTATATGAAAATTGGTTAATCAAATTTTATGATAAGTCATTCCAATTCACAATCGATCCCTTGGGTAGTTTAGGTAGCCAATCAAGAGCTTGTCCCACTAAACTTCATGGAAATAGTTATAGTAAGTACTCACTACTATAAGCAACATCTTTACACAAGACAAAGAATTCTTGTATGTGTTCATGCGGATATCCTTTCCCTTTGTATTTTTCAAATTTGGGTACCTTAAAATGAGGTGGAAAGGGGTTTTGGAGAATAGACAAATCAAATGGATATGGGCATATCTCATCAAATTTGTGCTTTTTGACTCTATTATTCATCTCAAAGCTTTGGACAATTTCCTTCATATAATTCCATTCTTGCATGTTTAGTGCATTTGTGGATTGGATAAGATGTTGTTGGGGTGGAATGTGCCCCTAGTTTTATTGTTGTAGGGGTGGAGTGTGCCCTTGGTTTTGTTGCTTTTGGGATGGAATGTGCCCCTAGTTTTGTGTGGATCTACAGGGACCATATACCTTTCGATCCATGATTTGGTTTTGATTTTCTACTTGAGTTGAGAACATAGGCTATTGATTCTTGGATTGTAAAACATTCCCTAAATTTGGTTGTTTCACACTTTATTGATTTTGTAAATTTCTATGTTTATTTACCAATCTTTGGGTTGGTTGAAAAGAACTATCCAAATTGTCTTACGGGATTTCCTCAATTCAAACTGAATGTTTAGGTTTTAGAGTTTGTAAAGTAACAAGAGGTTCTTGATGATTGAATAATGTATGTTTCATATCAAATGGAAAACTTTTTAAGGTCTCTTGTGACTTTAATTGTTCATTTAGATTACTTTGATCCACTATGGTAATGTCCTCATCCAATATTTATTGTGTACTTTCAACCACATTTCCTTGTTCTTTCAAAATCTTTATTGTGAATTGAAGTGGAAACTATGGAGTCAGTTAAGACTATGATAAGTTGATCTGCATATCATTGAATTATTATCTTGATCTTAGCTAGAAGATTCAGATTTGTGGGTTTTGACTCTATTTGTATTTGTTTTCTTTTATTAGAGGAAGAAGGTATGTCCATTTTTTCAAAATCTTTCTCTTATCATCATTGTTCTCCTTCTCTAACTAAGGTATGCAATTGTTTTGTAGGAAAATTAGAAGGTAGTCTAGCACTTGATTCTATCAATCTAAGAAGGGATTCATATTTCTCTTCTTGGGGTTGATATCCATTATAATCATCTTCATATCCTATTGTTAGGGGGATATTATCAAAAACAATGGGGTTATCTTGACCATCATAAAATTCCTCATCTTCATAACTAAGGCCATAAGAGGCCCCACTACAAGTGAACCTTTGATTCATGTCTAAGAATATCTACTTTGTGTGTTCAACAAATCTTTAGACCAATGCTTGGAAACCAAAAAAAGTATGCTTTGGCTATCTCTTAAACAAATAACCAAGGTACCAATGAGACTATAATGGAGGGTGGTTTGAAACCATGCACAATTCAAAAGATTTAGTTCACAAGTTTACTCAACCTTTGGTAATGTTGAAATCATTTAGATCGAAAGAGAGTAAGGTAGCTCAAAGACCCAAGGTAAAAACTAGTACACCAAAGCCTAGACCTTTGTGATACACCCACGCCATAAAATCTAGCTTCAAATTTGATAAATTGACCTTAGAAGTTTAGAGGAAATCTCTCTGGATTATGAAGAATACAAAATGAACTAAGTAACTCATGATGTAAAAACATACATGAATCACTAAGTATAAATCTAGGACCAAATAGGCAGCATAACATCACCACATGATTTTAGTTGGATAAAATATGTTCTAGGACTCAAAGTATGAGTGATACGTAAGATGACTTGAGTCCACCAAGATGATAATGTGATTTTGAGTCTTAATAAATGACCTTCAATCCAAATGAAAAATTGAACCCAAGTTAAAACAATCTTAGTACATAAATGGTGAAACCACCTTGACACACCAACCCTTAAAACTCAAAAAGGTTCAATTTCAAATGTGGATTATAAATAAAGGATTTAAAGAAATTGGGTAAAAGATCTAGACTCAATTGGGCATCATGACTGTGCCAAAAGTGGATGACATCACATAAAGCTTTTGATAACAATTTGAACAAGGAAAAGATGAATTTTCCATTTGGACAATGCAACTCCTCCCTTGCTCAAGAAGATTGAGGACAATGTGTTTTCGTTAAGTTCATTGAGTTTAACAAATAGTTTTAGACATAAATCAAGACCAAGTAAGCTAATGACAAAAATAAACATCTTAAGTCTAAACTGAGAAGGTATGGAAAAGTGGTATATACTAAACTAGCAAGGTTTTGATCATTCCAAGGGAATCAATTGCACAATGACTTTCACATCAAATGATGTAAAAGTAAAAAAAAAATTAGGTGACCACGGCATTGGCTAGTTGTAAAAAGGTCTAGTCCTTTTTACAACCACTACATCTTGTTATTCACTCAGTGTAGTGTGATGTCCAAATGCAGATATGTCCCATGTGCATCTCCAAAGGAGTCAAATGAATTTAATGTTGGGAGATGAAACATTGGGTCAAAGCTTCCCTAAAGAACTTGCAAGAGGTAATGATGTCCCCCTCACAAGTCTAGTTTGCATGAAAATAAAAAATCATAAAATAGAAAGACTTTAGGGTCATTTTCAAGATCACCCAAACTTTGGTGAGTTTTTGGGGAGTAATTTAGGTGACATTCTTTTGAAGCCTTAGACTAGGCTATTTGAAATAGGAATGGCACTTTAGATTCCAAGGGTTCCCTAAAGGGGGCAAATGGAAGAGAATATACACAACATTCCTATTTTTATCAGACAAAACTTAAGTTAAAAACTATTGAAAACAAGAATTGACACGTGTATTTGATTTTAAGCCCAAATTATATACTTGGTGGTGTTCATTTGACCCCTTAGTCTTAGTTTCAAACTTTGAAAACATTCACCAAAACATCTAAATTCTTTGTTAAACACCAAAACAAAGTTACTAATTGATTTTTAAGCATGCAAAAGTTGATTTAATCATGTTTTTGTCAAATGTAAAGCTTCATTATGTATAAAAAATGTTAACATGTCCTTTATATTTTAAGCTCTTTTTAGCTTAAAAAAATGAACTTTGGAAAAATAGCTCTTAGGTCTATGTTTTAAGAAAAACACAATGATCGATGTTGGTTATTACAACCGATGATGATTACTTTGGCTAACTGAAATCTAACCGATGTTAATTTTACTAATCGACGTTGGTTAAGCTAGGTAATCAATGTCGGTATTACTTGCTAACATCATTTACTGTCTAAAACTATGGCAAACAAAAATGGAAAAATAAAGTTAGAAAATTAATTTGCATGAGTTTTAAGGGTTGAAATGGATATTTTAGAGTTTTAAAATGATCTTCTTCAGGTGTGAGATGCATCTTGTCCCACCAGGTATGCCAAGATGTAGAGAGGATTAAAAATCAAGTTAATCAAGCACTAGTCCATAAATAATTAAATATACATAAAGAACCAACTAACTAAGCCTATCTATTCCTATGAGAATTACAAAGGATAGCAAGAAACAAATGAAAGAAGGCAACACCATATTACTTTCTCAAATGGATTCACCATACCCATATGGCTCAAAGACATGTTCTCCTTTGGTCAAGCATCCTTGTCTTTGTCAACAATGGTGGTAAGCTCCTCCAATGCCTCAAGAACACTCCATAAAACCTAGGATCATGATTACAAATCACTAAACTAGCCTATTAATGAATCTTGCAAAAAAAATCAATGATCAAATGCAAAAGATTGTGGAAATAGTTTAACATTATAACTTTAAATATTTTAGCTTAAAATTCATGTCCATGGCCTCTCTATTTATATATTTTTGAGATTGGCCAAGATCAACCATGACCGTCCATCTCAAGACTGAGATGTGTGGCCATGGATAATCCTAATATTTGGAATTAAATCCATAATTATCTTCATCATGACCTTGGAAGAAGTGACATTGAAGAGGCATGGGAGGAATTAACTAGGCATGGGTGACCCATAATCTTGATATTTATGGCCTAAGGATGTCTTCCCAAGAAATGATGTCACTCGATGATGTAGTTAATAGGAATCAATTTTCAAAAATAAGTATTTAACAAATACCATGGAAAATCCACTTAAACTCTTGATTTGGATTAATTAGCCTTAAGTAAGGTAAATCAACATTTATGCAATTATTTAAAAATTGGTCCTCAATTAATCAAAATGGTTAAAAAGTCATATTACTGGGTCATAATTTAACTAGAGAGGAATTGGAAGGTGGTGTTAGATGTGTTGGAGCTGTATTGCCATTTAGGATGTTGCCAACACCAAATAACAAAGGTACGTGATGTGTACCAATGAATTAGAAGAAAAGAGTGATCTAGAGCACTAAATGGTGAAATTATCATTTTGACTCGAAATGATCTGATCAAAGTTAGTTAGCCCATAAAATGCATTACCTTATTTAGGGATACTTTGACCTAAACTGGCAATTGTAAGTGATGAGTTCAAACCATTTAGGGCATTTTATGGATTCTGACATAAAATGTGTATTTGAGTGCAATTCAAGTAAGATTGATAATTTTAACATAAATGGTGTTAGGAATTGGATGTCTACATCAACTAGATCACTACCAGGATTTAGAGTTCAGGTTGCTTTAATTATAACTATCTTAAGACATTAGACATGAATTATTAAATCAAATATTTTTTATAAAGTTTTTATGATTTATCCTAACAAAGGCTCTGATACCAACTATCATAACCCCAAATTTTCCATAAAATTTAAAACTTAGAGAAATAGTGTTTATGCCTACACTAAAACCATTTTCCAATGGAAACTAGTTCTAGGTTTAAAACAAAACTATTTTATTAACTATTTTCAATCATGTTTATACAACTTACAAAACATCATTCAAGATGTGAAGTATTTTATAAAATATCAATTATTTATATATTTTGAACTCCATGTTAGTGGTAAGTTTTGAAAACCACTAACAAGCCTATAAAAGTTTTTGACCTTCAACACACACTAAGGAAATAATGTATAAAACATATTAAAACCCCACACATGTGCATTGATTCATTATGATTTATTTAATTATTATGTGGAAAGACCAATTGATTTACCTGATCTTAATAACCATTAAAATTGAAGTATAAGTCTCACACCAAATAGGATCCTTAAGACTTAAATCTAAACATGTGTGTGATTGATAAATCATTTAATAGATTTAGACACCTGAGATAAGATTATGATCTCACTATATAATAAATATGATTGGAACCCATCAATATCCATTACCAAGACACTTAGATGTTTTTTAGTCATACCTCTCATATAATCTACCCTTGCCTATTCATTCAGTGATAATTTTAACATCAAACACTATTAGGTTCATCTAATGTAACAACAGGTTTAGGTTGCACTTTTAAATAAATATCAAGCATACTCCTAACTATAATTTTGCTTCATGACCATTTCTACCTCTAGTTATCAATCTCGAAGAATAGTTCATGATTGCCATATTAGCATGGGATCTTTGATTGCATGGTTATGTACATTAATACTTGTATATAAGTGATAATAGTATAAACATAATAATCTATTCATTAACTTACACCATTCCCAAATTTATCATTTAAGGTATTTACATCATTATTTACACCAATTGTATTTAATACCTTCAAGCCAACACACACACACAATTGGTTATCAAATTATATATATAGTTTAGACATTTATGTGAATTAGTCATTATGAGTAACTTTATAAATCCACAAATGCACACATAACTACTTTATGATTTCCACATTATTGCATTTTATGTAAAATTTACATAACCCAAACATTTTGAGTAACAGGTTTGAGTTGCAATTGCAACTAAAAAAGATTTGAAGCATCTCTCATTCTCATAAGTGTGAAACATATTAAGATAACATAATCTATTAACAATTTAAATTATTTTGTTTCTTAATTCAAATGGATTCAACCACACTTATCTAATCCCATCATGAATCTTATACCATGTGTGTGTGTGTGTGTGTGTGTGTGTGTGTGTGTGTGTGAGAGAGAGAGAGAGAGAGAGAGAGAGATAGAGATAATATAGATATTGTATAACAATATGGATAATATGTATTATCCATATTATCCATGTTGTCATATATATTACAATATGAATAATATAGATAATACATATTATCTATATTGTTATATATATTATAATTGGATAATACATATAATATTTATTATCTATATTATCCATATTGTAATATATTAAACAATATGGATAATATAGATAATATATATTATCTATATTACACACATGAGCGCACGCACGCGCGCGCGCGCACACACACACACACACACACACACACACACACACACACACACACACACACACACACACACACACACACATGTAATCAAGAAAAGTCTACATAAACAATTATATGTGTCAAATAAATATTGCATTTTAAACATAAATCATGATAAATACAATTGGAGCTTTCCTATGTTATTTTTATTTAACACTATAGTATGAACACCTATAACAACTCTGCATTTGAATGCTTATCTATAACCAAAAACTTGAAATTAAAAGTATACAACATAAACAACAATCATTTGTCATTCTTAATCTAAGGTAGTTTATTTTTTTCTTATTCCCTTACACCTTCTAGACCCTAAGGGCTATACAAAACAAACATGAAGGACCATTTTATTACACCTCAGAATTTAATGGATTCAAAGTCCCAAATAATTTATATACCTCCACTTTGGACTATGAAAATGTAGCTAATCATTAACACAAGTAATATTGACAATAATAGCCATAAAAATCACTTCTAATGATACCCTATAGACATATGCATTAACAAGAAATCCATGCACATTTATTTCAATGATAAAGACAACTTATCCAAGTTTGGCACATAGAAACAAGATTCCTTCAAAATAACATCCCTAATGACATGTGATATTGCAATTAACTGTTAACACTCTACATCTATGTAAATGATCAAATATCAAGTTTATAGGAGATGTATTTTGACTTAAAACTATGAAGAGAATAAAAACCATTCATTATAACACTGTACTCATAATGCACCATTTTAACTAAAGTAATTTTGTATGAGGAACCACTATACATTATGCAACATTATTTTTATGGACACACAATGGCATACATAGCTATTTGTAAATGAATTACAAATCATGAAACTATTTATGCTTACAACTAACTTACAAACCAACATGATTAGCCAAAAAACTAATGTAAGTCTGATTACACCTTTGCATAAAAAATAAAAATTATTGATTGTCCTTTTCAAACATAATAATCATTTATATTTCAATATCAAGTGCTCAACATGGAATAACAAAGTACAAAGTCTTATATAATCCAACTGCACAGAGTTAATAGTAATTCCATGCCACAACTCTTTCTTACACAAACCTGAAGTTAATTCTAAACATAGTACATAATGCAAAACCATTAATTAATGTATGCAATATATCATTATAACAAACATCACATAATGAAATCACCCTTATAGATAACATGAATGATCTGTATCCTTGAAGATCATTTATAGACCCTATAATCCTTTATCCACAACTGAAATAAAAATGATACAAATACACCATAATAATTACAATGCATGCCTCACAAGGTTCATAAACTCATATGATATTGCAAGAACCTCATTTACTTTTCATAGATTTCATATAACATTTTAAAGGCATACATCAGGTCAAGAACCCAAACATAATATTCAATGCATGATTCATTCCAAAATGCACACATAGTTTCAAGAATCATTTTTAAACACTTTTTCTAGTATACCCTCAAGAAAATGAAGTCTTTTGCATAGAAATTTTCTACAGATAATATATTATAAGAAAAAACCTATCTATAGGCTCGAGATGGAAATAGGAACCCAAAAATAAGACTATGAAACTAAAATAATCATAATAATGATGCAATAATGGCCAACCAATTACATATATGGAAACTCAACCTAGACTTACCCAAGCATGATTCATATCAAAATTTGAGAAACATAATACACAAACCACCTAAATTAAGGTTTAACTTAAAAAAATCATGAAGCATAAAAATAGTCATTCTCATAACATGATCAAACAACTTACAAGCAACTACATTATATTTTCCAATTTACCTATTACCATCTGAGGGTGATACAATTGTTAATCTAACCCTTTTGGGTATCCTCAACTGAGTGCAAACCCATAAACTATTTCTAGGCATATTTAGGAATTTCTATTTACAATCTATAAATAATAGCTATATTTGGAGAATAAAACACCCATTGTCTTACTGAAACTAAAACAAAGATAAGAATCACTTACTTGTTTTATGTATACAAATGATACCATGTTTTCATGTTATATCCTTACATATTTTCCTTTTCTTATCCACCGTCCCTTCTCCTTTAATCTTCTTTTCCCAATATATCTTGGTAGTGGAAGTTACATTCCATAGAACCTCAAGTTCTACTAAATGGAACTCCCACTTATCCACTTCAATTATTCCATGTAAACTCTACATTTACACTTAGTTTCACCATTGCCAACTTTCAGTTTTGAAACCTTAGCCGCATGTATGTCTCCATGCAAAAAATGGATTCAAGGATTTTCAAAAACAATGATAACCCTAATCTTCTCTGAAAGTCAATCAAAATAATTGTTACCATGGTTACCATAACCCACCTTTTTTATTGTTACCATGGTCTTGAAACTTAAAAGACAAGTCTAATGACCCAACCAAGTCACTAAACCTCACCATGGTCAATGCAATTGCCAAGGTTGAAACTTATGCTAAAAAGTAAGCTCGATTTAATCATTGGTGTTGGAAATAAGATGACTGAGAGGGGGTGAATCAGTCTTCAAAAATTTCATTCAATTTTGCTTAATAATTCATAAACCATTCTAACAATCACATATTAGCAAGCATAAGCATCAAAACATAAGAGCATGAAACACATGAACATAACATATACGTGGAAAACCCTCTAGGGGAAAAAAACCCATTGAAACATAGTTTGAACTATAGTCCTATAAATCAAGAATCAATATTTAGTTGAGAACCTACTTAACTTAGAGTACTAAACCTAATCTATCAAGCACTAACTTAATAGAGTCTTTAGCTGAACACCAACCCAAAAATGAGTACCAACCCCTTATTTTATCAAGCACCCACTTGGATTTAGCAAGCACCACATTCTAAGGAGGCACCAACCCCGTAGATGAATCAGCACTAACTCAACCACCTGATTATTTGATCACCTTTAGAAACACTTGTTACTTCTAAAACAAATGATGATCTACTCCTTTATCTCTTCGCTCACTTCAATCCCTCTCGAAGTGATTTTTAGCCCTCTTCACTCAACTATCCCTCTTCATGGTTTGATTAGGTCTTTTGACCTTGATATTGATATACAAAACCTCTATTAGATATTCATAATATTTATCTAATGGTATGAATTACCTTATTATACTTCCCAATGATATATTTCATTCACTTATCCTGCTCTGCTCTCTCACTCTAAGCACACACAAAATAGGTCTGATTGCCTTGATTTTATACAAGTCACTTTGATCATATCCTTATAGGTTGGCTACATATTAAAATCAATTATGTAAACCATAAATAGTTATTATAATATTAAAATAATATGCCTTAATCATGAATCAATCAATACAATAGGTCGACCATACATCAATTAGCCCTTACTCCTCTTTTAGGCTTACGAAGACCTAATTGGCCTTATTTGCAACATATCACACTTTGATCTTTATTGAAGCATATCCAAACACCTCACATGGTAGGGAAAATTCATATTCCACTCTAATATCCCTTATCTAACTTTAATTTATGTCTACAAAACCTTTTAGATCCAACTACCACTTGAATCCTTACTCAAGTCATTGCATATAAAAGGTTTGCTTATATACATAAACTCTATCTTAAATAATTGATGCATAAACTCAATTTTGTCAAAAAACCATGGAAAAAAATTACATATTCAAAATTATCATGACCTCAGGGTCATTACAAAATTCATCTAATGCTTCAGCTCAGGGTAAACATGCTCAAATACTTTTTTGCAAGATGTTCACTTAGAACTACCAACTGACTCAAAAAAATAGTCAAGGAAACATGAACGTATGAATCATGATTGAATATTTTTAGAATATTTCAATGCATGTATAGGATATTATATCATCCTCAAATAAATCTCAATCAATCAGATCATGAGATCTAATGAAAACTATTGGTCTTACAGACCAATCTTCTAACATTCTCTTTCACATAATCTACTCAGCTAAATAAGCCATTTTGGATTCAATGATTCAACCTCTTGTACCAACTTCCAAGCTTAAAAAAATCATGGATAGGTTATTCAAGACCCAAAATGAATCATCATATATTTAAATGCATCAATCTTTCATGAAAACACATCAAAAATCATCTTCTCTCTTCTGTCTAATTTCCTTACTATTTGCACCACAGGGTCTATTAGCAATTGGCCAACTTAGATCACCAAATTCACACATATAAGATATGGAACCTATCTATAAGTATTCATTAAAAATAACTAAAATTCTCACACTTTGATCTTCATTCACTCAACAACTTTGACTCGATCAACTCTATCTTCTACAACAAATTTTTGAAAGATAAGCACTTTTCTATAAGGTCTGCTCACTTACCTGAGAAACAATCACATATAGAGATGCTTGTGAGAGTTGTATTAAACCTAAAATCACTTGTATAACCATATAAAACCATTCTAAGTTATTTATAAAAATATCTTTAATATCAAGTCACAGTTAGGGTTTTATGAAGGTTTAGACCAACTTCTAGTCTTAACGATCATTCATAAAACTTGGCTCCTCTTTCCAAAAACCAATTCTTGGATATTTGAGATATAACCCTTATTCATCTACCATAGATAACTTATGTTCTCATGTAGATGCTACGTGTGCCAATGAGCACTAAGAAAACTTTATCAAGTAGACAACTCTTCATTCTGTGCACTCAAGAAATCTTGAAATACTTTTTCAAGCCTTTTCTTACAAATTAAAACTTGAAACTTCTCACACATACATAAAACAACTTTACTCACCTCTATCAATGTTCACCAACTTACTTGTGTCATGGATATTAATCTTTTTATCTTATATGTCCACCACCTCTCTTCTTGATTTCTAAGCGTTGACCTACAAGTCTAATTATGCCTTGAATCTAACCTTCTAGCCACCTTGTAATCTTCACTTTGGATCTCTAATATGTTCTAATGCCTCTTGTGTTACTCTTATTTAGAACTTCAATAGAACTTATTTATATCTACTTATAGATCTTCAGAGCTTGATTGTAGCATTTTTGTATAATCTTCAAAGTTGCATACACAGATCTTCAGAGTTAATCTTTTAAATAATTTGAGGATCCTCAACACCTTGGATACAACTTTAAACAATCTCTTTCATGCTCAAATACTGTCAGGTATTCTTCAGTGCATTCTCTTTAGAGCATTCTCATCTTCGTAACTCATTTAGAGCATCTTCGAAACTGCTTACACAAATCTTTAGATCACACAATTTCTTCTTCAGATCTCACTCATTGTATCATACCAACTAAAAATACCATCTCATAAGGTCTAGACAAAGCATTACAAGATGCTTTACACTTGTTGTACTGACCTGTATTTATTCAATGATCTTTAATGATATTACTATCATTCTTCAAATTGTACTCTCAGTTATCACTGCTCTCGTAAAACAATAACACTCACTATGCTGGCATATAAAAATCATCATACACATACCTCAAGGCTTACTTGACCAAGCATTTGCAAAACAACATTTGACATCCAAAGACATTAGATTGACATCAATGAAAGAATCATGGATCTTCATTAGTACATTTGACATCAATGGCAACATTAAATATCAAAGCTCAACACTCAATGATAATGCTCAACAATATCTCCCTTAATCAATGATAATGTTCAACAATTGGGTGGTCTTGTGACCCCCAAAACTTTAGCAATAAAATCATGACTCAGGTTATTTTTGTCATGGTCTTGACATGGTTTAAGGACAATGATTTAAAACCTTAGTTCATAGCCACTATGTATCTTGTGGACTTTAATAGTGGAAAAAAATATGCCTTCATTCTTTTAAAGGAAAATATTTATTTTAATTCCACATCCAATATTGGACTCCGAGCATTATCGTGTTGGCCATGTCTTTCCTGGTATCACAATGTAAGTGTATTACAGACCATGATAGGTCTTACCTATGAACCTTAAAAACATGTCATGGGTCTCACGACCATCAACAATCTTTCAAATTTATAATGGTGCTTCGAACAAATTACGTTCTTACTCAATTCTTGAAAAGTTGCTCAGTCAACATTAACGACATATAAGACAATCAACTAACATAAAAGCAATAGATGGAAAACTGCCATACATAAAAGATCCATGCAATCACAACTAGAAATTAACCAAGTGAAATATTCGACTCGAGAAAAAATGGACATTGTTGCATCACTTTTTATGGTTACCTATGTACTATACCCTGGTTATTGGATCCACAGTGTCCACATCCAACCTATGCTTAATTGTAGTGTACCTAAAGTCAAGCCAAGATATACATCAACAGTATCCTGGTCATAATCAACAACACAAAATGATATTATATACTCATATAAAACGCTGCAAAAATGATTATAGTTTAATTAAATCAATAAATAATATTTTACAAATCACATAATGTCTGCAATAAATATCCACATAATCATGATAATGTAAAAATAATCCTAATAATCAATCAAAGTCAATGTGCTAGGTAGGTATGATCTTAAAAAATTTACACAATTACATTCCTAATTTTAAAATATGTAAAATATAGTCACATGATCATAATATAATGCCATTGCAAGTCACAAGGGTATCGTGCCATGTGAAAAATTAAAAGCCCATCCGAGTGACCACAAATATTAGTTTTTCTATGAACATAATTTCACCTTTATATACAATAAATACGATATGCAACATTCATGATTAATCCCACTGAATTAATATGCATAGGTTATCGAGTTTGTCTCAATACATCTTATGAAGCACACTGGTTAATGTTCGTAGCACTTGTAGGTTATGGACCCACAATAAACAACTTGGACTTAAATTATTTAAAAGCTAAAAGTTACCCCATAATTAGATTAATATCATTGACATAGTTCACATCTTTTATTTCAAGCAATTGAAATAAAAATATATTAAATACTAAAGTAAGCTACTATACATGATTGCAAGAGATATATACAATGATTTACAAGCTCGAATACTGTAATTGAATAATACATTTTCAAATATATAATAACTAGACCCAAAAAAAATTAACTATTAATACATAATTTACTTAATATTGTATGCACGTAAAATTACACGAGACTAGTGGCAATGAGTCTTAATTGAGTTACCCTTATCGATATATACTTTTTCTATTTAGAAAACCCTTCTTTATAAAAAGATCACCTCACACTCTTCCCGATATTAAAATTACGCCAATTCCATTAGTATTCCTTTTATTATTTTTTATCTAAATGTATTGTGATAAGTGTAATTCATTTATTGCATTGGTAGTATGTTTTAAATATTTGTTTAGAATTATTCAAGTGGAAGTAGTTCGTTCCAACGCTTGGAATCATGCTTGTCACGTCGACGCCACGGTATAGGGTTGGGGTTGGGGTTGATTGTGATGTATCATCTTTATTTCAGTTATGATCTCATTTTCATATTTTATAATTTGTTTACAGAGTCCATTCCTCTCCATTTTCTTGAGAAGTGTAGATCCAATGAGAGCGTTACAGGTTGATCTACTATTCTATTTCCTTCAATCATTTTTGAAGGACCAGAAGATCCACTCAAACTTTTGCTCAAGGCGCCGAAATCATTGAAATAATGGGAAAAGTTCTTCCACGACTTTTCAAAATCCTCGTAAGGAAAACGAGATTATTCTACCACTACTCATATTCTTCCACTTTAACTAAGATGTCCCACCCTCATTTATCATTTATCCCCACTAACACATTTATTTTTATCTAGGGTTATGGATATTTTATTGTGGGTCGCAATGATTTCGAAATCATAAGTAACATGTTTTTTGTTTTTTTTTTTAATCAAATTACTAAAGTTTCCAAAATCGTGGAAATAATGTGATTTTTTTTTAAATGTATTTTTTTAAAAAGAATAATTGTTCCGATTGCTAAAGTTTTCAAAATCATGGAATAAATGCAAACTTTTTAAAATCCTCATATCGAAAAGAAATTCCACTCGTGCCAATACTCTTCAAGATGTCCCACAAATAATTATATTTGTCTATCTTAAATTATTATATTTATCTATCTTTAGATTATTATATTTATCTATCCTTAAATTATGATATCCCCATAGAGATGGAAATTGTGCTCATTATATTTGAGATTTTAAAAAATGATAAATTTTATAGGAAGTAAAGTTGAAATTCAAAATTTCATTTGATATGGGGTTTTAGTTGTAATCCACAGCGTATAATCTAAAACATAGGTAGACATTGATATTTATGTAATTTTAAATTTTTAGATTTAAAAAAAATTATTGTTTATTTTGATTTATTGTAAAAAATGAATAATAATTTATTGTTGTATTACCTTCTGTATTATATTATTATATTAATATAATTTGAAAAAAAATTCAATCAAAATAAAATAATTTGAGCAATGGTTTATTATTTATTTAGCTTCGTCTTTCTTCGTTTTGGCCCTCTCATTTAATGTCAAATATCATGGGAATCTAATGGTATGGTGCTAGCCAGTGATCATGTGCTCGAGATAATAGAAACATAACACGTCATGTAATATTCACAAAATAGGACAAGAGGTGGGTGATATGAGATAATTTTAGTGCTATTATTAGAAAAATCTTAGTCTAGCAATTAGTGACTGAATGCGTGGGCACAACTTTCTTATTAGTTTGATAGCCATGAAGGTTCCAAAGTGAAAATAGGTCATAAGATTGATCACCCACTCCATGTATACACATTCCAAATTATTTACTAAAAATTTTCATTCTTGGGAAAAGTTAACATATTAATCTTCCTACGTGTATGCATTCACATACTCTAAGATTGGGGTGGATCACTTTTGAGCACTTTGTGAGAGATGTGTCGTGTTACCCATTATCACCTTCATATCATCAAATTTATCTTCCTCTAATTATTACTCCTTCCTTCAACCCCACTCATATATTTCATGATCATAACTAATTGTAGTAACCTAAATCTAGTCACAAATAATTGATCATGCCATTTTTACCCCTTTTTATCTTTATTTGAATCTTGCACTTAATTAGTACCCATTTTGTGATTTCACCCTATCTTAAGCACTAGTAAAGAATTATTTTTATTCAAACCTGTCATCTATCACATACATAAATATTATGATTGCTAAAAATACCATTATGTATATATACGTCTTAACCCAGATTCAAAACTCATCACCCTTGGGGACAACAACACCCAATATGGACAATAGTGGGAGGCATTCTTGTCCCTATGGGATGTTTTTGTATTTTTTCCACCAACAGTCAAATTTCAAATTAATTTCTATTTTAGATCATCTTCTATGTTTTAAAGCTTCTTAACATGTGTTTATCTAATTTGAATTACTATAAGGTACACTCAAGTTAATTGTTATTTCAGTAGGAAATTTCAATACAAAGGCTTATTTGCACAAGTACACACTAAACAAAAGTTCCATATTCTTTCCAGATTTCTAAGCATCTTAAACAATCTTCAGCCAAGTCAAAAGCCAATTTTATTCATATCTAAGCAAACATGATCGAGTATTCAATTCTATTTTAGATGCATTCATATAGTCAAATGATCACTATTGCACAAGGCGTTCTATGTGGAAGAACTATATTAGGCTTGATTTCCCTCCTTGGAGTATTAGATATGTAAGTAATTTTCAATTATCGTGGGGGTGATTGGGGTCAACTCAACCCAACTACACTCTTCTTTTTTCTAATTGTAGGTCTTTCAATCATTACATGCCCTAATAGGGTTTACAACTTTGAGAAGTTATCCACATGTCATTTACACACTTTTGAAGTCCAAATCAGGGATTAAATGCCTAAATCTAACTATTGCAAGTGATCATGCCATAATTTCCAATTTTTTGTAAAAGGAAAGAATCACCCAAGGTTAATAGTATGAGGCATTGTTTTCTTGACATGGCATTCTTATCCTGGCAAGGTCACAAGTCCAACTTCTGGGTATTTTATGAATTTGTTTCTATTTCCCTTTTTCCATTCTCCATCAATCAACATGGTCAACCATCAAACAATGAAAACTAAGTTCGTCCTTTATTTTTCCTAGTGTACTTGTTTGTAAGTACTTTTACATTATCAAATTCAATTATTTACCTTCATTTTGTTTGTTGAACATGTATTTACAACACCTTGCTTTATCCTATTCTATTTATCAAAATTAAGGTTAATTACAATAATTAATTTAATTTTTTTACTAAACATTTAGTGAACCTATTTATTGATAGAGCATTGTCAAAACCCTAAGTTTTCTTTAGGGTTCTAACCTTCTAAGATTTCTAAAACTTTGGCCATTTCATTTTTTTTTTCAATATTTGTACACATATTTTCCATGTTATTGTTTACAATATCCTTGCTTTTAGGATTTCACATTGCATTTTTGTATTTCTTGATTTTCCAAAAATATATGGATATACTAGATAAACATTGTTTACTTCAAGTTTTTTGTAAAAGAACTTAATCACAATATAAAATTCAAGTATCACAAATGCAAAATTTTGTAATGTGAAGCATGATATATGAACATGAAAACTTATACATTAAGAATGATATAGATGTTATAAATTAGTAATCTTTGCTAGTATTTGATCATGATTATTTCAATATTCAATCATAAATCTTACTAGTTACCACTAACCAAAAAAGGGCATGCATGACTCCTTTCATTACTCCTCCTTCTAGATCTCAAGGTTCTAAAAATTACCATCCCACTCTCATTATTCACCCATGACATATATTGGATTATATGGTCCATAATATTAATAATTGATAAGGTAGGCCATCACATCATAGAGACAATCAACATATTCATCCTCAACCCCCTCCTCCCACAAGATAAACAAATCAATCCAAAGGGCATAATATTATATATCAATTACAACATACCCATGCAAATATCTCAATTTTGGATTTTCCCAAAGTTCCAACGGTTTATAAAGACATTCTTTATGATGCATTAAGAGACTATGTTATTCCTAGTAATACATAACTAGTAGATTTTACTTTCATCATGAATGCTTTTAAGGATACTGAGATAAGGATCAATTTTGAAAAGGAATAATTTACAACACAAGATACAATTATGAAAAATCACCCATTATTAATTCAAGTAAGAACACACAATAAAGGAATCAAATGAGTTTTGAATAACATAGGTTCAAGGATAAACATTTTTAGTAGTAATTCCTTACAATATTTGACTATTGACATTAAAAATATTTAAAAAAATGGATCAAACTCTCACAGGATTTGATGATTCTCCAAGATAAATTCTAGGAGAGATCACTTTAGGTATAAAAATGGGACCAAAAATAGTGTCTACTCTATTTCATGTTACACTTGATTGCATAAAAAATTATTATTAGGGAGACCTTGGATACAAATGATGGCAACAATACCATCTACATTGCACATGATACTCTTATGAATTTCCTATATATGATGCCCCTTTCTAAATTATAAGATTCAAACATCCAAATCACAATTATATGATCCTATCATTATCCCTCATTCTCAAATTATTCCTTGGGATCAAAAAGTTACATCTAAAATTGGAGAGTCAAGAAATAAAAACTAAGGAAATAAATATATCAAGAAAAATTACACATGGATTTACAAGAAATATGTCAAATGAAAAAATAAATGGAGCACTCAGAAAAATATGTAAAAAAAGTGCAAAAGGTACTTCAAATATTAAAATAATAAAAATTAAAATTACATAAAGAATATTTACAAAAATAACAGTTAAAAAGTTTAAAATTACAATCAAAACAAATTGATAAGGACAAGGTATAAAAGGAAACAATAAACTTACAAGTGGAACAAGAATGTATCCCAAAAGAATACCAAGATAAGGATAACCAACAAGATGATATAACTCATCTTCCTTTATTGATCATTTATAAGTACAAGATGGAAATGATTCCAATTACTATGACAGTGATGAGGATGAAACCAATGTGGTTAATATGACAAATGATCAAATATACAAGATCAATTTCAAAATTTTACATGACTATTTATCTCATCTTTTTTTTACACCCATTACACTAGGGATTTACCAAGATGATTCAATATAAATTAATGTAAATCAATCATATTCAAAAGGTAATCAACTATTAGGTATGCCTAAAAATGATAATGTGAGCAATTGTTACAATAATATTTTTTATATGGAATTTGTGACCAAATTGGTCAATATTATGGAAATATCAGATAAAAATAATACAAATCATACCACATCAAGATAAACCCACAATAATTTTAAAAATGTTATTTAAAAATAATATTATAACATTACCTACTATTAAACCCTAAATTAGATATGGATCCTAATATGGGGTAGATAGGGTTAATAATATAAAAATAAATAGGCACAAAGGTGATAAAAAGATCTATAGCAGGCTAATTATATAAAAAGATAAAATATATACTTAATTTATTATGATGAGATATGATAAAAATAAAAAGTATAGTTATGTTAGCTATTGTAATGACAGAGAAATAAGATACTTATATAGTTTTGATGCTAATATAGATATATATCTAGAACAAGTAGGAAGCATAGTAGAAGAATATTCTGGAATAGTCACCAAATTATAGATTAAGTGTCTTTGTAACCTTAGACACTTATATTAGCTTGGGATGGTTACATCGATGTTAATGTCTGGATCATATGCAAGAATCCAATATGGAATATTTTTTGAAACTGGATATGAACACCTGAATGTTTTTGGGTTTGTTATCACCTTCACTTTGGTGTATTTAGATCTAGATTATGGATTATCATTCCTTATTAAATGATCAAACTCCAGTTTTTCATCTTCATATTGGTTGTTGGAAAAATAGGTTAGTAGGCACATTGTGTCGAGCTACCCAAAATACCCCTCTATCAATGACCACTACCTACATAGCCAATAATTCAAATAGGACCTCAAACTTATGTAGTTCTCCCATATGTGTTGGCTTGTGTGTAAATCATGTAATGTATGATAAGTAAATATAATAGTAACCTAACCTATAACTTGGAAAATAAATCTCTTGGGTTGATCCTTCAGTACTTTAGACATGTAGATGTGATGTCCCTATGAGTGATATAGAAATAGAATAAAATAGGGAAGCTTTTACTCCATTTATTTCTTGATTGAGTTCTCTTTGGTATGAATTCTACCTGTCTATGATAGGTGAGTTTAGAATGAGGGATGATCATGTATATATACCACTCCTATCAGGATAATATCTCAATAACAACACTTATGTCGACCATTAATATATTTTTCATTCAAAAATTATATGACTTTAGAGAATTAGACATTTGCATGTTGAAACAAGACTCATGTGTCGATGTAAGTGTCTATTTGGGATGCAAGTATATAAGGAGCAAAAAATAGGTGTAGACTTAGAACTTATAGAGGCATAATATAAGCAGGTGTAGACACCCCAAGTTTACCATTTAATGTCTAAATTCACTTTGACACACTAACTCTTATTATTCCCCAATTCTAATTCAAACTAATATTGCTTCCTTTCAAATTTTGAATAATTGATTAATTCTTAATGAATTAATTATGCACACCTATTTCCTTCAAAATTCATTAAATCTAGATTTTCTACCTCACCTAGACATCCTCTGCATTTGTAGCAACCATGTTTTTAATCATCCAACCACCTTCCTCAACTTCATCAATCACCTTATGAGTCAATTTAGAACATTTCAACCTTCTTGATGACTCAACCAACTAACTTGACCCATTCTTAATAAATCACTCAACCAAATCCTATTTCCTCTCAATATATAGAATTAGTCATCATCCTCATGAATGAGGACTAATTATCCATTGTTGATTATTATTATAATTCAAAAAAATAAAATAATCCTCAATAGTTCATCTCACCTCCCATAAACCTATAAATTTACATACAATCCATCACTTTCATCATACACATTTATGTTAATGAAGTGTTATCAATATTTCAAATGAATTCAAGTGAATCCAAGCCATCAAAAATATATTTACATACCAAAACACTGCACAAATCCATTTATTTTGAAGAAGAGTTGAGCATTAACATTCATTGTATTTAAGATAAAATCGCGTTCAATCAAAATGGAGGAGGCTTATTCCACTTCAATTTAGTGTGTGTTTAATTATCTTGTTTCATTTGCTGCTCTATCATTGAATTTTAGTTTTGTAGTTCAGATTTTATTTTATTTTAGTTTTATTTCTTAATTTGTTTACTAGAATTATAACTTATACATTCTAGCACACCCAGTGGGATCTTCCCTCATATTCAAAATCATAGACATTATAGATGCATTTAGGAGCATAATTCAATTGATTTTTATTATTTTATTTATGCACATTCATTTAATCTTAGTCTTTGAGTGTTTTTTGGTAGTTGTAGGTCATTTTATAACTTTTTTTGGTATGTTGTATGTATACCTCTATAATAGAGAAATCATAAGTATCATCAACAAAATCACAGGAGAAAATAATGAAATTGTTCTTCTATCATTTTTAGTGTCTTTTTGTATTTTTATTCCTCCTAAATTTTTTTATAAATTATTTGGCTCTATTTTGTCTTGTTTATTTTCTATTTTGCTTCATTCCTACGTAACAACAAAATTAGAAACATTATTAGTGAAAGTGTAGAAGTAAAAAATGAAATTGTTTTTCCGTTAATTTTCAACAAATTTTTGTAATTTTTTATTCTTAGTAACTTTCTATTCTTGTCTAACTCTATTTTTTATTTTTAGTTTTCCATTTCCATTCTTTTCTTAGTAGTAGCAAAATCATAGGATCTATTTGCGAAATTGTATGAGCTATCAATGAAATCATTTTTAAGTAGTTTTCATGTCCACTTTCATATTTTTACAACTTTATAGATCCTCCTGCATCTATTTTCCTCCCTCAACAACTCTTTATTCTAGATTAATTTCCCTACATTGTTTTTATTTTCTCTATTTTTGTTTTTATTGCAAGCAATGGAATTAGTTACATCTTTAGTGAAATCAGACATGTCTTTAGTGAAATTAATTAAAACTTTGGACAAATCAAGACATATATCAAGAAAATAATTACACATAGTAATGAAATTTTAAAACATTTCAATGAAATGGTAAGAGGTAATAGCAAAATTATTCTGTTAAATGTTATTTTTCATTTTTATTTCTATTTTTTGAGTTGTTAAACTAATTAATGAATTCACTATTCTCTTTACTTGTGTAACAATAAAATCATTCTAGAGTCTTATTTTTATTTGTTTTGTTAACTTTTTATTGGTTTCCTAAATCTTCTAACAACACAAAAGACTTCTAACTATTTATGTGCAAGCAGCTAGTGAAAGATAAATCCATACAAATCTAAACAAATCAAATTTTAACTTATTTTTAGTATTCTTGTTTTTTTATAAATTTGTTAACACTTTTATATTTCAACATTTTTATTTTTAATAGGAATTAGCAAATATTTCATTTTTGGAGTTAATTATTTTTTCTTTCATGAAATTTGTGTGTCTTGATTTTTTTGCATATGCTCTTTTTTGTGGCATTACATTGGTGATGATACTCATAGAATAAAAAACAACACTTATAATTTTTGTTACCCAATACCCATTTGTGCATATGCTTTTCACTTGGCATCACATTGGTGGTGATACCTGAGAATCAAAGGCAAGTGTTAGTCTTCTTTTATTTTCTTATCTTAGGGGATCTATAGATAGTGTATTTCATCACCATGTAGTACGCCAACTTTGTGTACTGATGGGGTATATAAATAGAGTTAGAGATATCTTTATTTGCTAAGTGATGTTATGTTTTAAAGCATATTGTGAAAGTGAGGGGATTCCACACTCTAATACCCCAATACTTAGATAGTATGAATCAAAGTTTGGTTTTTTTGATGTCAACACATTACAATCTTATGGTAATATTGGGCACATTGGGACTAGACCCATTTGCATGTGTCCATCAAATTAGATTCCTCCATGGTTTCAGGTCTCATCATATTGAAAGGTATATAGAGGATTCCCATAGATAATCTTATTTATAACTTAAATCTAGGAAATCCATTTTACTATTTAATTCATAGTGCATCAGTTAGTGGTTAACATCGAGAATCTACTTTACACATACCCTTAAAATTGGGCTTAGTGGGATAGGGTAACATCAAAATACTCCATGGTTAATGCCTTGAAATATTAGGCCATAACGAATACAATAGACAAGTAAGTGAGATGGAAAAACTATAGGTTATTTAAGTCCCTTTGCCTAGATTTTATCTTTTTTATGCAATGCATGTGTGTTTAGAATAAAACTTGTTTGCATAATTCCTTGTGATATACCACGTGCTTAAATACTTGATTGAAAACAAAAATATTTTTGAGTCTTAAACTAGGTCATCATCATCATAATAATAATAATAATAATAATAATAATAATAATAATAATAATAATAATAATAATAATTAAAATTCAAAAGAACCTTTTTGTTTATCAACTTTTAGTCATTTTGGTCTTTTTATTTATTATATTCTAGTGTCGATTCTTATTTTTCATTTCTTGAGTCTTTCCCTTAGAAATATAACCTATCAAAAGTCACATGACTATGGTGAATAATCTTAATATGAGGGATGAACCTTTTGGAAATGACTCTTTCCAATTTGGTAGTCAAGAAAACCATGATAACCACATTGAGATACATGAAGTCCATGATCATTAATAAGAAAAGGGGGAAGATTATTAAGATAAGGTTAGCCCTAAATAAATTTTTACTCCTTATTCATTCAAAAAATATATCATGTCAAATAATAATGACATTTTGCTTAAAGCTTTGAGCTTTGGGGCTAAACTTCCACCCAATTTTGATGTACATTTATTTGGTAGGAAAGAGTCTTTGTCCCCCATTCAACACTAGTACATATCACACTTCTCTTTAAAGGCTATAAATGATTTATTTGGTTCCTCCAATCCCAATCCCCAAGTCTCCCAAGACTAAGGGAAGGCCATACTCAATGAGGAATCATCCCAAGTGAGTCATGGGTTTTATATGGAAGCCCATACTCATCAAATCAACCAATTTATTGTAAATATCTAAGATAATAAAATAAACAATCCTTTGGTTGACCCAAATTATAACCCCAATATAAATTTGAGTGTGAACCCAAATTCACCTCCATTTGTCAACTAATCCAATCCAAACTTAAATACTCATTCAAGTTTTCCAATCATCAACCAATCCCATCCAAACTTTAATATTCATTCAAGTTTATCAAAAATCAACCAACCCAATACCAAATTTAATACTCATTAAATTTTATCAAACATTAACCAACCCAATATAAACTTAAGTACGTATTCAAGTTTGTGAAACATCAACCAACTAAATCCAAACTTGAATACTCATTCAAGTTTATCAATCATAAACCAATCTAATCCAAACTTTAATATTCATTCAAGTTTACCAACCAATAATCAATTAAAATTGAATCCTTATCCAATTTCTCCAATTGATTCAAATCCAAACCTTCATGATTCACCAATCAATAACATCAATCCAAATCAGAATCTGAACTTGATTAATTATTTTAGTTCATCCATCAACTAATCAACTTAAAATACAAACTTGAATACATATTCAAGTTTACCTATCAATAAAAATATATTTTTTCTTTAATAAGTGTACCAAATCAATTTTTAAATATAGTTTATCTTTAGGGTTAATTCCATTACATTCAAATCAAACACCAATTAATCTAAATTCACTCATCAATTTACCAACCATTTAACCCTAACATCCATTCAAATCAAATTTTTGGTTCACATCCCTTTCCAAATCCAATATTGAACCAAAATTACCTGAATTCATCACATAAAACTAACCCTAACTCATTCAAATTCACAAATCCTAACTTCACAACAAATCAAAACAAAATAAATCCTAACTTTAATACCAATCCAAACCAAATGAATCCTGACTTTAACACTAATACAAACCAAACAAACCCTAATTTTTTCATCAATCCAAACACATTTACATAATCACAACATGATAATACCTCCTTCAATATAATTCCTAATTAATTCATTAACAATCTACCCCTTAACCAATATTCATTTTCACAAGCTAATTCAAACCTATTCATGGGTCAAACTTTCAACTTGTCTACCTCTTCAAGTCAAAATAATAAATTATCACCACAATTCATTCAAGAGTTAAAAAATATGGAGGAAAAAGTCCAAGGATTTTAAGATGGTACCTTTTTGTGGAAAAAACATTATAAGTTTGAGGAAATTTATCCTTATTTATATGATGTAAATACCATGAAAACACCTTTTTCAAAACATTTTGAACTCCCTAAATTTGACAAGTAAAAAAGTAAGGGTGATCCTCAAGAAAATATTAAATACTTATCTATGACATGTGCCAATATTGCTTATAGTAATGAATACCTATTGAGACTCTTCCCACAAAGTCTAGGGGGAGCCTTTGAATGGTTCTCATGTTTACCCAAAAGATCAATCTTCACCTTTGAAGACCTATTCAAAATGTTTGTTCATCATTTATCATACAATGTTGAAAAAGAATTGACCACACTTGACCTATATAAAACTAAACAACACAATTGTGAAAATTTTGCCTCTTTCTTACAAATATGGTGGTATTTGGAAAGTTATTTCCCATGGTATTTTCCCAAAATAGAGCTCATTGTCATCTTCATGAAAAATATTAACTTGTAATTGGGTCATCACTTGGGATTTATTTATCCAAATTAATTATAAAAAATCATTAAAAAGGGGGTTCAAATTTAATGAACATTAATTATTAAAGGTTTTACCAAAATTTTCAAACATGACAATAATTCCTCAAACCAAATTGATAAACCTAGGTTTTTCATCAACAAAAAAATGGTGCGGGTGATGGTGTGACAAATGTCTAGAAAATATAGAGTGCATAAAAATACCATCAAGTTAACACAACCCATCAATATATCAAAATACATAGAGGTCAACAAAAAAAGATAACTTAAAGTGTAAGTTCATCCAATTGAGATATTTTTATGAATCAAAATTTTGAAAGTTGGCCCAAGCAAACATGATTATTTGACCCAACACCAATAAATTTGAAGACAATGTTACTAAACCTAATAGGTACCATGAAGATGAATATTGTGACTACCATAGGATCAAGGGACACTCAACCAATCGGTGTATAAGGATCAAACACTATGTCATAGATATTATAGATTGTGGGGACATATCTATTTAAAGTTAACCATCCATATTATTTAATAACCAAATGTTAAGAATATATAAAGATCTATTTACTGAAAATGAGTATGGACATATTAAGCAAAAATAAGAGAAACCTAAATCAAGTAATGTCAATCAAGACAATCACCCTTTTGAATATATAGTCAACTATGTTGATTATACAAACCATCATGTTTCCATCATTACTTTACAATTTCAATATTGTGTCGTTACCACAAGGCATGCCAAGATTACCATCCCTAAAACTTCCTCGTCTAATGTTGAGAATAAATACAAATAGATCATCTTGTGAAGATGTCTGTAAACATATCTATTTTAGAGCTTCTCAAAACCTTACTTGTACATAGATATATTTGATATAAAGTCCCCCTAGAGCCAGGAGTCACTCAAGACATAAATCCATCAAATTTTCAAGTGTTGGTAAAAAATTTATCCACTAAAAATCAAGTTACTTTCGACCATTCTGATATCTCTCTTATGGGATATGTATATAATTTAGGTTTTTATATAAAATTCATTATCTCTAAACATAAAGTAAAAAGGGTGTTTATAAACAATGGCTCAGATTTGAACATATGTATATTAATATTAATCAAACATTGAGGGTATCCTAAAACAACATTATAATTAAATATCATTATAATTAAGGCATATGACAATAATGAGAGTGAGTCTATGAGTATCATATATATTCCTTTGATGGTGGGGAATATCATTTAGGAGACATTAGTTCATGTTCTTGACCTACATTTACCTTACAATTTGATTTGTAGACTTCCATGGATCAATTCAATAAACATTATACCCTCCACCTTACACCAATGTTTGAAATTTTCACATGATGGCATGGAAGTAACTATCCCTGATGATCCTCAACCATTTAAATATTATAAACTATTGGAAGTACTTTATCAAATATAAAATTATCACCCTTTTATCGAAGACACATATGTTCATGTTAAGGAATCACGAAAGCTTCACAACTACATCCATCCTTATAATTTGTTTCAAACACCTCCCCTTGGTGGTTGGTTGAGTATGACATCCGCATCCACTTCTATAGACACTCCATCTAAAATTCAACCATCCAATGATTCTTCCAATTAAAAAACCACACAATCTCCTCCTTCTTGAATCAATTTTGTAAACAAGGGCATGGGTGAGTATGAAATCCAAGATGATAATTACTTAGGTAAAATTCACATATCTCAAAATAATCATGACATTCCCCATTATCAAGAGGACACTCAAGTGGTTTTTAGCTTTATTAAAACATAATTTGTACAAGGTGGTCTTCTTTCTAATGAGCAAATAGAAGATTCAAATTGTATGCACCTAAAATCACTATCTCCATTACAATCGAATACTATTCTTATTAGTCGACACTAATTATGCTAAACCTATTTTATTCTTCTAATTTATCCTATTTATATCCATAAATATAATATCCCCTTCCATTAATCTACATTAACTAACCTTACCCATCCCCACACTTTCTTTAATTCCCCTTAAATCTCCCATTATCATAATATAATCTTATTTATCTATTATATGGGAATTTAAAACTTCCATAACCCCACCTACCCACCTACTAGCATACCCCCTAGGCTTTCCTATACCCCTAGTCATCTAATCCTCACCTAATCCCCCATTTATCCCCCACCTAATCCTCCACTATCTTTAAGATAATGGAAAAGTCTCTAGAATTAGAGACTTCCCTCCAAGTCTCTCTAGAAACCTCTAATTCTAGAGGTTTCCCAAGGAATTTAATATTCCTTGGATAATCTAGAGCCATTTATCTCATCTCCCTAAGTTCAAATAATAACCCTTGATTTTTCCTCCTAAAATATATATACCCAACCTCTCCCCTAACTCTCAAACCATCTATTGAGCTCATACCAAAACCATGCCAAAATGATTCTAGAAATCCTATTACAAATCCATAAGCAACTATCAAAGCATCCATTATCATAATCTAACATCAAGCTATCATGGAGTCAATCTGAGTTTAATCACATACATTAAAATCCTATAATGGAGGCACAAAAAATTAAAGATCATGGTAATAATGTTTTACTAGTTATTGTAGACACCTAAATTTGGCCATCGATAACCTCCAATTAGGCTTTTAGCTAATATCGACCTAAAATGCACAATTTAGCCTAAAAGCACTAAAACACATTAAAATATGTGAAACTAACATTCAAGTTCCAATTTTGGCTAGGGTATCCCTAAATGAGGTAATGTGATTTATGGCCCAGCTAACTTTGATTAGATTATTTTGAGTCAAAATCACAATTTAGCACTTAGGTGCTCTGGATTGCTCTTTCCTATCAAATCTATTACATAAGACACGTGCATTTATTATTTATTGTTGGTAACATCTCAAATGATAATATAGATCCAATGCATCTGACATCACCATCCAATTCTAATCTAGTCAAATTTTGGACCAATAACGAGGCATTTTGATCAATTTGAGTAATTTGTGCACAAAGTGCTTAATCATGCTTAAGAGCTTGTTAAACTAAATTAGGGAATAATTAAGAATTTCATAAAACCTTGTTGAATACTTATTTTTAGAAATTAATATTGAATATCTTCATCATCAAGTAACCTCATTTCTTGGGAAGATATCCCTAGGCTATAAATGCCATAGATATTAGGATTCATGCCCACCATGCCTCATCAATGCCTTCCATGATGCCCTCCATGCCTCTTAATTTCTCCTCTATCCCAAATATTGATGAGATTATTTATAAATTTTAATTATATAATTGGATTAATCCTCAACCACACATCTCAATCTCAAGTTGGATGGTTTAGGTTGATTCTAGACATTCTCAAAAATCTATAAATAAGAGGGCTTCCCACATGAATTTTACGACTTGATAATGCAAAGTTATAATGAAAAAATGATTCCAAAATCCATTTAAATTAGTGTTACCATGAAATATTTATTCCAATCCAAGCTAAGCCATAAGCCAAATGTGACAAGGAGATATGGAGGTAGTCAAGCTTCTATTACCAAGGACTTCATGAGCACAAGCTGAGCAAGCCACTACAACAAGTAGTTTGGAGCATCCAAGGAAGGTAAAAGAGAGTTTATTTTGCATTTTAATTATGTGTTTTACTCATTTTTGTTAGCTAAGCTCTCCCTAGTGTCTATGCCTTGAGATGTTATACTAGTTACTGTATTTCTTTCATTTTATTTTCATTTTATAACTAACACCATTCTAACCATCCTCTCTTGAGTCAAATTCCTAGATCCCCATATGGCACACCCAGTGGGACTAGACGTATCCTAAAAATGAAGAAGATCATTTTATAGCTTTAAAATATTTATTTGGACCATTAAAACGCTTAAAAATTGATTTTCTAACTTTATTTTTCCATTTTTTGTTTGCCACATGTTTACACAGTAACTGACGTTGGCTAGTAAGACTGACATCAATTAGATAGCTTAAGTGATGTCAATTAGTAAAATTAACATCGATTAGATACCTATAATTAATCACATTGGTATAACTGATATTTTTTAGATATCCATCATTGGTTAGAAAATGTAATCATTGTCAGTTATATAATCGATACTAGTCACTGTGTTTTTCTTAAAACACAGACCCAAGAGCTCTTTTTTTAAAGTTCATTATTTCAAACTTAAAAGAGATTCATGGATAAAGGACATGATAATGTTTTTTTTTTATTAAAAATCTTTAAATTTTCTAAAAACATATTTAGATCACCTTTTACATGCTTAAAAATCAATTAGGAACCTTATTTTGGTGTTTAACAATTTTTTTTCTTCTAGATGTTTATGGTGAATGTTTTCAAAGTTTGAAACTAAGAGCAAGGGATCAAATGAACACCACCTCATTTTACATTTGGACTTAAAAATGAACTCACCTTTTCAAATCATTTTGTATTTACTTGGTTTTTAGATTAAATTTTTATTTAGCAAAAAGAGGGATGTTGCGTATATGCTCTTCCATTTATCCCCTTTAGGGAACCCTTAGAATCAAAAGTGCCATTACTATTACAAGTAGACTAGTCCAAAGATTAGAAATAAATCCATCTAAAAAAATCCCCATAAAATAATCAAAGTTTGGCTGACCTTTAAAATGACCCTAAAGTCTTTCTACTTTCATGCTTTCTTTATTTTTATGCAAACTTGGCTTATGAGGGGGACTTTATCACCTCTCATGAGTTCTTTATGAAATATTTGACCTAAAGTTTCACCTCCCATAATTGACTTCATTTTGATCCTAATTAGAGTTTCACATAGGAATTAGTGGCACTTTGGACATCACACTACACTGAGCAAATAATAGGATGTAGTGGTTGCAAAAAGGACTAGACTTTTTTTACAACAAGCCAAGTGATATAGATCCAAAATCCATGATTTTATTTTGCATTGTTTTGCATGAAAGTAATTATGTAATTGATTCCCCTATAATATTCATAAATTTTTTAGATCTTAAATAAATCCCCACTTGCCACAGAAGTATTATTGGTGTAAGGTACACCTCAAGGTCTATATCATAGTACTGTCATTTGAGAGAGAGGGGGTGTAAAAACCCTACTATATAATGTGCATTCAATTTTTGATGAACACTTAAATTCCTCTCAAATGACATATATTGATGGATTCCAACAATACCAAGTATTCTTGTCAGTTTAGGATCTAGGAGTGATTAATTAGTTGGTCTTGTCCTAGATTAAAGTCTTGTTTAAAGTCAAAACTTGGTGTAAGAAAACAATTCAATCCAAACACATAGTCCTAATTTTTCCTTTTAACAAAAAGGCATAATATTTTCCATCTAAGATAATCAATTTTCCTTGGTCAAGGCTCATCAAAATTCTTGAGAGTCATATCATCCACTTTGGTGCAGTTATGCTACCCAATTGAGTTTAGACCTTTACGAACGTTGTTTAAGTCCTTCACTTATAATATAAATTTGAAATTGCACCTTTATAATTTCATAGGGTTGATGTGTTAAGTGGGTTCACCATTTTCACTAAGCTTGAGGGAACTTAGGTTTAATTTCCAATTTGGGTTGAAGGATGTTTAAGACTCATAATCATTATCATCACTTGATAAACTTAAGCCATTTTGTGCCAAACACTTGTACTTTGAGTCTATGCACCACAACATTTTGAGTTAATAAAATTAGTGTTATGCTATCAAATTTTTTGAAAAATGTCTTTGCCTTAGAGAGTTTTTGAAACAAACTTTTTTGTCACACCTTTTGGGTAGTGTAGCACTGCTCATAAACATTTTAAAATATTGTTTCATATACCCTCTTGCATAGAGTTCAAATTTGTTCCTACATTTTAAGACCAATTTTAGTGTAGTTTTGTGATATTTTGTCTAAAACATAGTTATACCATTCAATTTTATCTAGCTTGTTTACCAAAAGAACCAAGTTTTATACCTTTTTTGTGAGAAAATAAACTATTTCTAAAGTGTCTTTTATTTCATACCTTATACCTAGTTGATCAAGTTCATGTCCAATAATCAAATGCCTAGTGTTTGTTAGAAGTGTTTCAAATCCATTAGATTAAACCTTTCATCTATTTTTAAATTCTAGATTTTGATGGCATTTGGCCAAGTGTCCTAGTTCATGCCTTGTTTGAGCCTAGATTTTGATGCCATGTTTGTCCAAAAGACCTATCAACTTTTAAAATTCCTAGATTAGAATTATTTGAAATACTTCAACCTTAGAGTTTGGCATTTCAATTTTTGGTCCATTTAATTGCTTATCTTTGTGTGAATAGTGAAACATTAGATAATTCACGCTAGCTTGTTTCCTTACAAATCTTTGCATAAATCTTTTGATCCTTTTGTAGTTACTAGACCAAGTTGGAATATCATCTATTATAGACATTATCCTTTTTAGAGTTTGTAGAACTCTTTGAAATTTTATCACAAAACATTAACTATGGATCCCAACATGTATTATTACACTCATAGTGGACTCATATACAATCTAGGGATTAGTAATGTAGTTGCACATGAATAAATGATACAAGACCCCTATGTGGATAATATTGCATATGAGATGGATTCTTATCCCTCTTATAATACTCAATTAGGGGAACAAAGCCAAGATACATTGGTTAAATATCCAATTAACACACTACCTTATTCAGAATAAGACCAAGAATAAACCACACAATAACTAGCCATAATATCCATAGTGGACAAGCTAGTTCTTCAACAGTCATATTCTATTAATAAAAATTTCATGTATGATCCATTTTTTGTTTGAGAGACATTTCTTTAAGAATAAATATGAGATTTTGGTTAGAGCCATAGAGGTAGGGGCCAAGTTTCCAGTAGACTTTCCCTATGAAAATTTACCAAGTATAGTAAGAGTGCCCCACAATATCATTTATGATTAACATGCTTCTTTTATCAATCCTATGTTTCTAGTCCAAACAACGTACCAAGATCCTAATATATCTAATCAAGGAAAAAATATTATGGAAGATCACTTTAACCAAATGTAGATAGAATATCAAACCTACCTAAATCTAACACATGATTTCAATCAGATAAACATGTTGAGTAAGCCTTTCATTGACCTAGTTCCTTCAATAGGAGTGTTGATAGAGTTAATTGGACAAGAGAATCTAAGTTCTGACCCATTCGTACAAACTGCTTTGATAGATAACTTGATGAATATGCCAATTATTGAAGAAGTGTCTTCAGCTTCTACACAAAATAGTGAACCAAATGTAGTGGACAATGTACAAACAACATCTAATCTTGATCAAAGTGGTACTAATGCACAAAAAATTGGCCAACAACATGTACCTATAGTTAATCTCATGGGTAGATCATCATACCAAGGAATGGGAGTTTTTACACCCCAACCTCAACTAACTGCCTCCTCAAGTATACAACCTATTGGATTAGATAATCAAATAATGGCTAATGTCATGCTTCAATGATAGAATGTAACAAATATTACTCCTCAATAAGTAATGAGTAGTATTCCATAACAATAGACACAATCTAGTGTATCAATGCAATAAAGGACAAATATATTGCCACCTCAATTAGGGGCAATAAATGTTCCACCTTGCCAGGTAACAAAGAACATACCTCTTCAGTCATAGACTAATATGTTAATTTAAAACCAAGCAATGACTAGTCAATAATGTGCAAATATTGGTCAATGATAGAGTTGAATCTACAACCTATTTTCACTTCCTTATAGGGATTCATGAAACAAGGAGGTCCCCATGTTTCCCAATTACCTATTAGACATCCGTTGGTTCGAAATGTGTCACAAATTCAAAGATAGGGTTTTCGTCCACAAGTTCCCACTCAACAATAAGGTTTGATTAGTTAGCAACATGCCCCTTTTCAACCACAACAGGAACAATATAGTTATATACCTCCATCCCAACCAAAAAATCCTCCAAATCAAACCTTTATCTCCAACCCAAAATAAAATATCATGTAACCAATTGTGTAATTCTAAGTACATCCTAATCCATGTATGTGTATTCCTGGTCCTTTCCCCAACCAAACCAATATACCCTAGTCAAAGTATCCCACTTGTGACCTCCCAACCACCTACCCAAACCAATATTCTCCCTCAAACTAATGTTACTTCTAATTTCCTATCCTAAGATTTGCAACAGATGAAGGATGAAATTATTGCCATTCAAGATGGTAAATAGATTAAAAATTTGAAATTAGAGGAAATGTGTTCCTGCCCATTCAACATGGAGTATTTGTAGATACCATTTCCTCCAGGATACGAACCACCAAAATTTGACGAATATAAAGGGAAAGGTGACCTTAAGGCTCATTTGACTGAATTCTTTGTCGCATGTCAACCAGTGGCATATAGTGACATATACCTTTTTTTGTTTTTGCTAAGGAGCTTGGTTGGACAATCCTTGGAATGGTTTTTAAAGATACCCAAAAATTGGGTAACATATTTTGATGATATTTTTGATAAGTTTGTGCAACACTTTTCCTATAATCTTGAGCATGAGATTTCATTAGTGGAATTAACACAAGCAAAGAAAAAAGATGGTGAGAGTTTTGCAAGTTATCTACAGTGATGGAGAGCCCTTGTAAGCCATTTCACCCATAGTTTACTAGATAAATAATTAGCTACTGTGTTTACCAAAAATTTGCACAGTGAGATAGCTTATCATTTAGAACTACAATGTGCACATAATTTCAAGGAAATCATCGAGAAAGGTTTGTTTATCAAGTGGGTACTCATCAATAAAGGAGTCATCAAGATTAATTTAATTAATAAAAATCAAGGTACTAATCAGGGAAATGACCAACATCTAATTCAAGTGCTAGCATCATAACCGGCACAGGCCAATAACCATAAAAGACTGAAGTAATTCAACTGTAATAAGAATGTTGTGGGAAATGGAGTAACCAAATCCCATCATGTCCAAATGGTGCAAACATCATTTTCACCAACTTTTTATCTTACTCCTTCTTAGAAACCTCTCCAACCAATACCACAAGCACAACAACCAAGACCTACACAACAAATACAATAAACATTACCATTGCAAACCCCTCCTCTTAGGAGAACTATGCCTACACATCTTGTCTTTAGTGACCTAGGAGAACCTATTGAGTATGTATTTCACAAGCTTACTACTACTAATATAATTAGTTAGCCTATACCAAAGCATTATCTGCAAGGTACTCCTTACTTGATTGGTACCATGAAAATGAATTCTATAACTATCATCGAGTCAATAGGTATAATCTATGAAGATGTGTCTCAATCAAGCATTTAATTGAGAATATGTTAGAGAATGGGGAGATAACATTGAATAATGTTGATTCTACTTCCAATCAAAATCTTGGGATTTATCAAATCCCTTTTACTTGACATTACAATTAGTAGCAACAAAATAATCAACAACAAAAATAACAACAAAGACTAGTGTAATAACAAAATCAAAGGCTGAACTAGCAGAATCAATAAAATTAGTAGCAAAACCCATAATGACAAAATAATGGACAAAACTAAGGCTAGAATGGTAACAACTAATAAACCTATCATGCAATTACACATGACTACAGTAGGGTTTAAAATTCATATTGTAGGGGGTAGTGTTAATACCATCTCCATTAATCCTAGACCAAACACTAATTAGCCTAGACCAAGCACTAATTAGCCTAGACCATTACTAAATAACAACATTCAACCAAACTATATGGATAATCTTTCTTTGACCTAGGAATCCATACTGGAAAACCAACAAAGTAAGACTTCCCCTTTTATACCTTATATCGATAACTCATCCTTGCCACATGTGAGTGCACCAACAACCTAGACTTGTCCTATCTAGTCCCATACCATTCCCAACATTGGTTAGTAATAATGGTCTAGTATTTAATCTTGATTGTGCAATCACAACTTGGAGGTTGAATATTAATATCCTAGGCCCACAACCATCTACCACTTTGCCTATCATTCAACCAACCATTTAGCCTTAGAATAAACCATTCACTATTGACCAAGACAAGAAATTTGATATTATGAAATAATTATAGAAGACACCGACATAAATTTCTATTTTATATTTATTGTGAATGTCAATAATATACAAGAACATCTTGAATGAGTTTTTGACCCAATCCACTATTTCTAGTGACATATCCTCTAATAAATTTCAATCTTTGGTTAGACACCTAGCTCTAGCCCAACAAGTCACATTCAACCAAAGTTATCTATCTTCCCTTGACCCACTCCATAATAATCCATTATACATAGAAGTTTATATAAGATGACATAAAGTGAAATGTGTCCTTATAGATAATGGATTCAACCTCAACATAGTGTCTCTAAAGCTCATCAAGCTTCTTAAGCACACAATGGTAGATCTCCAGCTAGAAATAATAGCCATCAAAGCCTATGATAATTAGGGAAGAGAATCATAAAGCACCATTAGTTTGCTAATTATCATTGGGCCTTTGACCCATGATACACTTTGTCATGTGCTTGATCTTGAGTTATCATACAGTATGCTTCTAGATAGGCCTTGGTTACATGAGATTCATGTAGTCCCATCAACGTTGCACCAATGTATCAAGTTTTCCCACTTAGGGATGGAAGTGAATATTCTAGGAGATTTACACCTATATGAACACTGTAAGCATCTTGAGGCTGAATTTCAAAGCTATAATTATTAGTACAACATGAATCCAAGTTCCAAATAGGATAAACAAAAGGTTATACTTATTGATCCTTAACCAAATAATTGCCTAGATCCTAATACCTTACATTCCCTTTCCCACATGTTGCCTCCTAAAGCTTCTAATCATTTTACCATTTTAGATAATGGATTGGGAGAGTATGTGACCCATGATACATTTCATATTACCAATCTTGATTAGAATCCAAAAACCTTTAGGAGACCTAAAGTCACCCCACTTATGCATTGGAAATAAAAGAACAAAGATAAGGGATCTATCATATTTGTACCAACATCTGACCTAGAACCTAACCCTCTTGAAGGAGATGAATCATGATTATATAATGACAACCAAGATGATTATTATAAAAATGCAAAGTATCCTATTGTCAATAGGATCATAGAGCATCACAATTATGAAAGAAGAGGCCTCAAACCAAATCAAAAAGGACCATCGAGCCAATTTATATGACTAAGTATGAAAGACCTTATGGACTTGGATTTAAACTACCTAAGGGTGACTCCACATATCTTATTCAAACTCCATCACTAGCGACTAGTGGTGATGATTTTGATAGTGAAGCAGAGTCTGATCATAGCCTCAACTTTGATGAACTAGCTAAAACCAACCTATTTTATAATAATGCCATTTGTACCCTTACCCTGGCTATTCATTATAACCCATTGCCATTATATTATCCCCAATTGATAGATTATGACCAACAAGAATCCAATATACTGATTGATGAGTTTTAAAATGATGAGGCATTCTATGAATTTTTAGGCCTTAGAGACAACATTTTGTTGGGAGATCATGAATCAAGATTCTCAATCACATTAGATCCTCTAGCTTATTTTGAAGAGTGAGTGAGCACCCTTAGCCAAAAACAAATAAGTAAAACATTGAGTTCCCAAAGTGAAACCTCTTTGAGGTGCTTTCTGACCAAGGAAAAAGTAAAGATAAAGCCCAACATAGTGGTGAAAACCTGTTTCAGTCACCATTAGACAAGGGTGTTTATTCTTCTTTTAATTTAGACCAAGAGACCACCAATGATGAACTTGCCTATGGATCCGAGTTTAGCTTTGAGTAACAAGTATTTGATCAAATTCTTCAATAGTTTCCAATTGTTTTTGTCACATGGATAGATCTCCCATTAGGAGACATAGATTCATCATGATTAAAAGAATTTGAAGAGTAATTCATAATGGAGGACTTTGACATAATTCAATAGTTCAAGTCATTGCATACTATTCTAGAAGATAGTTCAACCCATCTAGTCAAAGATATAGAAAAGGTAAATATCAGGACTCCATCAGACCTAAAATGGATAAAATTAGGGGCATCCCTCACTAAGGAGGAATGTGACATCTTTACAGCTCTATTGAGAGAATTTGTAGAAATATTTACATGGGCCTATTATAACATGTCAAGTTTAGACCATGCCTTGGTTCTGCACCACCTTATGGTTAATCCTGATGCCAAACTAGTAAAACCAAAGTTACGTAAGATGCATCCTTACATTACTATATTAGTAAATAAATATTTGGAAAAAATCTTAGAAGTAGGATGTATCTGATCCATTAACTACTCAATGGATCTCTAATTTAGTACCTACTATTAAAAAGCCTAAAGGGATCAAAATTTGTATTAATTTTTGAGACATCAACAAAGCTTGTCTTAAAGATGATTTTCCCTTGCCTAATATTGCCATGATAATCAAATCCATCGTAGGTTATGATATACTTTCACTCATAGATGGATTTTTAGGATACAACCAGATCAGAATAACACCAGAAGACCAACATAAAATAGCATTCACCACTCCATGGGGAACATTTTATTATCAAGTAATGCCATTTGGCCTTAAAAATGTTGGAGCTACATATCAAAGGGCCATAAATATCATATTCCATGATATGATGCATGATATTATTGAAGACTATATCGATGACATATTAGGAAAATCTAAAACTAGGGTCGACCATCCAACAATACTACATAATATATGTGAAATATTATGGGAGTATAAATTTAGACTTAATATAAATAAATGGGTGTTTAGTGTAAATTAAAGAAAATTACTTGGCTTCATCATGTCTCATAGAGGTATTGAAGTTGATCTGGCTAAAGTCCATGCTATAACTGAGATGCCACCACTAACCACTTTAAAGTAACATCATAGTTTGTAAGGTAAGATCTAGTCAATCTGATGCTTCATCTCTTAGTTAGCAAACAAGTACCATATATTTACACACCTTTTGAAGAAGGGAGTTACGTTTCACTAGGATGATCACTACCAAACAACTTTTTAACAACTCAAAGACTGTCTTGTTAATATGCCTATTTTATTACCTCCTATGCCAAGAAAGTCATTCTTGTTATACCTATTAGCTATTGACTATGCTCTGGGAGCACTCTTGGATCAACATGATGATAATGGAAAAGATCATGCTGTATAATACCTAAGTTGTACCTTGGTTACATATGAACATAAATATGTACCTATTAAAAAAGCTTGTCTAGCCATGGTCTTTGTAGCTCAAAAACTATGCTATTACATGTTGAATAATAAGACCATGGTCATTTCAAAAGTAGATACACTAAAGTATCTACTATCTAAAATAGCTTTGCAAGGTAGAATGGCTAAATTTATCATGTTTCTTAGTGAGTTTGACATAGAGTATGCCAATCAAGGGAGAAGTTATTGCAGATCAACTTGCTAAAGCACCTTTCACATACATACATCTACTCATGTTTCAATTTCCTGATGAATCCATCATGACCATCATTGACACACCCATTGAGAAGTAGTCTTAGAAAATATATTTTGATTTTTAATTTACTACACATGGATTAGGGGTATGCCTATTGCTTATTATACCATAGGGGGATCTAATCCTTAAATTATTTAGAATCAACTTTCCTTGTATAAATAACATGGTTGAGTATGAATCACTTGTTGTAAGACTTTGACAAGTAGTGAATTAGAACATATATGATCTCCAAGTTTATGGTGGTTCTTAGTTAATCATCAATCAGGTCATAGATCATTTTCAAACCAAAGATGACAAGTTGGTTCCATATAAAGCCATGGTTGACACTCTTAAGTAATAAATTGTCAACATTCAATTTGAGAAAATCCCAGGGGCTAGTAACAGAACTACAGATGCCATGGCTACTATTAGCTCTCTAATTCAACAAATAGATAAATCTAGAGATTATCAATTTCTCATTGAGAATTTTTTAGCAAAAACTAATGAACCTTCAACCATTACAATGATTTGTGATATTGTTGGTCCTAATTCTATCTGGTACTTAAACCTTTATAACTACCTTCATAACCAAGTTCTACCACCTAACCTATCTTGAAAATAAACCAAAACCTTCATTCATCATTCCACTCATTATAATTTACTTGGATCCACCCTTTACCATCATAGTTTTAATGGAACTCTACTTTGTTTTCTAACTTTGATAGAATCTACACTAGCATTAAGAGAAGTTCGCAAAGGAATGTGTAGCACTCATTATAATGGGGTAGTCCTATCTAAAAATATCTTGAATACTAGTTATTATTGGCCCATAATAGACGTAGATGTTGCTACATATGTAAAAAAGTGTGACAAATATCAATGGCATGCTAATCTAATTCATGTCCCAATAAAAGCTCTAAAACCAATGTTGACACAATGGCCATTTTCTACCTGGGCTCTAGACCTCATTGGGAAGATCAACCCCATTTCATCTAATGGCCATAAACATATCCTTACCACCATCAAGTATTTAACTAAGTTGGTTGAAGCTATACCCCTCACTTACGTGACTGGAAAGAATATTTAAAAATTTATTTTCAACCATCTTGTTTGCCATTATGGTATCCCCTCAACATTATATCTGATAATGGAGGATCATTCAAGAATAAGGATGTAGACTAGCTATGTACAAAATATAACATCACACAACATTTTTTTGTAGCTTATTGCCCTCAAGGTAATGGCCATGTTGAGGCATCCAAAAAAAACCATTGTCAATATTCTCAAAAATATTATCAATGATGTTGGTCAAGACTTGTACCTACAGATATTCTCTACCCTTTGGGCATATTGTACCAATCATCGTACCCCCATAGGAACCACTCCATACTCCCTTGTTTATGGTACTGAAGCCATCCTTCCCATTGAGGTTAATTACCTTCACTGTGCATCACTTTTAAACATGTCCTCGATGATCATGACTATCAAGTAACTCACCTTTAAGATCTAGACCTACTTGATGAAAAACATATAAATACACTCAACAATCTTCAAGTATATCAGAACTGACTCAAAGACCACTATAATAAGCATGTTAAGTATAGAACATTTGAAATTGGTAATCTTGTTCTTAAATAAAACCAAAAAAATACCACAAATGAGAAGAAGCATAAAGGAAAATTCAAATCAAACTAGATAGGGCCTTTCATCACTACTATAGATTATGGATCAGAAGCATACAAGCTTGCCACACTAGATGGAGATTAACTTCCTGAGCTAATGAATATTATTTTTCTCAAGTGATACTATGCTTAAATGCTAGGAAGTATTGTCTGTAAGGACCATTTTAGTTATTCCATTTTATCACTATTCTTCTTTGTATAAATACCATCCTTATCCATTCTCTTCACCGTATCCACTTTCCACTTCCATTCTATCAAGCTAGTGTGTTCTAAAGCCTAGCCCTTTTGACCTTGGTTTTTTCCATTCATTACATAGTTTTATCATTGAGGTATATAATCAGTTTCATTAGTTGGTTTAAGTACTTTGGATAGAGATTGTATTTTGGGATAGGATGATAGAAGTTTTAGTAGTTGCATCCTTTGTTTATTATTCCTTTCTTACCACTGATCTTGCTACTAATTGTAACCGTCTTTGGGAAAATTAGTATCATCGATCTATGCTAGTGTCCTACTTATAACCACCTATGGGAAAACTAGGGGAAACATTAAGCCTTGATGTATCAACTTACCACTTTATATGTCATATTATCCCTTTTTACCAACTATGCCTATTTTTTTTGAATTAATTGTTACACTTGTTGAATTCCTCCACTGTAAAGGTAAACCTACAATGACTTCAGGTTCTACTCTAAGACTATATAGGAAATGCTTGATACTTGTTAAGGTCAGCTCAGTCACACTTTCCCCCATGATCTTGCCATTTTGTGAGCAACCTAAGCCATGTTCTCACCATTTTGTAAGCAACCTTAGTTTAAATTCTCTCTCCATTTTATGAGCTTGAACCATTTAGTGTCTCATCATTGTCGATTGAGTTGAGACACTCCAAAATAATTCAAAAAACATTTGAAAAATCATTATAAAATAACAAAAAAATTGACCACTTCTTTGCCTTAAGGATTCTGGGAAACCTTACTAAGTTACAAACACATCACTTATCATTTAGTTTCCCCATCCTTTTTGGCCTTTTTCTCTCATGCACTTGGCATTTTTCAAGACCATTCCTCTTATTCTCCCACGTGCATTCTATTTTTTTCATCAGTTATCACATTCTTATTATTCCTTAGGAGAACTACATTTGGCCTAAAGTTTTTTTTATTGGATATTACATCCATGGAACTATGTATGCAACATCTACTTGCCTAGTTCATATGGAGATAGCTTGAACACCCACTTCCTTTTATTTTATTCCCCCATTTTGTTCATTTGTTAAGTTGTCACCTATTTTATAAGGGAAATGTTTGTAGGGTTTCTTTTGCATTATTATTTTTTGTCTATCTATTTGTTTGCTTTCAGCATGGTTGCCTTGATTCAGTTTATGTGTGTTCATTGGGTGATTCCTTACCCACACTTATACTTAAATCCATATATATTCATATGTTTACATTGTCATCATGGTTTCTATCATTAGTGCATTGTTTTGTATTGTGTATTGGATTATGAGAGTCAGTCCTCATGCATATTTTAGTTAAGTCCTCATGATGTTATACCATGATGTATATTGACACATGCTATAACAAACCTTAGCTTCAAGAAGTCTATTCAATAATGGCAACATCTCTTTAGCATCGACATCTTGATTCCATCCTAATCATATCCCACGTAGAGTAATTAAAAATGAAAGAATTTCAACCATTATTAGTTTGGATGAACATCTCCCTATTAGTAGGTTGTTCCAATTCATAATTACCCTTTATGTTAAGTTATCATCATCCTCGAACAAGTTTATCCTATTTACCATAATTGGGGTCCAATGATTATAACCACCTATGGGCAAATCATTACACACCATCCCACTTGCATTTCTTAATGATTATAACTACCTTTTGGTAAATCATTGTGTTATCACCATTTTACTTTTTCTACCCATACAGGGGCATGTTATTATCTTGTCTGTCTATTCTAACTAAGGCAGCTCCATCTTCTCAATGATTATAATCACCTTTGGGAAAATCATTATCTTATCATACCACATTGCCCCTATTAGGGTACAATACTTATAACCACCTTTGGGCAAACCATTATATACCATCCCACTTACATTCTCAATGAATTTGACTATTTTTTCAATATCATTGTGTTTTCACCCCATCATGTTTCCTTTATTTATTCCCTTTGTTTCACTTCTTTCTTTTTGAGGGATCATTTTCGAACCTACTTGTGCCAACTGTTCTCGTGAGGGGGCATCATACAATTAGTTTATCATCATTGTAGTTGTAGGCATATATGAAATTTTCATTATTTGAGAAGATGTTATTATGTTTATATCTTGCACTACCTTCCTAAATAGGGGTAAACTGTAGACACCTAAATCTGGCAACCAATAACCTCCAATTAGGGTTTTGGCCAATATCCAACTAAAATACACAATTTGGCCTAAAAGTATGAAAACACATTAAAATATGTGAAAATGGCATATTAAAGTGCTAATTTTGGCTAGGGTATCCCTAAATGGGGAAATGCAATTTATGGCCTAGCTAACTTTGATCAGATCATTTCAAGTCAAAATCACAAATTTGTACTTAGGTGCTTTGGATTTCTCTTTCTTATCAAATATCTTACATAAGACATGTGCCTTTGTTATTTTTTTTGGTAACATCCTAAATGGGAATTGGATCCAATGTATCTAACATCACCTTTAAATTCTAATCCAATCAAAATTTGGACCAATAACAAGGCATTCTGATCAATTTGAGTAATTTGTGCACAAAGTGCTTGATCATGCTTAATAGATTATTAAACCAAATTAGGGCATAATTAATAATTCCATGGAAACTTGTTGAATAATTATTTTTGGAAATGAATATTGAATATTTATATCATCAAGTGACCTCATTGCTTAGGAAGACATCCCTAGGCTATAAATGCCATAAATATCAGGAATCATGCCCTCCATGCCTCATCAATGTCTTCCATGATGACCTCCATGCCTCTTAATTGCTCTTATATCCCAAACATTGATGAGCCTATTTATCAATTTTAATTTCATAATTGGATTAATCCTCAACCACATATCTCAATCTTAGGATGGATGGTTTAGGTTGATTCTAGACATTCTCAAAAATCTATAAATAAGAGGCTTTACAACATGAATTTTAAGACTTGATAATGCAAATTTATAATGGAAAAATGATTCTAAAATCCTTTGAAATTAGTGTTACCATGACAAATTGATTCCAAGACAAGCTAAGCCACAAGCCAAAGGTGCCAAGGAGAGATGGAGGTAGTCAAGCTTCCATTACCAAGGACTTCATGAGCACAAGCTGAGCAAGCCACTATAACAAGCATTTTGGAGCATCCAAGGAAGGTAAAAGAGAGTTTATTTTGCATTTTAGTTGTGTGTTTTATTCATGTTTGTTAACTAAGCTCTCCCTCATGTATAGGCTTAGAGATGTTATGTTAATTAGTGTGTTTCTTTCATTTTATTTTCATTTTAGAATATCACCATACTAACCATCCTCTCTTGAGTCAAATTCTTAGATCCCCAGTTATGATTTATATCCTCTATCCATTCCTATTGGTGTCATTAGATTTTGGTTTTGTATTGTCATTTTGACAATATTTTAAGAATCCCAAATTTGGTGCACATTTTGGTAACCACGGTGGGGCCTTGTTCCAAATTAATCAACTTTGATTGTTAGTGTTGTTTTTACTAGCTTGTAGGTTTGATTTGGAAATGAAAATCTCATAATTTTGAAAATTTGACACGTTCCAAGTAAGTCACAGTATTACACTATTAGTCACGATATTGTAGTAGTAGGATTATTAAGGCTAGTATCAATATTATCCATTAGCCGTTAATGGTTAAGATTTTAGTAGGGTTTTTGACAAACCCATGATTCTCTCAGTCATAGGATTGCCCTATAAATAGTGATATAATAATTTTGAGTAGCAATATAGTTGAATGTAATGGATGACTTTAGACTAAAGCTTATTTTTGATAACTCTCTATTATTTTAAAAGCGTCATGTGCTGTCATTATTTTCATGTGCAAGTCAAGGAAAAATTGCCCAAGAGAGTAGATACTCGCACACTTTAAACAATCCCATAATTATCCCTAGTAGTGGTATTTACTTGGTAATAACGATATTATAGTTCTTGGTCACAATATTATCCTTTCATCATTAGTCTAGTAAAGCACTACCTCTATCTTCTTTCAATCATCATTTCAATATTCTAGGATCTGTCAAGAGGGTGATAAGAGGTCTGTAAGTGGAAAAATGGAGGTTTTTTCTCCTTATTAAAATTTTTAACATACCATTATATCAATATTTTACCCTCCATATCTAAAAATAACTATTAATAGGGGTGTTTTGTCTTACAGGTTTCACCAAGTGCCTAAGAGGGGAGAGACTTATCTGAGAACCCACTATCTAAACTAGGCTACCATTATTTAATAATACCACAACTAGAATAGTCATAGGTTTGACCTATAAATAGTAGGATTATCATTCTTAGTAGCAATTTTGTAGTCTAGGCTAGTCAGGATTAGTCTTAGGGTCCTATAGCATTTTTTGCTTATTATCAAATAATTATATTTAATAACTGAGGGCCTATAAATATTTTTAATAGTCTCTTTACTTAAGGTTGAATCTATAGACTATTTTTTCTCAAGATATATAATATCACTACTTTCAATTTTACTATTAGTTATGGTTTTGTCAATTTAAGTCATGGTTTAGTGGTTCATGACAAAACTTTAAATATCAATCCATATCCATTAGCAAGATTGTCATTGTTAGTCATGGGGTTGTCAAATGGCCATGGTTTCTATGGTTAATCATGACAATTTTCTAACATTTTTTAATCTCATGACTAGTCACTTGCATGATTAATACCCTAGTTATAGGATCATCTATTCTGGTCATGAGATTGCCTTATATACTCATGGGATTGCAGAGACATATAGGATAGTATAAATTTAAATTTCTAACCTTCTTCTTTAATGTCCCTTGGAGATTTTGGTACCCCATCTGATATCTAACCTTTGTGATTGTAGGGAGGGGTGCCATTTTTTTATATTTATCTTAGATTTCATTATCTCGATTACTAATTTAAATGTATCATTATCTTTTCTAACAATTTTTAAATAATTGTTTAAGTCTTGTGTGTATATATATCTTTGATTCTCTTGTATGTACTAATTTATCATATCATGCCAACACATACATAAGTAATTAGATCGGTTAATTAATCATATCATTTGTTTTCCTATTTGTCAAACACATCACCCTTAGGATTTCAAATGATGTGGAATTGATACCCATGCATGGGAATAGTTTATAGGGGTTAGTGTTGTATATTTCATCACTACACACTAACCAAATTTTGTGTTTTAGTAGAGTATAACAATCAGGGATAACTATCATTAGGCTAAGTGGTTCACCCCATATAGGTCATCTGTGAAGGGGAAGGGCTAGTTCTCTAAACAAGAAATTAGATAACACCCTATATAGACTTGGGTCCCAATGTACCTTTGTGTATATCAATAATTCCCTTAGAGAGCCCATCCAGCCTAGTATAAGACCTTTTGATTGTAATAGGTTTTACACTATAGGCATCAATATCAACACCAAATTATTCATTAAGTGCAAGCAAGGTTGAGAGGGTTTGGTCAATTATATAATGGGTTACTATCCTATAACCTCACATATGTAGCCATTGGATGGTGTGGGCATTAGGTTACACACCCATCAGTGTACTAATAATAGGTTGTGGCTTGCTTTCTTGGGTGTGTGTTGTGCTAAACCCATACTGTTTATGAGCTAAGTTAGATTTTTACCCATCCATATCCTATCTAGGTCATTTACACGTATCATATTGTATATTCTTACCACATCTCATTCATATTCATCCTTAGTATATATCCTAATCATCATCCTTGTCATCTTATCATTATACATATTATCTTTATCCCATCTTATCTTGTCAAGCCATATCAACTTATCATTTTTCATACCCCCTATCCCCCCATCCCATCATCATCACCATATTTATTACATTCCTAGTCATATCCACCCAATCCTAGTCATCTCTTGTGTATCCTAGTATTATCCCTTTTGTATATAATCCATTCTCTTGTATATCATACTAGTCATATCCCTTCCTAGTCTTACCTATCATTTTTAAGTGTCTGCCCACCACTCACCATCTCAATCATCATCTTGTTCATCCTATCTCTTTATCACCTTACATATATCACCCATTTATACTTTACCCCATCTACCATTTTATCTTAAACATATTCACCCATACCTCTATCAGCAATATCATGTACATCTTTATCTTGTTATTATCTTGTAAATATATATACATCTTATACATCCTTGTCTAATAATCATGTTGTATATACTTTTCATTATACCTTCTCCTTAGATCAATCACACCTCACTTTCACCTTGCCTTCTCCATCAATCACACCATAGTCTTGATCATTCCCATATCATTTTATTGACACCACCCCCTTACATATTTAATCATAACCCATCACCTCTCCTAATCCCATATTAACTCACCATACACATTATATCCTAAGTCCACCTCATCCATAGTCCTAATCACCCCCTACCATCTTGTCTCATCATCCCATCACCTTGTATATTATTATTTTACCTTATTGTACATAACTTGTTCTCTTATACATCCTTTTAATCTAATCTTATCACTATACCCATACATAATTAGTCATCCAATAATTACATCTTAATCATACCTCATCATCCACATCTTACTTTAAATTCATACCCAATCAGTTCTCTTGACTCTACCTTCATCACCCATCTAGTCATCATATGCTATCTTATCATAATTAGCTTTTTAAGTCACATACAGGTCTAAACTACCCCCCTTTCATTACCCCTCTATCATTTCATCATCACACTTATCCTTATTATATTAATCACCTTCATCACCTAATCCTACCCTATCCCATCTTGAGAAAATTGGTATAATATTTTGAGCTAGTCATATCATCCACATCATCCTATCATCCTACTCCACTATGACTTATACTTTGGTTAGATACTCATACCTAGTTAATATCTTGTTAGCATCTTATCACTTTGTTAGTCTTAATCTAGAAAACCCATCAACTACCAATCATCCCTAGTTGAATCATCTTACCTTATTAATAACTATCACCCATCATATCATCTTCTTACTAGTTTGAATCTAGGCACCCATCATATCCCCAATCCTTTTACTAGTTTGAAAACTAGACATTGTTGATAGGTTATTAGCACCTATTACACTATCTGTCTAAAATTTAATCATAATCCTTCATCCATTTGTCTATTCCATCCTCATCATCACATATCATACTAACTTGGTCCTTTAGCCTTACTTTGTTTAACCAATCCTTAGTCTACCTTCACACCATCTTTCATCACCCATCCCCATGGATTTTGACCCAATTCTCATGGACCAATACATCTTGGCCCATAAGGATTAAGTCCTTATAAGTGCACTAGATATGGGTGCCCACCTACCATCTAGCCTTGATTCTATTCATCCCAAACTAACATCACATTCACAATCATCTATCTCATCAAAATTAGTGTTAACATTCTTTGATGCATTCACCCTAATCAATCAATACATCACAAAGAATAAATATGAATTCCTTTATTAATTATGGAATATGGGTACCCATTTTCTTGATGATTTTGACCTCATAAACCTAAAATTACCTCCCAAACAAATCCACCATCAACCCTTATACTCATCCCATTCTATTCCACCACCTACTAAAAACCCCTTAACCCCAATTTTTACTCATCCATAGTCAAATACTCCATATACTAATCATAATACATCACCACTCCCTCATCCTTTATCACCCACCACCATGAACCTGAACCTAGATTTCATATACCAATACATAACTGCTAATAAGGATGAGATCCTATTGAAGTTAAATATGATGGGTGTACCACTTCCCAAAGGTGTTGATCCCCTTTCATTCATTGCACCCCCAACATAAACCCATCCATGTCAGTCTCCTTCCAATCCCTCACACCCTAGTCATAGCCAACCATCCACCCCTTTCTCTACTAGCAAAAAGAATACAATCTTAGACACTTATCTATCTACCTATCCATATTAGCAATCCTATAATGCTAATTCTAGTGCTTTTACATTAAAATCATAAATCAAAGTGGGTCCTTATACTCCCCTTCATATATCCTTGGAAGCCCTTTTCCAAAAACTAGTCACCTCCAACATGATGGTCTATCCACCCATTTGACATCTTGATCCCACCAAGCCTAATCCCTCTTGGTATAAATCAAATTGATATTGTCTATATCATCAAACTTAGGGACACTCCCTTAAATGATGTTTAAATTTCTAAGATTATGTCTAACACCTTATTAGTTATGGTGACATAGTAATTGAGGATGAATCAGATGAATTTAAATCCCTAGGTGAATAAGAAGAGGAATTCTAGGACTCTATTCCATATCACACGAAAACCCTTCCCCTTCTAAACCAAGGTCAAGACATCCTATCCATCCTCCATGATTTCCCCATCTCCAACCATCCATCCATCCATTCAAAAAAATAATACTCCCCATACACTTAGTCCTTCTATATCCCATAATTCCTTTCATAGACCTATATTTACTACATCCATTATCCATCCATCATATTTCTCTCACCCATCACATTAAATACCCCCCATTGAGAGGATGATCATGGAAAAATCATCCTCTACCAGTACCATAACATCATGTACATAAAAATTAACATTAGAGTTAGCATAAGTTTTATCTACATCTGGATCATGTTTTAAACCAACATCAAAATTAGATTCCTCATCAAAATCATCATCCCTCAACAATATTGTAGAAAATGATGATGATTCCTATTCTTTTGGAGATCCCACTCATGATGATAATGTCATAATCATTTTTTTGAATTTTTTAATCTAATTTTAGAGTGGATTTGATCCTACTTCAGAGGCATGTATTAGTGATCCTTTAGAGATTCTTGAGGACACTTTCTCTGATGTTGATGCTAGGGATCCTAGTGACATTTACGAGGATTAAAATACCAACTATACCCTTAATCCATCACCCAACATTCACCATCAACCTCACCTCCATAATTCACATATCCCACTCCATGAAGGGAATGAATAATAACATGCATTATTGGATTCCCCTCTGTATTTAATATCACATGCCAAAAATATAATAGTCCAAGACCATATTCCTAAATTCATAAATCATGATCAAATCATCTTTGGTTCCCTAAATCAAAGTCAAAACATTAGCCTAATCAAAAAAATTATTCCTTTAGTGAAGCCTAAAATTTGGCACTAGAGGCATATCAAAGTCAAAATAATCATATATTAAGTCAAAAGTCAATCTCCCCTAGTGAAGCCCAAAATCAAGCACCAGGGGGCAATCAATATCAAATCCAATCAAAAAATAAAGTCAAAAATCATATGGCTGACCATAATCTTAATTTTTGGATTAAATAATTAGAAAATCAAAAGGTCTTGGGTCCTATAGTCTCATGGTACCAATCTAAATAATCCCCTCCACCATATCTAATGGTGTATGCAACTATTAAACCCCATTTCCTCTCCCCATCTCATTATATCAACCCTTTTAATCATATCCCTCTTTTATATCCTATATCCCATCATCACATACATATCATACCTCCATCCACAATATATCTCAAATTTTTGGGCAACATTATCCCTCATAGAGGTTAGAGAGATACCTAGTTAAAACATTCAAAGGACATTAAATCAAGAGTCAATAAAGGCCACCAAGACATGGTCCTAGCATTACCTTTCTATAGAATAGGTGTTGGTTAATGTTTTCATATAGTATCAACATCTTAAATATTTTACCAATAAATTGAGATGTCATCAATAAAAGTAATAAAAAAAAATCATTCATCGAATGGTGAAAACCAATCTTCTAGTGCTTTAGGCAAGTACCATGATGAAAAATAGTTTACAGCATCATGGTAAAATAATATATTATCTACATTATTCCTCAACACTTAGGGTAAAATCCATCCATTTCATTTCCTTTTTCCATCCATCCTACTTGTCACATCCATTATCTACATTATCTATATCACCCATCATTTTATCCCTTGATCCATTGTTCCTACCCATTGTCTATCATCATAGAATGTATTTATCATTTCTTATCATCTTGAAATTCATAAGGAATGGAAGGTTCCTTGAAAACTATCCCAAAACCATCTTGGCATATCCTATAATGGACACATAGACAACATAACTATCTGGTTCCTTCACAATGTGGTCATTGGCTATCCCTAGTCCATTTGTCCTTGGTCTTCATCATCATCATACTTTTTTTAATACTATCCATCATTCCTCCATCCTTATAATATTTTATAGGCTTGGTATTACCTTTGATAACAACCCCATTTGTATATTATATATACATATCCCAAAAATCCCTAAAAATCATAAAATTTTAAAAAAAAGCCAAATTAGTCCATCATGTCTTGTCTTATGAATAATCCCCTAGTCACATCCATCTTCATACATCTCATATTATCCCATATTTTAGATATCATATTTCATCTTAAGACTAAATTGGAGTGGTTACCCATCCTTTCATATCTTCCATCTCATCCTATTGGCCAAGTCTTATCAATATACATCACCTTGTCAAAGACTTTAATATGGCACCCATCACTTCCTATCAAGGTCTTTTCATATCTATTACCCATAAAATTACCATTTACTAGTATGGAAGGTACTTGATCCCATCACTATACTTATCAATGTCTCTTCATGTCTAGCACCCATCCAATCACTTTAGCTAACATCAAAGGTATTTGATCCCATCATCATCTCCTAGTATCCTTGATATATGGGACTATTGGAGGGCCTTATTTATTGGTTATACTTTGTCATCACTTGTCTAATCACCATTCCTAGCCACTTTTCAATCAGATTTCAAGACCAAGTCATTATTTAAAGAAATCTTCACATCATCTATCCTTTCATCCTAAACTAGGGGTGAAATCTCATCTTAATCCTAATCATGATCACTCTATCCAAGTCCAAAACCATCCTCTATCCCCATCACATCATGATCATTATAATCTAACCCAACATCCAATCACCCATCCTATCATTAGTCAAGACTTTATGACACTACATGTAGATACTTGTGTGTGTATGTGTTAATTATTTCTTCTATTTGTCTTGTTTGCATGTCATGTACATATATTTTTTGTCTCATGTTTGTCATGTCTCTTTTTTTCTATTGGACAATGAGTGAGGATGATATGAGGACACCAAAAATTCCCTTAAGGATGAAAAATTCACCATTTTCTAATGCACTTTGGAAAAATATTCTCTTGGACATCTTTATATCATGGGGCCTATTATCAAGTGTTATATTTATCTGATTACTTAGACTATGATGAGCTTTATGAAATTTGTGATGGATTGATCATCTCATCATCTTATCCCCATCACCAATCTACTCCTCTAAACCCATCTGACTAACATCCAACCTTTTATCCCCATTTCATCATCTAAGCCATATCCTTCAATCACTAACAAGTCTAATCATCCTCATCATCATCAATTTCTAATCATTAATCTGTCTTCATCATAATCTTCTAGTCAAAAATACATTGTCCTAAAGTCTTTTCAAACAATGTAGGTAGCACTTGGCTATGTTTCACTATCCAAGGATAACTTGACCATTATCTCTATCATCTATTCTCATCCCCCAATTCTTTGGTCACTTGATCATATCATTTATTCTCTAGAATCACCATTATCATATTGAGCAATTTAACTTTGAGCTACACCCATCATCAATCTAATCAAATCAAAATAGTCTTATCCTAGCCTATAGCTCTCCCTTGTATGCTTCTTTTCTTGGGATACATCTAAATCTTGTGTCATTTTATCCTATCATCACCTTGTTATGGTTGATTCCCCCTTAGGATGTGTCTATAACTGTGACACCCATCATATTTCCTCCCTATGCATGTGTCCTTGCCAAGGGAATCATTTATTTTTAGCTCATTACTCAACATCAAACTCATCTTCTTCATCATGTATCCCATATTTGGAATCTTATCCCCTCATTTTTCCATCACATACTACCCCTTATTTCTTCTTTTGAGTGGTCATCCATCTCATTCTTATCTACATGTCCCCTCAAGGGGGCATCATATCCCCTAACATCATTTACTAAAATTCATCCATGACATGGTTTTTCTTTGAAAGATCATTACTCCTTCCATTTTAATCCACTTGCAATTCCCTTTCAAAGAGGGGCAAAATGTATGCACCTAAAATCTCTTGCTCCATTATAGTCGACTAATATTCTTATTACTCAACACTAATTCTACATAACCTATTTTATTCTACTAATTTATCCTATTTCTATACATAAATATAATATCCCCTTCCATTAATCTACATTCACTAACCTTACCCATCCTTACTCTTTCCTTAATTCCTCTTAAATCTCCCATTATCATAATATAATCCTATTTATCTATTATATGGACATTTAAAATTCCCATAACCCCACCTATCCACCTACTAGTATACTCCATAGGCTTTCATACACCCCTAGTCACTTAATCCTCACCTAATCTCCCATCTAATAACCCCACCTAATCCTCCATTATCTCTAAAATAATGGATAAGTATCTAGAATTGGATACTTCCCTCCAAATCTCTAGAAACCTCTAATTTTAGAGGTTTCCCAAGGAATTTAATATTCTTTGGATAATCTAGAGCCATTTATCTCATCTCCCTAAATTCAAATAATAACCCTTGATTTTCCCTCCTTAAATGTATATAAATAACGTCTCCCCCCACTCTCAAACCATCTATTGAGCTCATACCAAAACCATGCCAAAATGATTCTAGAAATCCTATGGAAAATCCATAAGCAACTATCAAAGCATCCATTATCATAATCCAAAATCAAGATATCATGGATTCAATCTAAGTCTAATTACATACATTTGAATCCTATAATGGAGGCATGAGAAGGTAAAGAGCATGGTAAGAATGTTATACTAGTTCTAATTTATCTCCTCTATCCATTCCTATTAGTGTCAATAGATTTTGGATTTGTATTGTAATTTTGATAATATTTAAAGAATCCCAAATTTTGTGCACATAAATTTATCTTGGCTTTATTATAATGAACCAACTACTTGCTTTCTTAATGTCAAATATCCCATAGCCAAATCCATCATGTGCAATATAATAAATTATAAAGGCAATGGATTTGGCCTTCATGAAAAAGAATTAATAGAACCTATCACACTTAAATAAAATGAAGCATTCTTTGGTATAGGATTTAACCAACTTAATGTAATCATCACACTTTTTCAAAGTGACTCTTCTAGTGAGTTTGAGGAAAGCTCTTTAGATATGAAAATGAGTTTCATATATATCTAATTTATATCTCTATCCATGACCAACCTATTCCATTAAATAACCATCTTAAAACTTGACATAACATATCCAAATTTAATCTAGTGGGACTAAAAATCAATATCTATTCTTGATCACTTTAAAAATTATGAAGTAATTTCTAAATTCTTGAGCATAAGAGACCATATTTTGGCAGGTGATCATAAGAAGGGTTTTCCCATCTAGTTATATGATTTTTCATATTTTGGGAACTATTATAAAATCATAAAATTAGTAATAAAATAACATCACAAGAATAATACCTCTAGGAGGAACTTAACCTTTTTCCACCACCCTTAAAATATTAAGAAGAATCGACTCTCCTAATTGAAGACACCATTGCAATTAACATTGGGATAGAAGAAAATCCAAATATATTCAAGCTTATTATTGGCCACATTTGTACCACATACCAAGCATGATCCTATTGGCTAAAGGTATTGATTCAGAGGAAGAGGAAGAGTTCTTGATTGATCAAAATGGTTTGAACTAGCTCTAGATGGAATGAGTGGAATAGAAAAATCATGAAGCTCACAAGATTTTGAGGAACTTTAGGTTCACTTAAAGTGTAATTCATCATTTTTTAAATAATATTTCAAATTTTTAGATACCTTGTAGAGTGCTCTAGATAAGCATGGGAAAGTGTGGAATTCATCTGGTCCACTTGTTCTATCTAGAGCTTGTCTAGACATTTGGTTCTAGTAGTAGAAAAGCTACACAGACATTTTCATGGCCCTAGATCTTGCAAATGTGGAGGTCTCAAGAGGAAATAATCATATGGGTCTATTCATTTTGGATTCTAGGTCACATGTACCGAGTTTCATCTTATGCACTATAACACAATGAAAGATATGTATGGGCAAAGTGGGCTCCTAACATAGAATTTGCTAAGTTTTCATACTTAGCATTTTTAGACCAGACCATTGTCAAGATGTCATGCAAGATCACATGAACTAGTTGACTTCAACATTTTATAAAATCATGTAGAAATCTCAAATGGCCAGTGGATTAAAAGGGTTTGGTCCTTTTAGCATTAAGTCCATTCTCTATAAGTTTGGTATTCCCATGATATTTATGATTTAATTTATAAAATTACAAAGTTGGTCAACAAATTGTAGACATCTACATGAATGTCATTTTAAGACCCATAAAGTGACCATTTAGATATAAAATCCTTGGTGGGAACCTGAAAAGGAACGCATAGTTGACAAGTTTCAATTTCACAAGAGCTTGAAGCAAGTTAAATGGTTAGTGAATCCCAAGGACTAATGAGAAATTAAGTTCAAGGAAGTGGGTCCCAAATATCTATGGTCTGCATTTAATCAGATCTCAAAATCCAATGGAGCATAATAAAGTTAAAGGGTTAATAATTTGGGTCAATTTCCTATAGCCAATAACAAAGGGATGAGCTGGGATGTTTATGAAATTTGATGAAGCAAAATGGACTCAACTCGATAAGTAAATCCAAAGGACCCAAACTCAAGTCTAAACCAAATTGGAGAAAGTAAATGAAAGGAGCTCGATGCAGACTCAAATGGGACCATACATTAAATAGGGTGCTAGACACATATATAAAACTATAGGAAAACCAATATCCTTAAATTGATTTTCACTTATAGTTATTTTGGTCTAAGATACAAGGCACAAAGTAGATATATAATTAATGAGAATATAATCCCAAGTCATGTCCTCAACAAACCATCACTCACAATAGACATGATGTGTTCTTGGCAGTTTAAATATATGAGTATTTTTACCCTCATAATGAAATATTATAACTAATCCAAAGCAACAAGACTTGGGGATTTGGAAAGTAGTTGGAGCATTCATTTTTAGCAAGATCATGATTTACCACTTTTGGTAAACTCTTGTCTTCTAGTATACCTTGTTTAATCAATGGAATGATTTGGAGGCTATCTAGGCAAATCAAGAATATTTTTCTCATAATAACTTGTTCTGATTAGGCCAAAATACTGGTGAAATGTATTTTGAAGATAAAAGATCATCAATTGTAATGATTATCATGCTCTCCCTTTCTCTCTTTCTCTCTCTTCCCCTTCTATATTATCCCTTTCTTTCCATTTTGTAAAGGGTTCGTAGATTTTAGAATTTTTTTATCTTTTTGAGAGATGGGACATTCCTTGAGATACTGTGAAGTATGTTTAAATTGATTAGGCTTGACCATGTCAAGTATTTTTAAGAACTACCTCTTAATGTATAAGGACTTTCTTTTCTTACCCTTTACCTTGAATATGTGTTTAATGAGTTATGCTCTATCGCATTGTGTGAAGGAGAATCTTTCTCATCCATGGTCCTTATTTTTGAATTTATTTACAAAGTTTTCAATGTTATTTGTAGGTCTAGATTAGTGTTCTATTATGAACCTCTTCTATAAAATACTTATTAAAAGTAGTTTGATCTTAAGGTTGTGTAAACTAGTATTATCTTCTATTGATCTAGTGTGGGTTTAAGGTTATGGGACTTTCCCTCTTAGTTTTGGTGTATCACTCAATTAAATTTCTTAGGAGACCTTATTATCTTTCTAAACCTTTCCCCATAAAGTATTAGGATTAGCTTTAGTTTTAAGTGAGCATCAAAGAGGAAGCTAACCTACTCTGGAAGTTCAAACCCAACATAGGTGACCCATAACCTGGGGTTATCCTAATTTTATAGAGCAATTAGAGAGATATTGAATAACCTTATTCAATGGTGATAATTGAGACTATAATAGTTCATGGCATGCCTAATGGGATTAAGGTCTAAAGAAGTGGAAGAATTTTTGGTGTTGTTATTATACATATCAACCTTTGGAGGCATTCTAGAAAACATCAGTGGTGACTCTAAGCATCCATCAACTCGTTTAAGCAGCCTAGGTGCCTAATCACCATTATTTGGTATGTATAATCACCACCCATTTGATCAAAATACATGTTCATTCATTCCTTATCCTTCATATCAAGTTAAAAATATTCATGGCTTCACCCCAAGTGGTCCTTGAAGTTCAGTGTAATAGACATATAATCATTCCTACTAACCCTAAAGCAAGCCTATCTATCCTCCATATCAACCTACTTATCCCTGTAGTCAACCTTGTTGAGCCTCACTTCTATCAACTGAGGAACATGAAGTCATTCTATCTTGGATCCTCTCCTATGTCAATGACCCCAACTATTTTATACCCTCCATTATAAAACTAAACTCTCCCACACCCATTCAGGAAAAAGAGGAGGTGGCCAAATATTGCACCACATTCCCCTCATAGAAATTGATCAAGGAGGGCACAAAATAGGAAAGGAAAATGATATCCAAGAAAGTATAAGAACCAATCCTATAATAAGAGGGTTAGTTATGAAATAAATGAATCAAATAAATATATGTCATCTTAATGAGCTTGGTGTATAGGAGTTTTAAGACTCTCCCTTCTTCCCTCAGAAACTACCTAAAAGAACCTCCAAAGTACCTAGCTGGAGGGATACTTTCTTGATCTAAAAACAAGGTGAACTTCTTCACCCTCTTGCCATATACCTCATAAAGAGAGAGACTATTTTAGAAAGAATAGAGGAGGACCTTGCAGTTAAAGTGGATCCTAAGGAAGATAACATAAGTGTTTATGATAAAGAGGTCATGATAGGCACTCCACTTTTTTCAAAAGGGGAAGAGATAGGTTTTAATCTAGCTTTCATATTTTAGAGCCTAAAGGTAGTACTGATGCCTTCACTTTTGAAGATATGTATATAAAATATATGCATGAGAGTAGGGAAAATTTTGTTTGGTCCCAAGAGCTTCTATTGGGTATTGCCACATATGAAAATGAGAAAGATGAAAAGATTGATACAATAAATTAGTCAATTGACCATGTTGGAAAGGTCATAAATGAGCTTGAGGAAGAAATAAAGGAAAAATAGGATAAAGATGAAGTATGAAAATAGTTGTACTATTAATTCATGGATTAGGTAAAGGTTCTAAACCAGCCTATATCTCTTCTAGAATATGAAGAATAACTCACCTATTAGGTTGAGGGTGTTGACCAATCTCAAGATGAGATGTCCTTTAAAGCTAGTACTAATGCCTTAAAAAATGAAGGAGAATGGTTAGATTCAGAGCCATAAGGATATGACAACTTGGGCCTCAAGTGGTTTTATGAACTACCATATGGCCCCCTTCAAAGCAAATAGAGCAAAGATGGTTTTGAAATTGGAATTGTCTTGGATGACCAAGAGGAGGCTACCTTATGGGATGACTTAGAGCTTATTTGCCTAAGTCTAGATAGTAAAACAAGCACTAGTTCAAAGGAGGAGTTTATAAGGGCCCCTATAGTCCAATTTGGAGCAAGCTTTTAAGAAATGGACCAATATCTTTACATTGGAGACATGTTTCCCCCTATTCATCCACTTGAGAGTATGCCAAAGGGATCAACAGTTAGGTGTTTCAACTCACATATCATGAGATCTCAAAGGCAAGGTGTTTTCTAGCCTGGTCCATCATAAGTGATTCCAAATCCTTTCCATTTGATCTAGGTGGGAGGTACTTATAAATTATGACCTTGTATATACATTTTTGTTTAGTAGGTTAGTTGTTCTTTCTTTTTTGCATTTTCCTTTGTTTTGTTTTAGTCCTTTTTGTTTCAAGAGAAAGTTATAAAAAGAGGTGATATTGCATCATTTTCATGATCAAATCAGATGCAAAGAAGTGATTCCATGCCTAATGGATCAGCTAGGCTAAAATAAATAGTGTTCTTAAGCATAGAAGACATGATTCTATATAAGTCTCCAAAAATATTGGCCACAATTGACCCACATACCAAGCATGAGCCCAGTGGCTAAAGTCATGATGCAGGGGAAGAGGTAGAGTTCCTAATTGATCAAAATTCTCTAAACTAGCTCTAGATGGAATGATTGGAATGTAGAAATTGTGAAGCTCAAAAGATTTTGAGGCACTTTAGGTTCACTTAAAGTGTAATTCATCAATTTATAAAGAATGGTCCAAAGTTGTAGAAACCCTATGTAGTGATTTAGATAAGCATGGGAGTGTGTGGAATTCATCTGGTCCACTCATTCCATCCAGAGCTTGTCCAAACGTTTGGTTCTAGTAGCAAAAAAGTTGAGTAGGAATTTTCATGGTGCTATATCTCACATGTGCAATGGTCTCAAGAAGAAATAATCATATGGGTATGTTCATTTTGGAGTGTAGTTCATATGGGCCAAGTTTTATCTCATGAACTATAGTATAATGAAAGATATAGATGGGAAAATTGGGATCCTAACATAAAATTTGACAAGTTTTCATCCTTAGCCTTTTTAGACCAGATCGTCATTAAGACATCATGTAAGATCACATGAACTATTCGACTTCAAAATTTTATAAAATCATGTATAATTATCAAATGGCTAGTGGATCAAAAGGGTTTGTTCCTTTTAGCATTAGGTCCATTATTTATAAGTTTGGTATTCTCATGTTCTTTGTGCTTCAAGTTATAAAATTGCAAAGTTGTTAAAAAATGGTAGATGTCTGTGTGAACATCATTTTAAGACCCATAAAGTGACCATTTAGATCTGAATCCTTCAAAGTAACCTAAGAAGGAATGCATGAATAAAAGTGTCAAGCACACAAGATCTCAAATTTAGTCAAATGGTTAGTGAATCCTAGGTACCAATGAGCTTAGGATATTGGGTAATATGTGTTTAATTAGATCTCAAAATCTGATAGAGCATAATAAAGTCAAGAGGGTCAATAATCTAGGTTGATTGCCTACATCAAATAATAAAGTGATGAGCTAGGATGTTCAATGAAAATTGATGAATTAAAATGGACCTGACTAAACAAGTAAAGCCAAAGGACCCAAACTTGAGTCTGACCTGAGTTAGAGAAAGTAAAGGAAAGGAGCTCGATGTAGACTTAGATGGGACTAGACATCAAACAAGGTGATATATACATATAAAAAACTATAAGAAAACAAATATAATTAGATTGGTTTTCACCTATAGTTATTTCTATCCAAGATCTAAGGCATAGAGAAGATATATGATTAATGAGAAGATCATCCCAAGTCCTATCCTCGACAAACCACCACTCAGAATAGACATGATGTGTCCTTGGAATCTTGAAGATATGAGGATTTTTTCCCTTCTAATGAAATATTATGGAAGATCCAAAGCAACAAGGCTTGGGGATTTAGAAATCAATTAGACCATTCATTTTTAGTAGGATCATGACTTGCCACTTTTGGTAAACTTGTCTTCTAGTGTAGTGATTTAACTTATTTTGGGAATATTTGACTCTTTTTCCTAATTTAGTTAAGGTTATAAGTTAATTATATTAGTAAATAATATTAGAATAATTAATCTACTAATTTTTTAAATTTAATTATAATTTAAACATTCCTAAAAATAGTAATAAGTGAGGAGAAATATAACTTAGCCTAAACTAGACTAAAACAACTGAGATAGGGTCTAGAATTTTCTATACAAGACTAGGATAGTGTCATAAATTAGGATATGGATTTAATTTTTTGAAAGGATAAGATCACAAAAATAAGAAACCCTAGGGTTTAGTGATATAGTCCTCTTCTGCCACTATTCTCTCAAAGGCCTGAGCTTTCTAGGTTTTATCTGCTGTCTCTGTGTGAGCTTGCCTATGAAATTTTAGATGTTGGATGTCTTTAGAACTTCTTATAGAGATTATTTAGTCTTAAAACAATATATTCCATTATGTTTTGACAAAATTTAAGAAAGAGGGGGGGTTAGTGTGTGTAAAATGTGCTAAACATGTATCTACACCCCTTGTGTGGGCATGTTGCTTACATACCAATACTCTGAAGAGGGATCAAGCCATATGTAGTTCTCCCACTTGATGTGCTTTATGTAATAGTGTATATGTAGATGAAAAATTATAAACTAAGTGTGCTTGATGTGGATAGGTACTGGTGTGAGGTTTTGAATAAGCTTGTGGATATATGTGATGGCTATATGTAGAGAATAGGTAAATATGTCTGAGTGGTCTTATATTCTCACTTACTTTATTACATATTTTAACCCCTTTTAAATGAAATTTGAATGGGATTTTATAGAGATCTATTGTTCATGGGTTGAATGTATTTGCATTACATTGACAAGAAGGATAGGAACCTAAAGAAAGTGATAGTTGGAGCTAAAATTGCAATTGGATAGGAGCATAAAAAATGGACACCCTATGGTTCGGTGATATAGTCCAAGATGGGAACTATTGTCCTATAGGTAAAATACCTAGAGGGATGGAATAGGGATGGGAAATTTAGCCTATTTGAGCTGGAATCAGGGCTTGAAAGTCTATAGATGGTCAATTATAAGCAAAAAGGTGTCCAGAAGGGTCATGAGAGCATGTAAGAGGGACATATGGGATAGGTGTCACAAGCCACACTCAAGCTAACAATTCTTACATTTTATAATAATAAAATTTCCCCTCATTTATTTTAGTGGTGAATTGAAGTTAAATACTAGGATAAAGGAAAAGTAGAAAGCGTACCTAAACTTACCTATAAAGGTGAACCCCATGAAGTTGTGTGATTCTAAGTGTGCATAAAGAGAACATGTTATGAAGTGTAAATATATTGTGATGTTGAGTAATGTTAAGTATGTTATATACCAAGAGTAATATCATAAATAGAGATGAGTGATCAATTCCTTGAAAGTGGCTCAAGAATGCAAAGGTTGGCCTTTTGGCTCCTTTGTCACCCAGTAAGTGAATTTAGGTGATCATGCATGTGATAATCTATGTTTGGACTATGTGTCCAATCCCTCTGAGTAGGTGGATCAAGAATACAAAGGATATCTAGTCCTTTGGATCCATTTTTACCTTGTGAAGTGAAGATATGAACTAATACCAATATGAAATGTGTGCCCATGAATGTTCTATAATTTGACAATGTGGTGTGGATAGCCAAATGTGTGCTAGAAACTAGGCCATTTTTGGTCATTGAAAAAAGGTGGAGAATAGGCTTGTATGAAATCCACTCCAAAATTAGTCAATATAATTATGTGAAATCCACTCAAAAATGATGCCAAGCACCTGTAGATGGAATAAGGCATGCAACTACTAAGAATACTTAGGTAATGTGCTAAACTCAGAAAGAAAAAAAATCAAATGTTTTGCACACATTACCCCCAATCACTGGTGTCTAAAACATGAATTCTAATATAAAATTTACCCAAAATACCTAATCTAAAACTATATTCAAGAGCCATCATGCCATGCATGATGCCCCTTATATCTAGATTCTCTAAGAAAATCTATACTAAAACTATTGATTCTGAATTGAACTTTTATTGACAAAACTATAACTATACTTATTTTTCTATCTATTTTTAGAAAATCTCGTTTTTTTAATTGTTTAGATAGTATCACCAAAATCAAACACCCTACTATCTAGTGGTGTAGTCTAATCTTGGCACTATTAACCTGAGCTGATTCTAATGATTATTCTATGATTATCACTATCTACCTAGTTTGAAGTCTCGATACTATTCTAGGTGTTCTAAAAGCTGATTTTTTATCAGTAGGAGCTTTGATCTCTATGAAAAAACCCATGTTTATTTCCCCCTCTTTTTAGGGTAGGAATGAAGACCCTATAATTACTATCCTTAGAAGAAAGAGCCCTATAAGTGTGTTACACTGTAAAAAGATATGATATAGCAATGATAATTGACAAGATAGTTCAAGATATAGCATGATTTATTTGAGAGATTGTTAGATCAATAGGAGTATGCCTAGATAGATATAACAATGTAATATCATGTGCAATTTACTGAATTAGAACTAAAAGTCTAGTTAGTTATTAGTTATCAAGGAGGGATGGAGTATGATGTCCATCATGACATCTAAGAAAGCAAGATAATACATGATGTGGATCAGGGGATTACAAATAGAGAGAACTAAACAAGCAACAAGCACATAATATAATAAGAAAGAAACATATGAAAGTGGCCAAGGGGCTAAGAAAACAAGGGACATGGGAGCATGTCACTCAAACTAGAAAGCAAGCATACAAGGCATGTTCAAATGCCACACATATAATTAAAAATAAGCAAGGTTAGCATGAGGGCCATAAGTACATATAAGAGTACAAGCAAAAGACATTGGAAAATTTCCTAAGTCACATATAAGAATAGAAGAAAAGGACATTAGCAAATGTCTTAAGTCACATATAAGAGACAAAATAAGAATTGAGAAATACAATCACGTCTAGCTACTCAAATAAATAAAGGAAGGCATGCAATATACTAGAAATACAATCACATATAACTAATCAAATCAAGAAGTGAAAGTATATAAGACATGGAGTAAAAGACTAGGTATATGCTAAGAAATACACAAGTGTTATAGACTAGTGAATATCGATAGAGTAATCTATGTAAGCTAGTAAGTAATGTACAACAACATGATAACTAGAGTGTGTGTTATAGGAATGACATAACCTAGATGGTGTAGTCATGTAGAAGATCAGTGGGTAATATATCAATTATGTATCAAGTGTAGAAGTAGGATGGCCATTCAATGAGTAAAGTGATGAAATCAAGGATATGGATGTCACAGTACACACTCAAAGAAGATCAAGTGAAGCATGGTAATGTAGATAAATCAACAAACAATAGCATAACACAACAAAATGTAAGTATAACATGGTAGTAGAAATGTAAAGCATGGATAATACATATAATTGAATTTTTTTTGTGTTTTTGAATTATTTGAATGTTTTTATATTTTGGAATGTTTTATATTGTTTTTAGATTTTTTGACATATTTGGATTTTTTTTATTTTTATATAAGTTATGTACAATCAATCATGAGTAAATTATGTATAAGAAATTGAAAATAATCTATATACGATCAACTAAAGAGAAATGATACTAACTGACGAGTCTCATAATAAACTCCCTATCATGGTGTCTTGTATCAATGAGAAAGAATGTGCATGACTAGGAAGCATGATGGAATGGTTGAGACTGTGACTCTAAAAGATGTGTATGTTCTAAGTGCTCTAAAATCTCTAAAATGGAAACCAAATATGGGGTCCCCCTATAAATCTAAGAAGTGGATACAATTATGGGGATCTTAGGGACCCCTCTGGTATTAAGAGAAGTTCTTCGAACATGTGCTCTATGTGTAGAGGCATGAAACCTCAATGATACTACCTTGGGTGTGAATACTGTAGCTAGAAACTATCTAGAGTCCTAAAACTATGGCTACTCTAAAAGAGACTTATGTGGAAGTGTATGAACTCTCTGTGTTGGTGATGGAGGCCATGACTATGTTTGAATTTAAACTAGAGGAAGAACTGAAATTGGTGTAGAAACTAAAATTGGTGGTGGAATTAAAATTGGTGACAACAAAATAGTAGATGGATCTAAAATGGGGAGTGGTCACTCATATGGAACTCTACCAACTATAACAACCTAATTAGCATGAATGAATTTTATGCATGTATGAACTATAGAAGGTACTACTTAGAGTTTTTGAATCTATGGCTAACCAAATAACATATCAAAAACTCCTACACTGGGAAAAATAGTAAATGGTGTGGCCACATGTATTAGAGCAACCTATAAAGGAAGTACAATATCACCCAATGAAATCTATATATGCCCACTGAGTCCACTGATAACTATGTCCATCGGGGTAATATCCTACTCTGAATATCCCAAATACTACAATAATGTCATAGTTCACATGTTCATGCTAGATCCATTATTTATGAGAACACTATTAATAAGATGATTATGAATGTAAACTTTGATAAAGAGTGCATCATTCTAAATAATCACCAATTATCTCCTATTCTAAGAAGGAGATAAAAGGTTTAGATGGAACTCTAGAATTATATTCACCAATCAGGTTCATCAAAGGGTGTAACTCAACTGAAGGTGCTTGATATGTAGCTGGTGGAGGATTTGCATGATATGCATGATGAACACCTAATGAATCCCTTGTATCTTGTTTATAATGTTGTGGGAAATCATCTGAGAATATTTTTAAAGATTTATCCTATGTTTTCTTTATTTGAGGAGGCTCAACTAAAGTGCCAAGATCAATAACATTTCCATCTATCAAGTCATGTATCTTGTGTTTCAAATTGATACATATATTTTCTATATGGCCTAGTGCCCTATGAAAATTTCAAAATGCATTTTGATCATATCTTTGTGGAAGAGGCTTGTTTGGATCAAATTCTCAAATAGGAGGGAGAGATATGATATTACATTCCAATAATTGCTAAAGGATTCTGGCTAGAGAAATTGGTAAATTGGTAAAGGTTCATTGAGGAGGTGATGATAAAACCACTCACTGAGGGGGATATAAAGTCACACTGATTTTAGGTTGATTCTAACTTTTTTTATCATTGACCTTGACTTTGTATGGGAGTTTGCAATTACTTTTGTTTATTGTTTCTAATATACATATGTACTTGAGTTTTCTCATTGAAATGATTTTGAATTCCCTTTCCTTTAGTGTATGACATAACTTAGTGAAGGAAGAACATCTTTTGAACATTATTGATTCATGAAAAGCTAGTAGAAGACTCTATTTGAAGAGATATTATAACTCTTGATTGGCCATGGGGCTAGTCATCTTAGCCAAGAGAGTCTTATATCAAAGAACATAATCTATGATATGTTCATTTGACCTTTGTTTTTGTTGTGTAACTTGGGCATAGGAAACCTTATCACTAATGTTAATGCTAAAATGAGCTAGGAACATGGCAGCTAAAGGATTTAATACATGGACTGACAGATTTAGTAGACTATGAAACCATTATAAAGCATAATCCTTTAGATTTCATGGAAATAGATTGGTTAGTATCCAGTCATTTAGCACATCTTTCAAGCATGCTATGTGAAAATATCTCAAGTGTGTCTCTATATCACCCTTTCCATCATATAAAGTGAGCTTGGGTTGAACAAAACCTTATGGTAAGGGTGTCAAAGCAATATGATGTGCCAACGATGTATGAAGTAGAACAAAAAAATCCAAGACCTGTGTAAGTCTAGAGGCACCTTGTTCAAGATGTAACACCTTGGATTGAAGAGATTTTATCTCTTGCACAAGGGATACCATGTCAAGAGACAAATATGTACTAGCTATAATTGGTGGTGGCTTAGAGGTAAGTTTGACTATTAGAGGGGGTTGTTGAGACATAGTTACCCCTGTAATGTCATTTATAACTAGCTACTTTATGGTTTGAGAGGATTGGCCATTGTTTAATTTTTATTTATTTTATTTTAGTATTTTAATCATATCATCTTACATGTTAGGTTGTTTAGTTAAGAGTTCTTAAAGTTCCCATTTATTAGTTTCATCAAAACTAGTGTATTAGGCCATTATTAAAGGAGGAAAACAAATAGAAAATTGATTGAATTTTTTGTAATAATTTGAAATAAGGAAAGTGATATAGAATAAAAGTACTGAATATAATAAATGTAAAGTCCTAAAAACAACAAAATGGAAAATGCATAAAAAGGATACGAAGCTCATAACCATGTAAGGTGATACCTCAAAATTAATGGGACCCAGTAAGTTCAACTAGGGTTTTGAAAAATGATTTATTTAAAATTACTATGGAATTTTAAAAATTAAGGTGATTTTTGATTTAAATATATAGGTAATTTTTTTGAAAATTATTGATTTGAAAGGATAGTGTATGCAACTAGGGTTTGGAAGAAAATAAAAAACTTAAAAATTACTATGGAATTTTAAAATTTAAAGTGAATTTCTAATTGAAATATGTAGGTAAAAAATTAGAAAATTATTGGAAAATTCTTGATTTAAAAGGACCTATTGTATAAACTAGGGTTTGGAATAAAATAAAATTTTAAAAATTACTATGGAATTTTAAAATTTAAAGTGAATTTTTGATTTAAATATGCAAGTTAAAAATCAGAAAAATATTGGAAAAATTAGCAAGGAATTTTCCCTAGGGTTTTTATGCGTAAACAATGTAAGTCAGGTTCACCAAATGATTTAACTTATTTTGGGAATATTAGAGTCTTATTCCTAATTTAGCTAAGGGTCTGAGTTAATTAAATCAATAAATAATATTGGAATATTTGAGATACTAATTTGTATAATTTAATTATAATTTAAACCTTTCTAAAAATAGTAATAAGTGAGACAGAAATGTAACTTAACTTAGACTAAACTGAGATGGCTGAGATAGGGTTTGGAATTTACTATAAAGGACTAGGATAGTGTCGTAAATCAAGATATATCTTTCATTTTATGAAAGGATAGGAGCACCAAAATAGGACATCTTGGGATCTAGTGCTATAGTCCTCTTCTACTGCTATTATCTTAGAGGCCTAAGCTTTTTGGGTTTTGTCCAATATCTTTGTGTAAGCCTACCTATGAAATTTTAGATGTTGGATGTCTATCAAACTCCCTATAGATCTGATTTAGTCTTCAAACCTTAGAATCCATTATGCTATGACAAACTTTTAAAAAGAGGGTGGGGGGGGGTTAGTGTGTGTAAGATGCACTGAATGTGTATCCACACTCCTCATGTGGGTATGCTACCTACATACCAATACTCCAAAGAGGGATCATGCCATATGTAGTTCTCCCAATTGATGTGCTTTATGAAATAGTGTATATGAAGATTCAAAATACTAAACTGGGTGTGCTTGAGGTGGTTAGGGACTGGTGTGAGGGTTTTAATAAGCTTGTGGTTGTATTAGATGGCTATATATAGAGAATATGGAAATATGCCTGACTAGTCTTGCTTGCTTTGTGATATTTGCCAACCCCTTATAAATTAACTTTGAATGGGATTTTATAGAGATATAATGGTCATGGGTTAAATGTATTCATATTAGGCCAATAAGAAGGATAGGAACCAGAATAAAGTGACCATTGGATCTAAAAATGTGATTAGATAGGAGCACTAGAAATGGACACCCTAGGGTCTAGTGTTATAGTCCAAGTTAGGTGTTATTTTTCTATAGGTATGAGACCTAGGGGTATGGAATAGTCATGGGAAAATCAACCTAGTTAACCTAGAATCAAGTCTCAAAAGTCTATAGATGTTTAGTTATAAGCAAAAAGGTGTCTAGAAGGGTCATGAGAGCATGCAAGAGGGACCTATGGGTTGGGTGTTACAAGCCACACTCAAACTAAAATTTTCACATTTTATATGACTACATGTAGCTTGTTTAATCAATGGAATGATTCAGAGGCTATCTGGGCAAATCAAGAATATCTTGCTCATAATAACCTATTCTGATTGAACAAAAATCTAGGTGAAATGTATTTTAAAGTTGAAAAGTCGTAAATTATCATGAACAACTTGCCCTCCCTTTCTCTCTCTCTTTCCCTTCTATATTATCCCTTTCTTTCCATTTTGTAAAGGGTTCTTAAAATTTTATACTTTTATAATTTTCTAAGAGACGAGACAATCCTTGAGATACTACAAATTATGTTCAATTTGATTAGGCTAAACCTTATCAAGTATTTTTAAGAACTACCTCTTAATGCATAAGGAATTTCTTTACCTATCTTTTGCCTTGAATCTATGTTTAATGAATTATTCATTATGGCATTGTGTGAAGGAGAATCTTACTCATCCATGGTCCTTCTTTATAAATTTGTTCAGGGAGTTTTCAATGATGTTTGTAGGTCTAGATTAGTGTTCTATTTTGAACATCTTCTATGAAATATTTATGTAAGTTAGCTTGATCTTAAGGTTTTGTAAGTTAGTATTGTCCTTTACTGATCTAGTGTGGGTTTGATCTTATGGTGTTTTCCTCTTAGGTTTGGTGTATCACCTAGTTAAGTTTATTAGGACCCCTTATTCTCTTTATAATCATTTCTCCATGAAGCATTATGATTAGCTTTAGTTTTAGGTGAGCATAAAAGAGGAAACTGGCCTACTCTAGAGGTTTAGCCCCAACATAGGTGATTCATAGCTTGGGGTTGTCTTAATTTTATAGCTCAATTGGAGAGAGCCTGAAGGACTATCTCCAAGGGTGTCAATTGAGAATATAATACTTAACACATCATTAACTCAAGAATAATAGGAAAAATTCACCCTTTTTCTTAAATAAATCTCTGACATGTTTGCACAGTCTTATGTAAACATGCTAGGGATTGATCCTTCACTTATTGTGCATCATCTTGTGATTCATCTAGATGAAAATCCTATAAAATAAAAACTTATAAATATGCATCCCAAAGTTTCACTCTTAGTGAAGAAATAACTAAAAAATCAATTAGAGGTTGGCTTCACCTTTCCTATATAGTACTCATATTGGATATATAATGTTTTACTAGTATCAAAGAAACTAACTAGAATTATACTATGTACAAACTTTAGGGATATAAACAAGGCATGTCCCAAATATGAATTTCCATTACCAAACATAGACGTAATTATGGAATCCACCATTGGTCATGAAAATGGATGGTTTTTTGTGTTATAAACAAATCAAAATAGCTCCTAAGGACCAACACAAGACATCATTTACAACACCTTAAGTCAATTTTTACTATCCAATAATGCCCTTTGGTCTCAAGAACATTGGAACCATATATACTAGAGAGAAATTAAAATTATCTTTCATGATATGATTCATGAAATCATTGAGGATTATGTTGATGACATTTTTGATAAATAAAAATCTAGATTAGAGTATCCTAAAATACTCTATAAAATTTTTAAGAGAATGAGAGAATACAAGATCTGTTTGGACCCAAAGAAATGTGTTTTTGGGGTGACATCTAGAAATTTTTTAGGATTCATAGTTTCCCACTATTACATAGAGGTTGATCCTTTTAAATTTTCATCTATCATGGATATGCCTCCACCTAAAAATATCAAGCAACTATGTAGTTTATAAGGTAAAATTCAAGCAATCCAAAGGTTCATATCATAGCTTGCAAAAATTTATCATCCATTCACATTATTTCTTAAGAAAGACACTTTGTTCACTTAGAATGAATATTGTAACAAGGCATTTGAAAGTATTAAACAATATCTTTCCAATTCACTAATTTTAATGTCACCTACTGAAGGAAAGTTTTTACTTTTGTATATATCCAATACATAATATGCATTGGTGGCATTGTTGGCACAACATGATGATTTTGGATCAAAATAGGCAATGAATTAACTAAATATAACTTTGGTGTCATATGATATTAACTATTATCTTATGGAAAAAGCATTTATCATAGTTTTTCTTACTACCCAATTGTTTTTCCACTACATGCTCAATAATTAAACTAAAATCATTGCCAAGATTGACCCTCTTAAAAATAACTTATCCAAAACAACTTTGATAGTCAGAATGGATAAGTGGGTCATGATTTTTAGTGAGTTTGATCTAAATTATGTAAATCAAAAAATAATTAAGGGAAAAGTACTAGAATATGGACTAGTAAAGGCTCCTCTAGAAGATCACACATCTCTTGTCACATATTTATCAAATGAGGCAATTATGTCAATTGATGAAACCCTAGTCTAGAAGTTATATTTTTATGGATCTTTCACAAGTCATGGTCTGGGGGTAGGTATATTACTAGTTACGCTTGATGGGGGCTTAATTCCAAAATCATTTTGGATTGAGTTTCCTTATAAAAAAAACATAACAAAATATGAAGCCCTAAAATTTGGTCTTAAACTTACAATACAATGGAGTATCTAAAATCTTCTTGTCTTTGGTGATTCAAAAATCATCATAAATCAAGTCATTGATGAATTATAAGCTTGTGATGAAAATTAATTTTGTACAAGAGGATTTTGGATAGCCTCAAGTTGTGTTTTACATTTATACAATTTTAACAAGTTCCAAGGGTTAATAACATACCAGTTGATGCCATGGAAACATTGGTTTGTTACTTGATCCCAAAATAAAGTAAATTAAATCACTTGTAGAAAATTTTATGATACCAAAATATGATACTCCTAATTTTAAGATGGTTTTTGAGGTGTATGGTCCCACTTCTCCTTGGTACACTGACATTTATGAGTATCTCCACACCCTTCCATCGAACTTAACCCATAACTAACACAAATCCTTTATCCAACAGACATCCTATTATACTATCCTTAGTCAAAAGTTATATCAAAGAGGTTATGATGTAACCCTAATTTAATGTTTACATATTTAAGATTCCACCTTAGCTATTAAATAAGTTCATGAGGGAATTTATGGTGCTCATTCTAGTGGTATAGTCCTCGCTAAAAATCTCTTGCACATAGGTTATTATTGGCCTACAATGGAATCTGATTCTTGTGCATATGTTAAGAAATACATACCTCACCAAAATAATAGTGATCTTATACAAAGTTGTTTTCAATCTTTAAAAGCTATTAAAACACCTTGGCCATTTTCCACATGGGGGTTATACCTCATTGGTAAAATTAACCCAAATTCTTTTTATGGCCACAAGCATATTATTACTACCACATAATACTTTATCAAATGTTTTGAAGATATGACCCTAACATATATCACTCACAAATGGATTTTTATTTTTATCTTAAACCACATTATCTACCATTTTGGAATATCATCTACTATCATCTCTAATAATGGAAAATCCATAAAGAACAAAGGCATTGATGCCCTTTTTAATACCTACCATATCAAACACAAGTGGTACACACCATATTACCCATAAGGTAACATCTAAATAGAGGAAACATACTTAAATTATTTATGAACATAGTTGGTCATGACTGGTATACACATTTTTATCCTACCCTCTTGGCATACCACACTAGCATCTGCACACCCACAAGGGAAACCTTTTACTCGTTTACAAAAGTGCATCTATCTTACCTATCAAATTTGATATTCCATCTTAATGAATATATTTTAAAAATATTTTTGATGATCAGTCTTACCCTATTTCATGCCTTAGTGAACTTGACCTTATAGATGAGAAATGCCTCAATTTTTTAAACCACTTGTAAGTTTAACAAAATTGCCTTCATCATAGCTATAATAAGGAATTCAAAATCAAAGATCTTATTTTCAAATAAAACCATTACAATACAAATGTCTAATGGGAGAAGAAAAGAAAATTTGAACCAAATTGGTTAGGCTCATATGTAATCATTGCCAAGTATGGATATGTTAAAGATAGAGAGGAACTTGACGAGCCTATGAAAATCATGCACCTTAAAAGATTCTATGTCTAAGTTTTTATAATGTTGTTTTATATACCTTAATTGTAAAAAAATCAAAAAAATCAAATAAAAATAATTAAAAAAATAAGAGAGAGAAAAATAGTGCATCGAAAAGTTAAAACTAGTTTCCTAACACTTTGGGCAAGTACCATGGTGAAAACTAATTTATATCACCATCTATAATCCATTATCTATATACATCCTAGTTACTTAGGGGCATCCAATCATATTTGTCAATTGTATATTTCCACTTAGTCACTTATTCCACCATCCATTTCATGACATGTTAGCTTAGGGTTTGAAAAATGCATTTGTGTAAGCATTTCCTTTCTTATGCGTAGAGGAATGTCTTATATGTGATTATTATTCACATGATCTTATGTATACATATAAATGCATAAAAAAATTATCTATTTACATATATCATATGTATATCATACATATATATTTTAGATAACATCATCATTCACTTTCTCATATTATTATGAGGGAAATAAATCATCTACTCTTCCAAAATTTAAACTACATCACTTTTTCATCCGTTCCCATATTGAGAGAACTACACCTGGTTTGATACCCCCACACAAACTTTATACATAATGGATTATGTAAGCAACACTTATAGACATGGGGTATCTAGGGTTAGATCAACTATCATCACCATAACATTCATCATCTCATCATCTCAAGGGTGATTTCAATTTTTCACATCACCATCTAAAACCATATGGTTTTTTAGGGCTACCATATTAATCATTCAATGTCATCATGGATTTTGGCTACCAAAGGTTTTCACCCTAGCCTAAGATATTCGTAAAGTAATTTTATTAGTTTAAGTGTCATTTTCTTGTGTTTGTCAATCATTTATTATTTTATCTCATCATTTACTTAAATTTACTTTCTTAAATAGTTACGTATATTTTTGTGTGAGATTTTTCTTTTATTGTGTTTCTCTCTTTTAAATAGTTTATCTTTTTTAAATATGTTTATTTTTTAATTTATTTTATTATTTTTGAGTCAAGAATAATTCATGTATTACAATTTTATTGATTATGATTCCATATCATGATGCATTAAGTCTTATACAAATTAATCTTTTAGTCCTTATGCATACAACACAATAGTCATCATGGTTATTTCATATCATTGGAACATATTGTTTTACACTATATTAAATAAAGGTTTCTTAACTCCCACTTGGTTATTAATGTTAGAAATACAAGGCAAATTAAAATGATAAAGATAACTATCTAATCATGCATACATATATTTTCCCATTTCATTTTATACCATAATAGAATCTGAAAGAATTAACATGTGCTAAAATAAATCAAATGTAGGAGAATAATTGCTATACCAAATCATATCCATATACATTATATATATAATCTTATGTCTTTCCATAACCATTTAATGGGGAATTTGTAGCTAGACTCAACTCATATTATTGTGGTCTACTCCTCAAAGGACCCATGACATGCTATGATACATGTCCTATAGATCTCTCAAACTCCATTGGCTACATTGATCTCCATGATGCAAACCTCTTATTCAATTAATCTCTAAAATATGGTGCTTAATGTGATCATATAACTACCTCCTAATATGAAATCCTATAATATGTCACCTGATCCTAGCTCTCATGACCTTATCTAGGAAATCTAACTATCTTAGTCCAATCAAAACTCTCTAGCCTTGGCCAACTCAATCCATACAGTGTATCTCTCTCATGTATCTCTGAATCAAACTTGTGTCATCAAGAGTTTGTATGGATGTATCCTATGTATATATCCCTAGTAATAGACCATAACCCTCTTTTTATAGTCTTTATAACTTCACTTATAGTCTATTAAACTCTCCTTATTGTTCTATGATCTCTACTAATCTCAGACCCAACTAGCTATCCCTAATGTTTCTATCTACCTATAATATAGATATCTCAATGTCACATGCCATGATCTCCTCATGTAAAATGTTAATAAGTATCTATTCCTCTAATTACCTCACTAAAGTTGATGACACTACTCCATCTCCTCCCTCTCTATGTGTCTCTAACATAGCCCTCATAATCATGTCACCTTCATCTCCCTCCCCATCACTGTTAATTACCACTATAGGAGTCTCCCCTCCTCACACTATATCCTATGATATGGGTCTCATCACTGTGTCCTCTCCCTCATCCTATCCAATCTCCTCTATGGCAATATCTACTCCCATATCCACATCTTTTATCAGTTTATCAACTCTCTTAGGTCTCCACTTTTTATCACCTACCTAGCCCATAGCTCATCTATACCTATTTCCTCTATGTGTTATAATAACTCTCTTGATCCTAGTCCATACTATAATCCCTCATGGATGCCTTATCAAAATCACCACCAATCTCTATCTCTATGTCCTAGGAGGAACATATGTATCTATCAATGTCATTAGTTGTTGTCTAGCCACCAATCATCATAACTATCTACTATCCCTACATCAACAACATCACTCCTATATGTGAATGTCATTTTATTCAAATGTGTCCAGCTATGATCAATAATCCTTGGGTTAATACCTACACCATAATGAGATATCTCTCATAGACCTTGAAGACATATGTGGTCTTTCTAGTATATGTTATCTAATACCAACCTATCCTAAAACCCTATCTAACTTGTATTGCTCAATCATATACTCATGAATACCCATGATATAATACCATGTTATCACATAGTCCATATAAATCCTATCATGTGCCCACTAAAAATAAATATCCCTATAAGTTTTCCATGTGATATTTTCATCCCTAAGATCATACATCACTCTCCTATACCAGTCCAAATCCCTAAAATGTACTCTTTTTATACCTATGATCACATGCCATCCATACATGATCGAATCCTCATCTTCTCTCACACTCACATGACCTATGAGAAGATCCACCATATTGTGTTCCCATGGCCATACTTATAGTAATGTCAAAGATCCAATCTCTCTTCCATCTATATATACTAGATAGTGAAAATATTTATATAAATGTGATAACACATAGGGACCCAATGAAAATATCTCACCTATTTACATCATGTCACCAATCACATATAAGAGTCCAATAGGGCATATCCTTCCATTATTTTTAGGTAGTATAATTCCATTGACAATAGTCATGAGTACCACCATCAAAGCATCTATCTCTAAATCCATACAAGTGTTTGTGTCAACCCCACCTCTGATGATCAAGATCAACTTCAATTCAAATATCCTATATAAAGTAACTACATGTACTTCCTAAACCCAATAAACATGTCTCCCTCATATTGGGATCCTTAAGATCCTCCATATGTCCTCTAAGTTAATAGTCATCTCACCCATCAAGAGGTGAAATGTACCAGTCTCACTATGCCATATTTACACTAAAGTTTTCAGTAATGTCCTATCCACCTAAATCTCTGGCATCTTGGCAATGTGTGATAATCCCATTGTCTCTAGTACCCCAAAATTTTACATTGTGAATCTTGTAATCTATGTCAATGTTCTCGATCGACGTTCTTGTGTGGATAAAGTAAGTAATACCTCCTATATGTAAGCATGTTCACATCATATTAATCATAAAATCATCTATTTAAACCATCCTAATTATTTACATCACCATTTCATTTATAATTTAAATCACTCATAAATATTTCATCCTACACAACAAAACATGTTAATTAACCTTATATACTAATTTAGCCTTGTCCACTATCTAACTAGCACTAATATCTATCTCCATAATGAATTCATGTTTGCATTCAATGAATTCACTTATGTATTCAACAAATCCTCTTTTTCATGAAAAAAATTCCTTGCTAATAATTTTGATAGTCCTTGTAACAAATTTACCACTGTAATGAATGAATTCACTACTCTAATGAATGGATTTTCCATTGCCATAAATGAACTCATTGTTACTATTTTATAATTCCAACCTAAATTTTTTGTTATAATGTCCAAAAATTTATCTATTCACTTTAAATAATTCAACACTTTCTTTTCCAAATTATCGAAAGTGGAATTTATGAAATCATTTCATCCATCTTTCCTATCCAATAAATTTATTAAAAGAATTAACCCAAAACTCAATATCATATTTACTAGGTTCCATTATTCTCTTGCTAGTGATATCTCCTCACATGCTTACTATAATTATGGTGCATAGGGATACTATCCATTATTATCTCTGACCCCATAACAAAATCACACAAAAGTAATATCATAATCAACCACAAATAATTTAATTTGCATAACAGATTTTCAAAACCCCACCCTAACCCTATTTATAATCCACCCCATCATTCAACTATTTTCCCCTTTGTACCATTATTTTAAACTTTCATGACCAAATTTATCCAAATTTTAGGCCACCAATTGATAAAAAACCTAAAATATTTATATATAATTGCAACAATCAATCTTATAAACTTTTATCAACAATTCAAAAAATTTATATTTTTTGTTCTATGGCCCACAACATACCATCATCAAGATATATAAATCCCACATCCACTCATGTTACCTCTAAGTCTTGAGCATCATCCAAGCTTGCAGTCAATGAATGAGAAATATTATTTTCTACTATATTCTCTAGTTTTTAACAACTAGGAGAAAATCATTTTATACATATTTTAAGCTTGCAAGTATGGTATTAACTTTAATACTTTAATTTATTCATGAATTTAATTATACTTATTCATCATATTCTTTAATCATTTTGAGTATTCATTCAATTTACTACATGAACACTCAAGAGGGAATAATCACGATCATTTTCATTTACCTAGGGTAATTTTATTCTCCACAATCATCAATGCTTTTACTTTGTTTACTATTCTTCAAAACAATATTGATTTACAATACCATGTCAAAGAGGGGTAAATGTAGAAACATAAATTTAACCATTTAGTGTTGTAATTAATTTTGACACACTATATCTTCTCATTCCCCAATTCAAATTCAAACTAACATCACTTCCCTCCAATTTTCAAATAATTGATTAATTAATTATGTAAACATATTTTCCTCCAAAATTAATTAAATTTGGATTTTACACCTCACCTAGACATCCTCCATATTTGTCTCAACCATGTGTTGACTCATCCAACCACCTTACTCAACTTTTTCAAACACCTTATGAGTCACCTTGTAACTATTCAACATCCTTGATGACTCAACAAATCAACTTGACATGTTCTTGCTGACTCACTCAACCAACTCATCTTCCTTCTCAACCCATAAAATTGGTCATCATCCTCATGGATGAGGACTAATTATCCAATGTTGATTATGATTATAGTTTAATCACCTCCTATAAGCCTATAAATTGACATGCAAGCCATCACTTTCATCATACACATTTATGCTAATGAAGTGCTATAAAAATTTCAAGTGTATCTAAGTAAATCCATGCCATCAAAAATCTATTTGCATACTAAAAAAAGGTCCAATTCCCTTTGTTTTGAAAAATAATTGAGCATCCATATCCATTGAACTTGAGATAAAATAATGTTCAATAATAATGGAGGATTGTTTCACTTATATTTGGTAATCATGTGTTTAGTTATCTTGTTTAATTTACTACTCTATCATTTAATATTAGGTTTCTAGTTTAGATTTTATTTTAGTTTAGTATGATTACTTAGTTTTATTTCTAGAATTATAGCCTATACACATGTATTAAGCATTATGGGAGAGATATAAGGCTTGGGTCATCGACATAATATTTGTTGGACTAAGAGATAGGCCAAGGGGAAAAAGAGAGTAGTTTTGAGACTTGTGGAAGAATTAAAGCTCTAGAATAGAAAGGAACATAGAAGGTTTGAATTTTCTAAGTATATAAGACTGAGGTTATATATAGTAAATAAATATCATCTACATTCCCCCCCCCCCCCCCATTTAATTTAGTAATGAAATTTCTAGTTTACGTGAAAATAAATGAGTACCTAGATGTGTATAACCTACCTTGTTGTTGCTCAAGTTCAACTTGAGTGCTTTGATAGTGATTGACATATAACCAATAGCATGTTATAGTATATTATTAGTGCATATAATATGAAATTTAAAGCATTGAAATGATTGAAATTGAAATAAAGTAAGGTTTATGAGTACACCTGTGTGTTGATATAACCATCTTGCCCTTTGGTAATTTCATTTTAAATATGTATCGTTATGAATCAATGAAACCAAGATTAGGATAAGTATAGATATATAAATTATGTGTGCACATGCACATGTAGAGGCCCATGCCCCCATCCTTAGAGAAAAATGGATTTACACATAACAATTGAGACTAGATCAATTATGCAACCCAATAATACTCATAACATGGTGAGTTTCAATGAACCAAGTCAAATCACACTAAAAAAATTAGTGAGGATAGGTGATACAATTTTGACACACATTTCATAACATATGCACCTTAGATATGTCTCATATTGAAACTATGTATAAAAATGGTACCTATGTATATAATTCTATCACAAATGCATATCTAAATAATATTAATATGTGATTTGGATAATTCAAAAATTGGAACAATTTTGGGTGACATGTTATCATAACATGACCCTAGTATATATGGATAAATATAAAAACTAATATACATGCCAATGTGGATGACATGTTTTCAAAACATGCCCCCATTATAATCTGGGCATGTTGCATATTGAGTAAATGTGAAGAAAATGTTTCCAAAACATGCCCCCATTGAATCTAAAACGTTTTGAATGTATGGAAGCCATGTCTATACAACATGCCTTGATAGATATTTGAAACTATGAATGTGCAAAATTCATGTCTCTATGACATGCACGTACTGATATGCCCACCTTTAAAGTGAGGTAAGAATATAAACTGGTAGTTAACTCACTTAAAAAGGATAAGATAACCATATAAATGTGAATAAACCATGTAACATATAAGAGAACATGTCTAGGTAAATGTATCATTGAAGCACATAGAATGTGATTACATCAAGGCCTAAGATGCATGATAAATATCACGGCAATTTTTATATATTAACAATATAAGCTTAAAAATCAATCAAGTACACACATAAGAACATTCAAAAGAAAATAAACAAACAATGGTCCAAGGAGACTACAAAAAAGGGGCATATTCAAATGTTGAATAAGCAAATGGATATGAATTATTCAAATATGCACAAAATCAATAATGACATATTCAAATTTACATACGAAAAGCAATAACATATTAGATTTAAAATAAGAAAACAAAGGCATAGGGGCCACAAACAATGGAACATATTCAAATGCTCAGAAAATAAGACAATAGAAATGAAAGACACTTGAAGTGCATAAATTAAAACATTAACAACTAACATAAACATATCATAGTATTCCATGGATCCAATATGTTAGCAAACAATGTCAAGTGCATAACATATCAAGTACACTGTAAAAGATATATGCATAGATAAAGGCATGTATAAGTACATATTAGTTCAAACATGATAGTGTAAAGTGATAATAAAATGTTATAAATATTAAAACTTGGATTCACACCCTTGAGGAGATGCTAAACTCTCCTCGTCCAAGTGGCATAATGGAGTCATCTCTCTTCCTGTGGTGAAAATTTCATTGAGATGAATCTATAGATAAGGGGCTAGCTCCCCTTGATGCACCTTTAAATCTCTTTCTAACCTATCAATTGTGTATGAAAAGGGTTAAGGAAACAATAAGAAACCAAACAGTGATGCACCAATGCATAATGTCTTCCCAATTGACTGAAACCACTACTTAAATATGAACAAGGTGTTTCTCACACAAGACTCACAAATCAGGATTCATTACTAAATCAATGTTTCATATACTAAATTTAAGAAGGTATATGTTTCTTAGAAAGGGAATGAATGATTCCAAAGTGGGATACAATCATGGACCACTTCTAGAATATCTCTACACTTATAAAAGAATACATGCAAAGACCTGCAACAATCTCTTTTCTACAAATTGGTAGACCATCAAGAGTACAAGCTAGAAAAGACAATCTTTCACTAGACTAGACCAACAAGATTCAAGTCATTACTCAATATTATAGCATATGAGTGGAAAATCACTTGTATATTTCTTCAATATTTTTTTAAATATGAATCTAGCTAGAGTTTTCCCAATAACCAGTGAAGGATACTCAAATGAGCCATGAGAATGCATATTTATAGATTTGAGAGTAAGAATAAGCAAAGGAAGTCCAAGTGTCCCTTGGACATGTGTCACCTTGAGATAATTAGTTACATTTACATGTGGAAGAGGTGTGGGGTGAGTCATGCCATGTCAAGAGGTCTACTTATCCAAAATAAGTCATAAGAATGGTGAAAAGTGGCATAAAACCTTCAAAATTGGCACAAGAAATTGCCTTCATCAAAGACCATCCATGAACATTTGAAACTAAAAATATGAGAGTTGACACAACACTATTTGAGGGAAATAGAACTCATTGCAATAGCTATCAAATGTTTCTTCTAACTGCTAGCCATCCTCTAGACACCTATGTTTGTCAATTTCATGTAAGCCCTTTGATTTGGTCAATTGCTAGCAATGACATGAACCATTGAATCTATTATTTCCTTATTTTGTCTACACTAGATGATCATGATCCTACCATTTGTTACTTCCACATTTGCCCTCAGGTTCCTACCAAGCCTTTTGATACCAATAACTATTTTTCATAGTTTGAAATTGATGTTTGTGGGCCATCACCCTTATCATTCATTCAAGATATTTTCCTTAGACACTTTTTTCCCAAGGACCTAATTTATTTTAGAATTTATTTCTTGTGGGCCTTTTTTCCTACACTTATCAACCTTTTGGCCATTTTTTGGCATTTTCTCCTAAGAGAAGTCATTCAGATTTTTTGCTTTTAACAATTTATTTGGACAATTTTTCATGGACAAGGTCTTTATGAATTTTTCCAAGTGCTCTTTGGGGCTATAAAGTGCCTTCCAAATCATGGAAAATACCCTTCAACTTTCTTAAAAACACCCTTCCTAAAAGTAAAAAAGTACCCTTCAAGGAAATTGAAAAGTACTATCATCTTTCTAAAATGAACCTTTGAAATTATTGTAAATGAATCCCCTGAATGGAAAATTATCCCTTTGGGTTTTGTAAATGATCTCTTCAGCTTTTCTATTTATTCCTTTCCCAAAAGGAAAATACCCTCTAAAACTTTTGAAAAAGCCCTTCAGCTTTTTCATTTGGTCCACTTCATTGTAGATAGGTACCTTTCAAAAACTTTGCAAAGGACCATTTCTGTAAGAAAAGTACCCTTTAGAGAAATTGAAAAGGACCATTCTTCAAATGGAAAGTACCCTTTGAAAATTTATAAAATGCCCTACAGAGAAAGTGGTTTAGGACAAATACCCTTTAAGAAATTTTGAGCTGGGTCATTTCTGTAAGAAAATACCTTTCAGGAAAAATGTATAGTGCCTTTTATAAAAATGAAAATGACCCTTTTAGCTTTTTGAAATGGCCCCTTAACTCAAAAAAGGTCCTTCAGGGAAATTGTTTTGGACAAAATGGCTTAAACAATTCTTGACAATTGAATTAAAAAAATGAAATAATTCATGCTAAAAGAATGAAACCTTTCAATTTTTTACCACAGGTTTTGAGTGGAACACCTCCTCTAAATGAAATCTACATAATATGAAAACGTAAAGTCTTATGGTTATGGAAACCCAAAGTTGAAAACCAAGATAAACCCAAAGTGAATGACTGAGCTTGAATGACTAAGTTTAGAAATATTTTTGAAGTATTTGAACATGAACAAATTTTCTTGTGCTTCAATGAAGGACCTCAGACTTAGTACATAGGAACTTTGAACTAGGATGAACAAACCCACATGATCAGATTCCTTTGTAACTATTGCACGTGCAAGATCTGACACTTTGAAAATGTTCTTTAAATTTTGATCAAAAAGTAAAAGGACCTAGACAATAAAATAATAAAAAATAATAGCATTCATGTTACGTTGAATAACCCTGAGATCACTCTATGACATGATATTTACCCCTAAAATATCTAAAGGCCAAATTTTTATATAGGGGTACCTAATTTTGATCTTTAGGGTCAAAAATTGGTCAATAAAATGGTGACTTGTAGGGGTAGTATGCCTTCTATACTAACTAGACTAGTAGCCTAAATAGTCTATTAGGTATGGATTAATCTAAGGACATGTAAAATGATCATTAAAATACACTGAATTGGAAGGGAGACATACACCATGAGATGCAACACATAACAAACATAAGATAAAAATAAGACAAAAAACAAAGCAAGACATAAAACAACTCACACATGTGAATAAACACTAAAGGAACACAAGGAAAGTAAGAACTATGTACAAGGGAAGAGGAGAACCATAGTAGCAATGCTTTAGATATATCCCATTGATTGGGATATGAAGCTTCTCTCCATCCAACTTTGAGATTTGGAAGGAATTGTGCTATTTGCATTATGTGATCACATATGGACCACTCCACAAAACATAAAAATTTATGTGTCTTCCCAGCTTGGCCCTATCTTCATCCCATTTTAAAATGATGTATCCTTCCTCAAAGCTCCTCAACATGGATTTCTTATCAAAATATTTCTTTGTTTTTTATTAGTGAGTAGTCATGGTGTGCATAGCTTGATCTCTTATCCCTTCAATATCCATCAACTCACATGGCCTAATTTCCATGCTATCATTTTCCATCAATTACAACTAATATGTAAGATCTAATGTTGGTAACTCAAGTGAGATAGGTAGTCTAGCTTCCCTTATATAGACAAGTGTATATGGTGAGTTCCCAATTGCTCTCTTTAGGGTGATCCTATCAACCCAAGGGATATCTTTAACCTATAGTGCTAAATCCTTTGATTCTCCTCCATTTTACTCTTTATAATACTTATTAGATTCATTTTTTTGGACTTAGCTAGTCCATTCTCTTGGGGATAGTAGTTGGAGGAGGTACTAAGATAAATACCATACTTTAAAGCCCATTCACTTGTTCTTATTCCTAGGAAAGCCAAAGCATTATCTGAGATTATGGTTGAATGAGCTCCAAACCTAATCATTATACTCTCATAGAAGTCTAGGAATAAACTCTAATTTACCTCTTTAAGAAACATATCCTCTACCCATCTTGTAAGGTAATTAGTGGTAGTCAACACCCATTTATGGCCAATACTAGAAGGAGGATTGATTAGGCCTATGAAATTCAAACCCCACTGCATAAAGGGTTGCTCAACTTGGATTGGGTGAAGAGGCAAGGTAGATAAATTTTTTTTTCCATAAAAAAATCACACTTTTGGTATTTTCTTACCCAAGCATGCGTATCTTTGAACAAGTTAGGAAAAAAGTAACCATCCCTCATAATCCTAACAGTTGTAGTTCTTGAAGCAAAATGACCACCAACTAGTCCATCATGGAATTTTAAAAATAATTTGTCATTATAATCTAAATAAATAAACCTCAAAATAATACCTAAAAAGTCCTTTCTAAATATCACTCCATCAACAAGTATATAAGGAATGGATTGTAGCCTAAAGTAACTTCTCTTGGCCCTATTGAGACCTTGTAGACACTCATCAGTTTGAAGGAAATAGATCATGTCTTGTGTCCAAATTCTCATAGATGAATGTGAACCTATCATAGAGTCATTTTTAAGTACCAAAAAAAATTATTTTTGCTCTATCAAGTCTGAAGTGAGATGCTCACATAGTCCTTTTCCCTTTATTAGCTTGGTTGTTTTGATCTCCACATCATACTCCATCACTTTGGTGATCCAAACTACCCTTTTATCATTGAAATATATAATTAATAGAAATTCATTTACACTAGGATGAGGCACAAGTATGTGAATATTATTATTTGATAGCATGTGTCTAAATTTTTTCAAGCTCCTAAAAACTGAAAGCACTTGTTTCTCAACATAAGTATCCTTTACCTCATACCCCTCCAAACCTTGGATAAAAAAGGCAATATGTTATTCCAAATCCTCATCATTTACTTGGGTAAGCATTGAATAAATCACCTCTTCATTCATAAAAGTGTAAAAATTTAATTCTTTGGAGAATTTTGGACTTGCAAGAGTAGGGGCTTGGGCAATGGCTTCTTTGATTTCCTCAAAAATTTCCTTTCTCCTTTTTGTCCAAATAAATATATCATCCTTAGATAGCATATATGTTAGGGGTTTTAAAAAATTAGTAAATTTAGGAATGAATCTCCAAATGAAATTAATCCTTACAAATAATCTTTGTAAACCCTTTTTATATTTATGCAAAGACAATGCTAAATAACATTCACTCTCTCAGGATCAATGGACAAGCCTTTCTTGGAAATAATATGTCCTTATATTTTTCCTTCATGGATATCAAAAACACACTTATTTGGGTTTATATATATCCAAAAATCTCTACACCTCTCAAAAATTTCCTTAGGTACTTTAAATGATCTTTTGCTTCCTTGGAGAAAACTATCACACATCAAGATATACCAATACAATGCCATTGATTAATCCTTGAAAATACATATCCATTTCATGTTGAAAAGTAGATATATAATTTTAAAATCAAAATTTAATATTACTATATGCATATGTTACCCATTTTGTGGTGAAGGCTATCTTGTATTGGTCACTTTCTTTCACCAAAATCTGATTGTAATCACAATAACAATCTAGGAGAGAAAACCTCTCACTACCTGCCACCACTTATAGAATTTGTTCCATATAAGGGAGGGGATAATTATATATAAAATACCATATTTAAGTCCCTAAATTACAAAAACAACCTGATCTCCCCATTATTATTTATAGTAGGGACTAAGTTGACCAACCAAGAAGAATGCTTGATAGGAAAAATGATTTTAGACTCAATCAACTTAGTGAGTTCTTTCTTCATGAGTGGTTCAATCTTGGGATTGATTAGAATTTATAGTTTATTTATGTGTTTGGAATTTTAATCTAGATCTATGGTGTGTTGAGCCAATATTGGATTAAAACCCTTCAATTCACTATATTCCCATGCAAAAATATCACTAAACTCCTTACATAGTTCAATGAAATCATACTTCTCTTTATTAGTAGATTCTCCTTAAAGATATATAAATTTTAATAGTTCTATTTTTTGGTTGAAATGATTACCTTATATTTCTTCAGTTGATCATCATCTTTGAAAATGCTTTCAAGAGTCACTAGACCTTTGGGAAGCTTGTTAGACTTTAGTTGGATAATCTGTTAGACTAATTTTTGGTAGGGAACTCAAATTCTTCTTGTACAAAGAGGGATAGTTGTTTTTCACTATCAAATACTTTATAATTTGTGAAATTATTAAGTATTTTAGGCCTAACAATCACCTTTATATGAGGTTGGCTCTTATCTTCTCTTATGCCTTTTGGAACATCAATTTAAGTACCAATAGATGCCAACCTATCAGCATGCTTATTATCTTCCCTTGGAATAGATGTGATATTGAAATCCATGAATTCTTCTACAAGGTCTCAAAATATATGATTGTAGGACTTGATCAAGGAGTTCTTGGTTAAATTTTTCCCTCTAACTTGATTCACAACAAGTTCACTATCCCCATACACTTGGAGCTATCTAATCCCTCTTTTCTTATCTCATTCAAGGTCATGAATAAGGGATTCATATTTTTATAAATTATAAGTGAATGATAATTTGAATCTAAATGTTTAAAAGTAACTTTATTTTGAAGGTGAAACCAACATTGATCCACCACTTGCCCCAATCTTACTTCTAGACCCATCACAAAAGAGCTACCACACACCATTAAATTTTTCACTTGGATTCACTATATTGGGTATGGATGAATCCTTTTCATGCATGTAATAGACCCAAATACCAGGTTCCTCAATAAATTGATAAGGATCATGTCCATAGTGGTCATCTCCCCACTCATTTAGGAACAAATCAAAAACTCCTTTAAGGGAAGATGATGGAGATTGGTTAATGTGAAGCTCCTCTTCATCAATGATAGCATAGTTAGCATTTGCTACCTTAGGTGAGTATGTTTATAAGTGATATATATGAATAGGTTGTAACTAAATATTCACCTTAGTGCCATATTTTGTTCTAAACACCATGTAGGACCAATTAGCTGCCAAGTATCCACGTATCTTGGATGTAAAGTCTCTTGACAAGCAAACAAAAAAATAGGGAGGTAAATCTAGCACCACCACATCATGAGTAATTAAAAAATTAAGAAAATAATTAAGGATAAAATTCAAACCTTTAACTACCCCTAAAGTCTTATCTAGTGATCCATCCAATTGTAAAACTCTTTTAGTCATTAGCTCATACTTGAGACCTAGCTTATCTGCTATACATCTAAGCATAACTGATATGCTTGATCCAATATCTATGATGCAATTATGAACCAAAAAATCACCAATTATTATAGATAGGTGAAAATGAGGATTATTCTCATCTTTATTTTCTTGACCATCTATAGATTGAGTTCCATTGACTAAAACCACATTATCATTTCTAGATGGGCTAGCTTGTTTACCCAATCCATGTAATTCCTTTTGTAGTATATCTTTTTACCCTAATAATTTTAGATAATATTAAAAGGATATGTTCATATGTATATTATTAATCTATCCAAAACATTAATGGAAGGATTACTCACCTTAGGAGACCCTTTAGGAGCACTAACACCTTGTGATGTAGCTTGTGGAGATGGAGGCATAGGAGTTGGCTTCATGCTTTAAAATCTATAATTTTTTTGTGTTTTAGGAGATTAATTATGCCCACTTCCCATCTGAGCTGATTTAGGGGTCAAAACATGTCCTTGATTAGTTTTAGTCTCCTTAATATCCCTCATTTTGGACCTAGTATTGGAGGCAAAACTAGTATTCTAATTGCTTGTATTCCCCACATAATTAATGGAAAAAAACTCACCCTCTAAATTATTTATCTGGGTATAATAAGTATGAGGTTTTAAATTTTACACCCCACCTTGAATGGATCCTTAAAAATTTTAATCTTGGAAAGATTGGTTGCCTTGCATTACCATGCCTTGATTGTGCATTTCATTTGCATAAGTCACTTGTTCTTGACCATGTTCACAAGATGGATGGTTGGGTTGTTATTAGACCAAGTTGTTTTGAGTGGGGATAAGGGATTTAGAGGATTATGAAGAATTATGATTATATATTTGATATGGCTTGACATAGGTGATTTATCCTTGTCCTTGTGCATTGTTTTGGAAAGGAGGTCTACTTGTTTGCCCAAACTGATTCTGTCTGATATGGCCTATAACCATGAGGTTGTTATATTTGGAGGGAAAAATAAATCATTTGTAACACTTTTAATCATTATTTTAACTTCATAGATTTAATTTGAAGGAGAAATGGTAGTCCTTTATTGATTAGGCAAAGGTGATAAAGTGGGAATGCACCTTGACTAAGAGAATGCAAATTAGGGAATAGTGGCATTGGAGGTCTAAGAGATATCTTTCTCACTTGGAAAAGATAATTATCAACATTTATAGATATTTGATAGGTATTAGGAAATGTGTTTCCACCCATATATTGAATCATCATGGCAATTCCACTATTTAATGCTTTCAAGTAGTACAAAAATGCATAGTTTGAGGTTGGCCTCACAAGAGTTGGGATTCTATTCCATGTTTTTTAGAACCTAGTATTAAAGTCTTGCATGAATTCATGTGGTACCCTCTTGATTGTGGTCAATTTATCAGTAGAGATAGGTGATCACTCTTTTCCCTAAACCTATTAGTCAATATATATCCCAACTCATCCCATGAGCCAATAGAATTTACGAGTAGAGTCCCATACCAATCCAAAACTTTTCCTTTGAAAGATAAGGCCAAAAACCTAATAGATACATTTTCTTGGGTGATGTTATGAATATTAATTTTTTTTATATATTACTAATGTGCTCAATGGTAGTAATAGGACCATCCCCACTAAAATATGGGACACTTTTGAGGGTTTCTCCTATAATTTGATCATATTGGGCAAGATGCAAGGGAGATGCCCCAGTGAAGGGCACAAAAGGTTGTATCATAGACATCTTGGAATGATCACTATGGATGTTAGGAATGGAATGTAACATAAACTTAGAAGCTTTAAAAATGTAATCTCTTTTGTAAGGATGAGTGTTGAAAAACCTAAACGTTTCAATGGAATATAGAGATAGTTACATAAATTCAAAAGTATACCTTTAGTAGCATACCTAGTGGTTAATTTTTGCATGGAAAAAAGGGTTGATCATCAACCAAATACTTGAATTCTTCAATAGAGTCACTAGGTACTGGAAGTATATGCTTATTTCACTTCAATATGCTAAGACAAACACCAATATTGAATAATCTTCTAGGACATAGAAGTCCCATCAGGCATGACAAAAATTATTGACACTTGGATTCACACCCTTGAGGAGATGGTCAGATCTCCTCATCTAAGTGGCATAATGGATTCATATCTCTTATTGTGGGTGATAATTTCAGTGAGATGAATCTCTATACAAGGGGATAGATCCCCTTAATACACCTTTAAATCTCTCTCTAATCTATCAATTATGTATGAAAATGGTTAAAAAAATAACTAACTAAGTGGTGATGTACCAATGTATAATGTCTTATCAATTGACTAAAACCACTACTTAAAGATGAATAAGGTGTTTCTCATATAAGCCTCACAACTTGGGATTCATTACTACATCAATGTTTCATATTATATATTCAAGAATGTAAATGATTATTAGGAAGGGAATAAATGATTACAAAGAGGGATACAATCATGGCCAACTTATAGGGTATATCTACACTTAGAAATGAATAATAGCAAAGACCTGAAATAATCTCCTTTCTACAAATTGGTAGACCATCAAGAGTAAAAATTAGAAAAGATAATCTTTCACTATATTATACCAATAATATTTAAGTCATTACTCAATATTACAATGTATGAGTGGAAACAACACTTGTATATTTCTTCAAGTACAAATCTGGCTAGATTTTTCCTAATAACTAGTAAAGGCTACTCAAATGAGCCAAGAGAATGCATATTTATATCTTTGAGAGTAAGAATAAGCAAAGGAATTCCAAGGGTCACTTGGACATGTGTCACCTTGAGATAATTAGTTACATTTTAATGTGGAAGAGGTGTGGGGTAAGCCATGCCATGTCAGGAGGTCTACTTATCCAAAATAAGTCATAAGAATGGTGAAAAGTGGCATAAATCCTTCAAAATTAGCATAGGAAACTACCTCCATCAAACACCATCCATGAACATTTGAAATTGAAAACAAGAGAGTTGACACATAACACTATTTGAGGGAAATGTAACTCATTGCAATAGTTAGAAAATGTTCCTGCTAACTACTAGCCATCCTCTAGACACCTATGTCTATCAATTTCATGGAAGCCCTTTCATTTGGTCAACTACCATCAATGACATGAATCATCAACCTATATATTATTTTCTTATTTTTTCTATGCAAAATAATCAATATCTTGCCATTTGTTACTTACACATTTTCCCTCAAGTTTTTGCCAAGCCTTTTGACACCAATAGCTATTTTTCATAGTTTGAAATTGACATTTGTGGGCCATCACCCTTCTCATTCATTCAAGATATTTTATTTAGACACTTTTTTCCCATGAACCTAATTTATTTCAAACTTTAATTGCTATGGGCCTTTTCCCCCACACTTATCAACCTTTTGGCCATTTGTTTCAACATTTTCTCTCTAGAGAATTTATTCAAATTTTTACTTTTAACAATTTTCATGGATAATTTTTTCATAGACAAGGTATTCAGGGCTTTTTCAAAGTGCTCTTTGGGGATATAAAGTGCCCTCTAAATCATGGAAAGTGCCCTTCAACTTTCTTAAAAACACCATTCCCATTAGGAAAAAAATACCCTTCGAGGAAATTGAAAAGTTCCATCAGCTTTTTGAAATGGACCTTTAGAATTCTTGCTAATGAATCCTCTAAAAGGAAAATTATCCCTTTGGGTTTTGTAAATGATCTCTTTATATTTTATTTTTATACCTTTATCGAAAGGAAAATACCCTCTAAAACTCTTGAAAATTCCCTTTGGCTTTTCCATTTGGTCCACTTCGTTGTAGATAGGTAGATTTTAAAAACTTTACAAAGGACCATTTCTCTAAGAAAAGTACCCTTCAAAGAAATTAAAAAGGACCATTCTCTGAAAGGAAAGTAACCTTTGGAAATTTGTAAAATGCCCTTCAAAGAAAGTGGTTTAAGACAAATACCCTTCAGGAAAATTTGAGTTGGGCTATTTTTCTAAGAAAATAACTTTCAATAAAAATGTTAAGTGCCTTTTGGAAAAATGAAAATGACCCCTTCAACTTTCTAAAATGGCCCCTTAGCCCAAAAATGGTCCTTTAGGAAAATTATTTTGGGTAAAATGTCTAAAATAATTCTCGACACTTGAATAGAAAAACCTAAAATAATTCTTGTTAAAAGAAAGAAACTTTGCACTTTTTTACCATGGGTTTTGAGTGGAACACCTCTTCTAAATGAAATATACATAATAGGAAAACTTGAAGTCTTGTGGTTATGTAAAACCAAAGTTGAAAACCAAGATAAACCTGAAGTGAATGGTTGAGCTCGAATGACTAAGTCCAAAAATGTTTTCGAAGTAAGTCTTTGAACATGAACAAATGTGCTTGTGCTTTGATGAAGGACCTCAAAATTAGTATGAAAGAAATTTAAACTAGGATGAATAAACCCACATGATCATCTTCCTCTGCAACTACTGTATGTTCAAGATTTGGCCCTTTGAAAATGTTCTTTAAACTCTATTCAGACCTATTAACATGACTCAAAGAAAGTAAAATGACCTATAAACAAATTACTTAAAGCTAATAGCATTCATATTATGTTAAATAAGCCTAAGATCACTTTATGACATGATATTTACCCCTAAAATATCTAAAGGCCAAATTTTCATATAGGGGTGCCCAATTTTGACCTACAAGGTCAAAAATTGGTCAATAATAACCTAGATGTATTATGATAAAATAAGGTGGATGCCCCCAACATCCTAGTGACATGAGAAGGGGGAAGGCTAAACATCCATAATGCATATATAATTTATCTATGTATGTCTATATCACACTCAAATAGAATCATGAAACTGATGTGTATATAGAAGTAACTGATATGTTATCCAACAACATGGAACTAACAACATATATGCCAAGGAGCCAATAGAATATGTATATGCCAAAAATATTTTTGTATTTTTTTTGTTTTTTGTTTTTTGTTTTTGGTATTTTTGGAATATTTGAAAATGGAAAGACTATCCTATGATGTCATACAATGGATGCTCATAGGTATCTCCCCTCTCTGAATCTACCATATCATAATCTAAATACTTGTTGATCTCATTATCATCATCATGATGTGGTTACTTCGAAGGGTATAAAGACTTAGTGAGTTCTTCTTATCTTCTTATTTATTTTTAAGGATAAATATTACCATCATGTGGTATGTGAATTAACATTCCTTTATAGGAAAAATAAAGACCTTGTTGACTTGTATCTATTTTAGCCTCCATTTCATATAACCAAAATCTTCCTAATGTAAAGGAGTGTAACTAAGTATGGGGTAATACCCATACTTTTGTAAGGACAACACAAGGCCCACAAGCAATAGGAATAAATAAACCCAACACATATGTCCATTACCCCTTATCATTTAGATATTTAGCATGGTACCTATTGATGCCATTTTTATGCACACCAAAAAGTTAAACAAGTTAACCTCTAACATTTTAGGATCTCAATGGAGATAAATACACTCCAAGGCATGAGTTTTAGGTATGTTTTCAATATCCAAGTGGTGGAATAGTAGATTGAGCATGTTGGTTATCAACCAGGGATGAATAGATGAGTGAAACATATAACAAATTTAAAACATATTTGAGTTGGATGGATGGATTTTATTCTAAAATGGGTATGCCTAAAAAATATCCAAAAAAGGGGAAAAGTAGAGCAAGAAATAAGGTTCTATGATCTCAATGGGGATTACTTCTAGGATAGTCTTTTTGTGGATAAGTGTGTAAAACTAATGCTTATAGCTAGCAGTTATTGCACACACACATGCAAACATAGTTAAGGAGTCAAAGGAAAAAGTGACATATGAAACTTAGAGATCTTAACTAAATATTCCTCCTATTTAAATTTGTTATTTCACACTCTTATTTAGGAGATTATATCTTAGATTAAGGAGGTATCTAAGGTAGCTATGGCTCACTCCTAGAAAACTATATCATGAGAGACATTTTTACAATCTCAAATAAATAAAACAATCAACCTAATTACATAAAATCAATGATATCTACTAATCATACAATAGTTATTGCACATCTTATAGCAACATACACTAGTAATAACAAAAAATAATTCTCTATAAGTTTTTAATAATTCAAATTATGAAATCAACCAACCAAGAAATTAAATGTAACTAATTACAAATAATTGAAAGATAAGGACAACATAGTTTCTTGACAATCAAAATATTTCTTCTTATATTGATAAAATTTCCAATTAACCTCTTTTCCTCTTGAAAATGAGAGGATTAAAATATAAATAGATTTAGGAATGGGTCACCTCATCCTCCAAATCCATGAAAAACTTTAAAATTACATGATAATGCTAATTAGATTGAGAGTTCTAATTGATGCAAAATTTGCATGCATATTTAAACTAGTTAAAATTGAGTCTTTAAAATAAGACTAGTTTTTACAAAACCATGCAACTGTGCATGTTTACAAGAATGTTCAATCAAGTACTACATGTTGTAGTTCTATTGTTAATTTACATGCAAAATAAATATAAAAATAACCAAATAAAATTAATTTTTGCTTGATGTTGGGTCCTTCATTGTTGAACTAATAGTCATTGGGGGGATTGTATTGGAAGGTGTAGTTGAACTAGATGATCCAACCATAGCTTGTTTCTTCTCTTCTAGTTATTTTATCCAACACTATATTCAAACCTTATTGTATCCATGTTCAAAAGAGAGGGCCTATGTACCCTCGTGATTTACACCAATAAGCGTGCATGTTTAGTCTTGGTGACTCTGAACTCCACTTGAAAGATCTATTTTTTAATAACCTTTTGTCTTGGAAAATTGTACTTCTTTTTATTTCCTCTAGTGTGCACCCATAAAGACTTTGCTTAAATTTTTTAGACACCTATTGGAGTCACTGGTAAAAATTAGCCCTAATTATTCACTTACTTGAGGGATCTAGGGCTTGTGATAGCTTTAACTCATCCAAAAATTTTAAGACTTGATTTTCATGTTGTGCCAATTTTAGAATCAAAGCTTGCACATTTGATACCTAGTCTCATAATTTCAATGTTATGATGACCACCAAATTGAGATCATTGGCTACTTCTAATGGGGTCATCAAATCCAAATGGCCAATATCCTTAGTGGTGGTGTATAATACAAGGAAATTGATCTTATTCTCATATTCTTTTAAAGAATTAAATAATTTGGATGTTTCAACAATGTGAGGAGATAATTTATCCCTCGTTGAGCTAATATTATCTAAGATATTATAAAATCTAAGAGCTATGTTTTTAACATCACTTTTAATTACTCTAGGAACATGTACTATTTATTATTGCTCTCTCACATGCTCTAGTTCCTTATATAACTCTTTCTTGGCTTATTTAGTGCCCACAATAAGTTACAACAAGGCATATATATTTTCTTGAAGATAATATTATCAAATCCTTATTATATGTAGATTTCCCAAGTCTCATGTTCTTTCTCTTTGACAATGAAAACATATTTTGAATTTATTCCAAGACCAAACCTCTTCCAGATTCATCCTCCATTTTCCTCTTGCCGACCCTTTGGATAGTTTTCATTGATTTATAAAAAATGGAGCTCACAATGGGGAGCTTAGTTGTTGTCAAATTGGGTATTTGGGAAGCTTGTGCCTTTAGGTCTGCAACCCACTATGGGATTACCAACTGTGTATAATCCTAGGTCTTCTTTTTAGATTTAGTAGAGGGAACGATAAAATTATCTTGGATTGTATTGGATGAATTCATGGGCAATTCTAGTTGAGTGGAAGACACATTAAATTGAGTGCTATCAAGGGCTCTCATACTCTTCTTAAAATGAACCTTTTTAGAATTAGGAGTAGGGGAAATGGTAATTAAAGTAATATTAGGGGTAGTAAAAAACATAAGAGCAGTATAAACAACCTCAACACTAGAAATAATAGGAGCCATAGAAACAATATGACTAAGAGGAACAATGGGAATAGTGGGAGCAATATGGACTATAGTAACCATTGGAAGTAAAGAAACAATAGGACCCAAAGGAAGTGATGTCGTAGAAGTTGGAGTAGAGGTGACCTAACTTGATTTGTATATATACATTGATGATTTTCCTTTGATCCATTTAAGAATTAATATTTTTACCATATTAAATTATTCATCCTCATCCTTAGGTTTAGTTGATGGCACCTCCACAGTTGGAATTACAAGAGTTTCTATTGATGGAAGAGGATCCCTAGGGGATCTTGCTTTCATCTTGTAACAATTTTTTTAATTTGCATCCAAGGTAGGAGTATCCTCTATGGTGGAAGGTGAAATATCAATACTTGTATCAATATTAACTGAGGAATCAATGTGAATACCTATATCCTTGGAGTCAGAAGAATTAATGGAAATTATTTCCTTCTTTCTTCCTAAAAAATTTGTAAGAGGGATCAAAGGTATCTATGTTAGGGTTATGGATGAAAAAATAGAAATAGAGTAGTGCTTGAGTTTCCCTAGTTTTAATATTCTTCAAATAAACTAAAATTAAACCTATAATCTATTCCAAGTCCTTTCCAAAACTCTCAAGACAAGGGAAAAACAAAATCACTTCATCACACATAGATCCAAGGTATGGGAAAAAATAGTATGTTGCATGAAGTATTAGGACACTCTTTCATGTTTCTAGTTAAATTATTATTTTTATGGTATGATTCATGCTAATTTGTAATTATTAACTAAAAATTATAGATTCTTGAATACTCTAGAGTATCCCCCCTATGAGTCACCATTTGTTGTACTCAACGCACCACATTTTTAATTTTTTGAATGGGGAACCAATATAGTTTGAAAAACCTAGGTATGGTTTGATTTTTTTTTCATTTGAAATTTATATGCACACCTAGTTAAGTTCAAAAATTTAAAAAGTTATTATTCTTTGCATGGAAGATTTTCATTGTGCACTAATCACATATAAATGTAGATTACAATATTTCACTATCTAAGGTTTTATAGTGTGATTTATTTGGACTAATGTATTAATGGTCTTGGGGAGTTTTTCATATATATAAGTTTTATGACTATGAACATGAACTATAGAACTAAAAACCAAAGTTTTAGACTTCACATATTTTTCACTTCACAAATGTGCATTTCATGTGTTTTGGTGCATCAAAATTTTTGCTCCTTATAAAATTTGTTTTCACAACTTTTGTTGTCAAAACTTTTATTTAAGAGATTTATTCATTAAAAGTTTTATTTTTAGAAAAAAAATTCATCATAACATTCATCACCAATGACCTTAGACATATTTGAACTTTTTGAGTCTTCATGTTTATGTAGCTTTTTTCTATCAAATATTTTACACTTCATATGATGTGTTCATAACTTGTGGTATTTACAAGATGTGTACTTTGACAGTTTGTTATTCACATATTTTGGTCTTCATGAGAAATTTTCATTATAACCTACATTAATTATAATTTTTGGCTTTCATGAGTTTTAAAATTCACATACTTTGACATTTAAGAACTTTTATTCATAGGATTTGGTCTTTAGAAATTTTGATCACGAAGTGTATTCATGATTTTTATTCACAAGTTTTGTTCTACATATAATTTATATTTGAATTTTGCATATTAAAAGCATCTAAATAATTTCTTAGTCCAGTCTCAACAAAATTTATAACACCTAACTTTTGAAGGAGCACCACATGACACACCTAAGTTTAAGTGGAATTAATGATAGGGTGACACATGTCAAGGCTACAAAATGGAATTTATCTAAATGTATATAAAGTCTACATAGCATACCCACAAAATTAAAGTGGAAAATCTTAAATTAAATGAATAAAATGAGCTTAGAGACATTGGGAGTTAGTGGTGCATGAATTATAATTAAAGTATTATACTCAAAATATATATCAACAACTTTGGAAGAGGCATCATGCCTATTTATTGATAATGAGCTTGAGAAAAAATTCACTCCCAAGAGAATTTTTATCCATATCTATTTGCATTCAATTATGAACTAATTATAAATAGATGATTTTTTTTTTAATTATATGAGAGCATATAGGTTAACAATGGCATTTTCATCTATGGTGTTTAGAGGTCTATTTACATAGTCAAAGTTCTGAATCAAGGACTTTATAGAGTACACAAAAATTATCTTTAATTCAATAGTTTTCAATGACTAATTTTTAAACTAGGAATCTCTATGAGACATGATAGAGAATGTAGACACCCATTCACATGAGAACAATCTAATGTCTGAATATAATTAGTTGTTAGTAGACTTATTGCCACTAAATACTCAATAATTACACTTTGTAGCTACCAAGTCTGAAGTAATACCCTACACCAACCTACTTTGGGACTTATTATTCATGGGGAATGTGAATTGTGGTAGCTTTATACACCACCTAAACCACAATTAATTATCACCTACATATTTGAGGATGCATTCCAAAGATACCTATGAATACCCATCAGAGATGCAACATTTGATGGGAATAGAGTCAAATTATGGAATAAATAATAACAATAGATAATGTATTAAGGAAATGTATTGATCTTAGATAGGTTTTCACTCTTAATGCCAAGGATCCTATGCTAATAAATAGTTTTAGGGTGGGAATCCACATTGTGATGCCTTTGCTAAATAGATTCTATGGTTACAAAAACACTCACTTCCTCTACCTAAAATGTGTTTTGTTGTTGAACTTATTAATTAAATAAGGGATTATTTTAACCCTAGGAGAAATAATAAATGGTAGACTCTAGGAATAAATGTTTAAAAAGGATGAAAGGCCCATCTGTGGAAAATTCTACATGATGTCACATCTATTAGATGCAATCAAGGCCACTATCCATATTCATAATGGAACACTTTAGAACAAATCTAGACTAAATTAATAATTAGGTATGTGAATTTTATTCATTATTACATATATATTATTACATGAGGAATATCATCTACATAGCTGAGAATGTCTATCCTCAAATGTGGAGGACAATTCATGAAGAACTCATGAACCAAGTTTCAAAAAGTATCATGAAAACACTATAGCCAAAAGGGGACTACTAGATTTACCCATATTATATTATAATCATGGTGGTATGACAAAATGTTTACCATATATGTCTACCAAAGTATGTCCTATAAAAATTGGTGGATTAGGAGATAAATTACCAACTATGGTGGAGCATAAACGAAGACATGAAGAAGAAACATAAGGGTGTGTTTTATGATTCTTCCCTAATGATTAGTTATATGTGATACAAAAACATTATATATTTAAAATAAGTTGGAAAAACTATAGATTTTCAATCATTGATATATTTTCCACATAAGGATTGGGATCTTCATGGACTTATCAGGAAGCATATCCAAGGCTTAGGCATCCCATACCAACATGAACCTTATGAGTATGACTTTGTATTTTTGATTGCAAAGGATGATGTTGAGGTGATGAAAATGGATAGAGTTTTTGGGTTGATAGAGGATAATTTAAGATTCATACAAAGTTACCCTTCCATCACACTTGTGGAGGCACATACTAGATTTCCACCTCTTGATGGATGGGAAACTATAGATTACTGGACCTCTCAGCTAACCTAGTAACTTGTCGACCAAAAAACATCATCAAAATCACCACCCACTATGATGATAGATATAGATTAGGAGTAGGGTGTGGAAGAGACACATATTGTGTCAATTTACTCATAATAAGGTCCTTCCCAAGCTTTCCCACCACTTTTAATGAAGGTTAATAGTCACAAGGTCAGAGGTTCAAGCCCTCCTTCTAGTGCCAACATTTATTTGTGTTGATGTAATTTTTATGCGCACCAAAAATTTAAATGAGATAATCTATAACATTTTAGGATCTCAATAGATATAAACTCCACTCCAGGGCACAAATTTTAGGTATGGGTTAAACAATCAGGTAGTGGAATAGTAGGCTGAGCATGTAGGTTTTTAATCATGTGTGAATGGATGATTTAAACTTAGAATAAAGTTAAAACCTATTTGAGTTAGATGGATGGATTGTATTCTAAAGTGGGTATACCTTAAAAATATAAAAATGGGAAAATGTACATTAGGAAATAAGGTTCTATGATCTCAAGAGGGATTACTTCTAGGATGGTCTCTTTATGGGAAGGTGGCTAAAATTAATGCTTGAAGTTATTAGCTATTACAAACATTAATTCAAACATAGTTAAGGAGTCAAAGGAAAAGGTGGTATAGGAAACTTAGAGATATCAACTAAATGGTGTTCTTGTTTAGATTTGATGTTAAACAACCTTATTCAAGAGATTATAACCTAAATTAAAGAGGTATCTATGGAAGCTATGGCTCACTCCTAAAAAACTATATCATGGGAGACACTTCTACACACTCAACAAAAAGAAAATGTTAACTTAATTACATAAAATTAATGATATCTACTAATCATCTAATAGCTATTTCACATCTTATATCAGCATACACTAGTAATAATAAGAAGAAATTATTTGTAGATTTTGCACAATTATAATTATGGAATCAACCAACCAAGAAAATAAATGCAACTAATTACACATAATTGAAAGAGAAAGACATCAACACAATTGCATGACAATCAAAATATTTCTTCCTATATTGATAAAATTTATAATCAACCTCCATTTCTTTCCTCGTATGCTTGCATGATGCACGATACATTTATCTTATTTTATAATGTAAGTACTTGATCACCTTTATAATTTCTTTGGTTTTATTGATCACTCTTTATTATGCATTGGTATTTTTTTCCTTCTTAAAATATGAGGAAAAGAAGGAAGGAAATAACTATTGTGAGCTAGTATTTTTAAAAACTTGATTTATTAGAATGTCCATGCCATATAAATCCAAATCAATGGTTATTACCCTAAACAAGTATTAACATGAAAACTATATTTGATTCAAGGAAAGTAAAAAATGTTCAAAATTTTTATGGAGTAATGAGAGCAAATTTTACATACCTGATGTACGTATTCAATTGTGATAAAACCATAATTTTTTTAATTATATACCTAAATTCTATAAATATTAGATACAAAGGTGTAAAACCTACAAACAAACTAATTTGTGTGTTCCGTACTATGTTCTTCTCATACTTGTTCTTTCTTTTGGGAGCTTCTTCATGGATTTGACATATTAACTGATTCATGCACAAGATTCTAGTGGATTGGATATTAGTTTGGTCATATTAGGACAAGTCAATCTAATTGTCAAAAAATAAATACATCTATTCTATAAAATAGGGAATTAAACTAAAGGAAATCAAAATGCTAAAAATAAGAAGGGATAATTTAGAAATCATAAAACTTACTCGAAATAAAGGAAATTGTAGAAAATAAGAAAACTAACCATGAAAGTAGTAAATCTAACCTAATCCTACCTCTATTAGAAAACTTGTTTTTACTCAAGGACATCTCCATATGGTACAACCATGAAGTAGTGCTTTAAAAATTGCCTATTAACTAGATATGTTCATTCATTACCTTGGAGGTCTCTTAAATTGAAAGCATTATTGCCCAAGATCTCTAAAATATGATAAGGTTTGATCCATAAGGGGGTAAACTTGTTATTTATCCTTTATTTTCATGGGATTTATCACATAGAAGTACTAGATTTGATATTCTAAATGCTTTAAACTTTATTCTTCTATCAAACCACCTTTTGACCAAGTCTTGATGTTTACTACAATTAAATAAGGCTTCATTATTTGGATCCTCCATCTCTATGATATCCAATAATTAGGACTCCAATTTATCATTTGGTTCTATGTAATCATACATGAATTGATATGTTGGTAATTTGAGCATGATTGGAAACACTAGGTTTCATCCATACACTAATAGGTAAGGTGAAGCTTTGAGGGCCTGGTTGTATCTTGTTTGGTCTACCCATAGTGCATATTTTAGTATATTATGTCACTCTCTAGGTTTATGTATAGCTGAATTTTTTATGGCATAAATAAATTTATTATTTGTCAATTTAAAAAATCTATTTCCTTGTGGCTAATGATTGGAATATGACTTTATGGTGATTTAGTTGTCATGGGCCCATTTAGTAAAGTTAATTGATTAGAATACTGGCCCATTATCATAAACTAAGGAAATGGGGGTACCAAACCTAGTTCTGATATTTTCCTCCAAAAAACTAATTACATATGTGCTCTAGAATATTTTATAGCCACTAATTTAGTCCATATGTTGTAGTAATCTATGGATGTTAACATAAATTTGTGGCTAATTAAAGAATTAGGGTTGATGATACCAATGAAATTCAATCCCCATTGATCAAATGGCCCTCCTTAAAAAATAAGATGTAATGGCATTGTTGCATGTACTTATTTCTTTGCCAATCTTGGCATTCATGAAATTTTCTTACATGGGTTATGTGTCCTTAAATATTGTTGGCCAATAGTAGCCCATTTTGAGAATATTATGTGCTATGGTGTTTCCAGATGGATGACCACTTCCTATTTTCTAGTGTAGGTTCTCTAGGATCTCTTGAGATTCTTCTCATGATACACATCTCAAGTAGCTTTCATAATTTATTTTGTAGAGAATGCATTTTTTGATCATTTAGTGAGTAGCTTTGATCCTCAAGTCTCTCTTTTTTTCTCTATTGTGTTCTGGGGGTCAAGTACCTATGAGTAAATATTAAATGATATCAATGTACTAATCTAGATACTTTGGGTCTCATAGACCTCCTCAATGGTGATACACATGTCAAACTCAATCATAAGATTAATGATGCTTTGTCCTTTGATAATTTTGGTAGGCTTGATTTCTATGTCAAACTTTTAAAAAGTTTCCATCTATTTTCCTTTGTGCTCTCCTAATTCATTTTTTCCTAAATTGGTCTCAATAATAGGGTCTGCCACAAGAGCGATAGTCTTATTTTTCAAGATGTAATGATTGAATTTCTTTACCACTTTAACTAGAGTAAATAACTACTTGTCTATAATGGAGTACTTAAGCTTTACTTCCTTTAAATTAATTATCATAAATGCAATAGAATGTTTGCTTTCATCCTTCTTCTAGGTAAGCATAACAACAAATGTCTACTCTGAAATAAATGAATACAAGGAAAAGTCCTTATTGAAGTATAGGATAATTAACACTAGAGCCTAAGATATAGAATCCTTGATGTCTTGAAAATAATATTAGACCTCCAGTGCCCATTCCAATTTTGTGTCTTGCTTAAGAATTGAATTTAAATGTCTAATTTTTTTTGTAAAACTTGAGATAAACTTCTTCAAAAAATTCATCTTTTAGAAGAAAGACTTAGACTCATTATTATTTGAGAATGTAATATTAGAAATTCGTTGAAATCAACTTAAACCAATAGCTGTACCATCATTGGTGATGATGTTCCCCAAAAAATTTCCCTCAGTAACACCAAATATTCTCTTTTTTTAGTTTAGCAAGATGCTAAACCTTATGAATCTTTCAAAAATTGACTATAGATGGCCTACATGATCAGTTTTGTTCTTTGAGAAAATAGTGAGGTCATCCATGTAATTTATTATGCATTTACATATTATCCCTTGAAATCCATGGTATATGTCCCACTAAAAGATAGATCCTATGTTAATTAGGTTAAAATGCATTCTCTTATATGCATAAATACCCCACTTTGTGGTAAATGTAGTCTTCATCTTGTCTTCAGATTCTTTGAGAACTTGGTTATATCCTAAAAAACCATCCAAAAAGGGCATCATTATAGAACCACTTACTATTTAGATCACCTCATCCAGGGAGAGTAGAGGGTAGTTGTATTTTTTATTATCCTTATTCAATTTATTTAAATCCACACATAATCTAATCTCCCCACTCTTTTTCCTAACTATAACCAAGTTGGAAACCCATGTTGAGTGTCTGATAGGGAACACTATCTTAGAATTCAATAATTTATATACTTCCTTTTGGATGAGTGGTTCTAGGATGGGATTGATCTACCTTTATCTTTACTTTAATGGCTTATGGCTTGGATTTAGTGGGGTTATATGGGTGATGACTCTAGGATTGAAAACCTTCAAGTCTTCATAGGTCCATGTAATCACATATTTATACTAGATGAGAAAATATTTAACCCTTTATCTTTCTTATGGGGTAAAACTAAGACCAATGTTGACATAGTGTGGATCACTATTATCCCCTAAGTTATCCTTGTTGTACTTAGATTCATTAAATTTAGGATGTCTCTATTAATGGGCTTGGGAATCTACATAAAATTCTCTCTCCAAAGAAACCATATCTAAATGAAGGTTATTTTATTTAAGTTAAATGAATCCTACCAATTTATCTTGCATAAATAACTTATTATTTATCATCAATAATTTGAGATTAAAATTTCCTTGAATTGGTTAATAATTGGATAATATGTTGATATTTCCCTAAATTGTTCAAAAATTGGATAAAATGTTGATCATTGTCAAACACCTCAAAATTTTCTATATTATTAAGAAACAATGGGAAAGGTATGATTTCAATAAATAATATCTATAGTTTGGACTCTTGTAATGGTTCTAAATTGGTTGTTAAAGTAACCAACGAGTCAACAACCTAGTGTTATTCTCTAAGATCAACTACTCTATTAAATTCCTCAAATCACTCAATAAATATTAGGCCTAATGTTTTTTTATATTAAGATATGATAGTTTACACTGATATTTATTTTTGATTTGATTAATCACAAGCTATGAATCTTCATAAATTATTAGTTTCATGACATTGTTATTTAGACCAATTTATAGCCCTAAACTTAGTGCCTCATACTCTATCTTATTATCAATGGATGAAAATTATAACTTATAAGTTGTTAGGTACTTATTACCTAGTGGTTTGACTAGTTTGATACCAATTCCCAAGCCTTGCTTGGATATTGCATAATGAAAATGGAGAATCCATAACTGGGAAGGTCCTTGGACATCTAGTCTTTGCACTTCATAATTTATGGTAAAGGTATAAATCCTGAGATTAAGCGATTTATAACTTCATTCTTAGCATTATATTTCTTGATGCGATACTTAATTATCATCTCTTGTTCAATTTGAATTTGATTTGGAATACCTCTCCAAGTCATCCAAATATGAGAGAAGTCTATTTCTACTATTAGGAATAAAATAAAAATTAATGCAGAATAATTTCATAGATCAAAATAACAAGAGCTATGAATAGAGATACATAAAGAACATAAATTAAAATACATAAAAAAGATAGGATTTAATGTGTTTCATCCAATGTGGGCTACAACCACCAAGAAACACTTGCTCATGTCTTATTACAAGATAACAGGAGTACAATCCACTCTCACATCAATCTTCTTACAATTACAATGGACAAATATTGTTTAGAGCTGCACTTAACAAACTCTCCCAAATTTGCACTTGAATTCAAACACTCTATTCATCTTCTAAAACTCATTTCTTCCTTTCTATATGACCTATTGTATGTACACACACACACACACACACACACACGCACACACACACACACACACGCACACACACACACACACGCGCGCGCACACACACACACACACACACACACACACACACACACACACACACACACACACACACACACACACACACACACACACAATTACATCAATAGGTCACTAACATATTGAATTTATAAAATAATGGGTACCAAAATCATGGTCCATGTCAACCGATAATGGTTTTCCATTAATCATGGGTAATGACATCACCCATATGCAAGTAAAGATAAACCACATATCTATACTCCCAAAAAAAGGGAGATCCCAAACACTGGTGAGAATACATTAAGAGTGTAAGGTACATTTTAATGTATAATATTTTAAATACATTATAATGTGGAAATAGTCTCCACAACATAACAAATACATACCCATTTAACATATTTGACCAATCTCTACTTAGTAGTAGTCCATATACCTTTGGGATATATTCCACAAGGATGTATATTGGTTTATATTAAACTTGAATGCATATGTCATTTTGATCTCCAACATAGACATCACTATTTTATCTAACTATGAAACCATATTTTTGGATGGGCTTAGATTTAATCCTAGCTTCTAAAAAATAGAAGTTGGCATTATAGTAGTTGAAGCTCTAGAATCAACTAAAAAATTGTGTATATTCTTACCAAATCCTTTGATAGTTAACAAGAAAGGAAGAAATTTTAGCTTACTCTTATATATGATATTTGTATGAGTGGGTTTTGGCTTCTCTATAATATAATTCCCTATAATGGACCTACACAGGAGCTCATTTTTTTAGTAATTTAAACCAATTGCTTTATTTTATCTTATTCATGTCCTCATTGATTTTAGATCCTCTTTTTCTCTATTCTTCCTTGTTTAGAGGTTGATCATTCCCTTTTAGGGGAAACGTATTGTTACCATCATTCAAATTCAAGGGAATAGTTACATTTTTTAGAGTAGACATAGTGATGAGTTGTTTATTCCTCAAATTGTAATTACTTATTTATATCTATTGGAAAGTGGGTATCTCATTTAAATTTTACTTTGGCACATTTTCATATTCACTTGGGAAAGGAACATCATGAGTTTCAAAGACCATGATTGTGCTTGAGGAACTAGTATCACGGGGGAACTCTGGTGGATTATTCATTAATCTTAGCTGACCATTTTTATTTAGAATATTTCAAATGCTAAAAAGAATGAAATACCATCAATTAGATAGAGGTGTCTCCACTATGTTGATCTCTGGTAACGTATTGGATTACTAATGTTATGCATTATTTGTGGGCTTGTTTAAAGAAATTTTATATCCTTGAAATCCAAAATTATAATTATTATTTAGATGACTAATATTGCCTATCTTCATCTACATTCCTAATAATATATTGTTTAGATTTTAAAAAATCCTATATATAGAATATATATTTAATTTAGTAGAATCCACACTTTGGGTAATTGTGGTATTGGATGGGAGTGAATGTTGAGTCTGTTGATGACCATTCATTTATGTAGGGTTGTTCAAGAAGTCATAGTTTTGATTTTGTGTATGATGCATCATAGGAAGTAGTGTATATAATTGATTATATTTGAATGACAAAACATTTTGATTCATATGAGGCATTGGATTCAAAGCTGGGAAATAAAAATTGAGGTTATGAGTGATTGGTATTTGAGGATTTAGTTGCCTATCAATGTTGATCACTCTTTCATAAGTTAGTGATATAATGTGTTAGTAGTAGTAAATCTTCACATAAATACTATAGTAATTGGATCTATGGTGATCTTATACATTTTAGTTAATAGTGATTGTGGTGGTTTATATGTAATAATTAGTTAAGAGTACATGTTCTAAAACATCAAATTAAAATAATGGATTAGCTCATTGGGCTCTCTCTTCATACTGGTGAAATTATGATACACCACACTTGGACTAGTAACCTATTTTAATTAGGAAAGACAAATTCTTTGACATGAGTTCCATGAAGTAATTAATTTATATTATAAATTAAGTAACTAATTGTAAGTATCATTTTAAAGTGTGCATATGAAAATCCTACATGCTACATCATCATTAGTAATATTCATCAATCTTAAAGAAACTTTGAAAGACTTGATATTCTCCTCTATAGTTATTCCTCATAAAAGGGAGAAATAAGATAGGTACTTATTTTGATTCTTTGGTAAATCATGCACATCTCCTAGGAATACATTAGCAAATATGAATAACCAAGGCTAAGCCATAGGATGATTAATGGGCTAGATATTTATTACTAGGGAATGTGTCCTCACCTAGGGTATTATGGGATCAATTAGTGAAGGTCTAGGCCTTTGATGAATCAACAAGGGTGAAACCAAAATATTAGTTTGGGATCTAGACCTAGTTAATATGTTGGGTGTCTCAGGTAAAAATTAGATGTAGGGGATAACCTTTTATATATAAATTCACATCATGATAATATCCCTCCTTCTAGCACCAAATTTTCTTTTTGTTGATGAGGTTTTTATACACACTATAAATTTAAACAAGGTATCCTCTAACATTTTATGATCTCAATGGAGATAAAATCCATTCTAGGGCATGAGCTATATGTATGCATTGAATAAATAGGTGGTATAATAGTAGTATAAGAATGTAAGTTGTTAATCAGGTGTGAATAAATCAGTGAAGCCTATATGGAAGTTAAAACCTAGTAAAGTTGGATTTTATTCTAAAGTGGGTAGACCTAAAAAACTCCAAAAAATGCTAAAAAGGTAGAGAATTAAATAAGGTTTTGTGATCTCAAGAGGGATTAATTCCAATTTAGTCTCTTTGTGGAAAAGTGTCTAAAACTTATGCTTATAATTAGTAGTTGTTTCACACACACATGCAAGCACAGTTAAGGAGTCAAAGGAAAAGGTGATATAGGAAACTTAGATATCTCAAATAAATATTTCTCTTGTTTAGAGTTATTATTTCACACCCTTATTCAAGAGATTATATTATATATCAAGTAAGTATCTAAGCTATCAATGGATCACTATTATAAAACTATATCATGGGAGACACTTCTATGCAATCAAAAAAATGAAACAATCAACCTAATTGTAGAAAATTAATGATATATTATAATCATCTAGTAGCTATTTCACATCTTATATCAACATACACTAGTAATAATAAGAAGGAATTATCCTTAGATTTTGTACACTTTAAATTATTGAATTAACCAACCAAGAAATAAATGTAACTAATTATACAAAATTGAAAGAGAATTACTAATTTTTTCTTTTATTTATAAAATATGCAATCAGCCTCCTCTCCCCTTGAAAATGAGAGGATTAAAATAGAAATAGATTTAGGGAGGGGTATCATCATCCTCTAAATTCATGTAAAACTCTAAAATTACATGCTAATGATAATTAGAATGAGAGTTTTAATTGATGCAAACTCTGCATGGATAGTTAAACTAGTCAAAACTATGTCTTTGAAATAAGACTTATTCTTCCAAAACCATGTAATGTGTGAATGTTTAGAATATTATTTAGTGAAGTAATAAATACATATTAAATTTATTGATAATTTACATTCAAAATAAATATAAAAATAACCAAATAAGACTAAATTTTACTAGATTTTAGGGCTTACATGGTTAAACTAGTAGTCATCAAGGGGACTATACTAAAAGGTGTAGTTAAACTAGATGATCCAACCATATCTTGTTCCTTTACTTCTAATTCCTGGTAGGGATTATATTTAAAGCTATGTTATAACCTTAATGTATCCATGTTTCAAAGAGAGGGCCTATATACCCTATTGACTTGTGCTAGTAAGCATCCATGTTCAAACTTGGTAGATCTAAAATCCACTTGAAATAGATGTACCTATGTAACCTTTTTCTTGGTAAATCCCGAATCTTATTAAATTTACTCTAGTGTGCACCACTAAAGACTTTTCTTAAAATTGATGAATGTGTACTAGAGTAGTTCATCAGAATTAACCCTGTTTATTAACTTACCTAATGGATATAAGTCTTGGGATAAATTTAACTCATCTAGAAAAAAATAAGACTTGATTTTCATGTTTTCCCAATTTTAGAATCGTGGATTGCACACTTGATACCTAGGCTTAGACTTTTGATGTCTTGATGACCACCAAATTGAGATTAGTGGCTTCCAATGGTGTCATCAAATCCAAATGTCCAAAAGCCTTATTGGTGGTGTGTAATACAAGGAAATTAATATTCTTCTCATCTTGATTTAAAGAGTTAAATAATTTGGATGTTTCAACAATGTGAGGAGATAATTTATCCCTCATTGAACTAATAGTATTCAATATATTATACAATCTAAGAGCTACATTTTTAAAATCACCTTCAATTGCTCTAGGAACTTATACTATTTATTGTTTATCTCTTACTTGTTTTAGTTCCTACTATAACTCATTCTTGGTCTATTCATTGCCCTCATAAATTTATAACCAGGCCTTTATATTTTATTAAAGATAAGATTTAAAATCCTCATTATATGGAGACTGCCCAAGTCTGTAATTATTTCTTATTGATAGTGAGAAAACATCTTGGCTTTATTTCAAGACCAAGCCTCTATTAGATTCATCCTCCATTGACCTCTTCCTGACCATTTGGATGGTTGCCTTTGATTTATCAAAAGTGGATATCAGAAGGGAGTTTAGTTATTATCAAATTAGGTCTTTGGGAAGGTTAGGCCTCCAAGTATACAACCCATTGTAGGATTAAAATTTATGTAGAATCCACTAGCTAATTATCCTTAGTTATGGTTACTATCAAAACATCTCTTAAATACTAGATTAATGCCTCTACTTGATGTGGGTCTATTAATGATGGGAAGATTATCTTCTACCATTCTATATCACAGAATTGAGGAAATGGGTGGACAATATATGTAGGATTCTTATTTTTAGATTTGGTAGAGGGGGACATAGAAGTAGCTTGCGTTATAGTGGATGAAGGCATGGGAAATCCTAAATGAGAGGAAGACACATGTAATTAAGTGATATCAAGGGCTCCCATAGTCTTATTAAAATGAAACTTTTTATACTTAGGAGTAGGGACAATGGTAAATAAAGTAGTAACAGGGGAGTTAGAAATCATAGTAGTAGTAGAAATAACCTCAACACTAGAAACAATAGGAGTTTTAGAAATAATAAGACTAATAGGAATAATGGGAATCATCAGGGAAGACCCATGGAACACACCCTTGTGTTTCTTATTCATGTCTTGATATATGATCCACCGTAGTTATTAAAATATCTCCTAATCCACCAATTTTAATGGGATATATTTGGGAAGACATAAAGGGGAAACCTTGTGTCTTACCACCATGATTATTGTAAAATATGGGTATAGTGAGGAGTCCCTTCCTGGCTAGAGTGTTTTATTGATACTTTTTAAAACTAAATTTAGGGGGTTCTTCATAAATTTCCCTCCATAATTTAGGGTGGAAATTATCAACTATGAAGATGATATTTCTCATGTAAGAATATATGTGGAGGAATGAATAAAATTCACATACCTGATGTTTAATGTAGTTTGGGTTAGGGATATATAATACTCCATTATTAAAATAGATGATGGCCATGACTAAATCTAACATAAATGACATCATGCAAAAGTGGCCACCCATGGGTATTTTATATTTGTTAAGAATATATTCCTAGAGCTTGGAACTAATTACTTTCCTATGGCAAAAGTAAGCTTTAAGGTCCTTAGTAGGTCCAATAATGGATCTCATTCTAGGTGGAGGAAATGAATGCTATTGTAATCATAGAGTCTATTTAGCAAGGTCATCCCAATGTGGATTCACATCCTAAAATTGGTTGTTGACACTGGCTCCTTGGCCTTGAGAGTGACCATCTCTCTAGTAGAAATTCATTTCCTTAATGTATTCTCTATTATGCTTGTTTTATTACACAATTTGACCTTATGCCTATCGAATGTGGCATTTATAATGGGTAGTCATAGATATCTTTGGAATACATCCCCAAAAATATAGGAGAGAACTATCTTATGTTTTAGGTGGGGTAGAAAACTACTTTCAGTCACCTTCACCATGAAGAACAAGTACCAAAGTAAGTCGATGCAGGGTATCATTTTGATCTTGGAAGCTATAAAGTATAATTATTGACATTTTAGTGGTAGTACCAACTACTTCTGTTTGTATTATTGGATAGAGAATGGAGCTTGCTAAAATTGTGAGGTATATAAGATAAATACATGTGTGAAGTGTATGATTTTGTATTTAGTATAAATTTTGTACATATTCAGGCTTGAAATCTTAATCAAGTATTTATAGAATGTGAATAGTATTTTATTTTGTATCTCAGAGGGATGGAATGTGAAGAAATAAAAAGATTATACAAGGATATAAATAGTACTTTGATGTAATATAATATGGTTTGATGTGTTGATATAGATTAATGTAAATTGTCTTATGCTGGTGTTACCTTACTTTATTTTATGGTGTATGCACAATTAATAATCTATTTTGCTTTATTATGTAATATAATGTGATGCTAATTATGGCTATAGTTTTATTTATATATAATTTGATCTATTTTAAGACATCAAGGATTGATTATACTATTCCTATCTCTTTTTTGTATTATTTTACTCTCCACTATGAAATTTATCCCTATAATTAACATGTTCTAGTGTAATATTGAACCTCTACTTACAATGGTGTAGTGAGCATGGAACCAAATTAGATGAACTATGATGAGATGGTTACCAGGGCTAAGAGACAAAGAATGATGGATATATGAGATAATTAGGAATTTTGTCAAGGAAAAATAATGAAGACTTGGAAATAATACATAGGAGATTGTCCAAAAATACCTCTATGGAAAAATATATGAAAATTTTTGGTGTGAATTACTTGGATTATTAGCTGCATAATTAGCTAGATTGTTAGATTTCACAAGATAGATTTATCTAACAAATTAGATGGAAATTTTTGAAGTGATTACCTTTGAAAATCAAGATGTTAGTTATGGAAAAGGCCATGGTGCCTACTCCAACTTGTATGGAGTAGTCACTTTGGGCACCATGAGGGTACATACAAGAGGAAGTGGATGATGAAGGGTTAAGTAAGAGGAACTTTAACTAGATCTTAGAAGATGGAAGAAAAAAATTGAAGTGTAAATAAAATTATGGGACTCAAAAGAGAGATATAATAAGAAATAAGGTTGAATAAGAAAAATGAACTTGAAGTAACTGTGAGTAGGACTAGGAATAAAAAAATAATTTGCTAGATATGGAGACATGCAAGGGAAAGATACTATAGAATAAAGGTTGTTGAAATAAGGTGTAGAATTTAATAAAAGAGAAGGGTATGTGGAATATGAGAAAGGTCTCAATGAGAAAGAGGATGCTAGAAGCATTGATGCTGAGGTCAATCAGTTAGGAAGTAGAGGTAGGTCATAGTTAAGTGAGGTTTCTTTCACTAGAATCAGGAAGGAAAGTTCTTAGGAAAATTATAGGTTAAAGTTAAAAGTAAGAAGAAGTTAAAAATAAGCATAATTCATTTCAAGGGCATGCATCCCCCAATCCCACTTTGTTTATATAAGATAAAAAAAGTATAGAGAGAAGCTAATTCAGGTTGGTTTGATACTTTTACTAACAAGTTTGGAAGGCTCAGTATATAAACCTATAAAAATTGAATGAGATTTGGAAAGCAAGAAGTTGTAGGAAGAAATATTTATGGTTACTCTTGAAAAGAGTAGTGTGAATTAGTCTATAGTTATAGTTAATACTACATAGTCACTTAACTGCACAATGACTGGTGCACAGACACCACCAATAAGAGTTATTCATATTCAAACAATTAAAAAAGTAACTATAAATCTACCAACTATGCCATTTCATGTAGTTATGATTTTTAATTTAATTCCATATGATGGATCTTTGGATCTTTAAAAATAGTTAGTTACCTATGAGATGAAATGGGTTGTAAAAGGGGTAACATTAGATGATGTGAATAAATGTGAAATAGTAGGGGATTTGAGAGGATGTGCTTTGGAGTTAAATTACAAATTAAATGTAAATCCATTTTATTTAACATAAGTTAAAGATTTTCTAATAACACAATTTAAATTATAAAATGTTCTAGTCAAGTGATTCAAGATCTAAAATAAATTCAACAAAAATTAAGAAAAATGATTGGGGAATAGGATCAGAGGTTCTCCAATGTGATGAATAAAATTGATTTTATCTTAGAAGATAAATATAAGGATTCTTGGTTCATAGAGGTATTATGAAAAAGAATAAGGTTTGATATTACACAAACCTAGTTCTTTAACAAGGCTGATGCTTAGTCTGTTTGCATCAAAATTAAATAGATAGAAGACTATGTAGATCTTCCCTCAATAGGATCAAAATTAGAATCTAAGTTAGATGATTTTAAGAGGAGGATGAATGAGATGCATGAAAATGATAAGATTAAATTAGGCTTATGGTGTGTATAGTGTGACCAAGATGGACATCATAGGAATGATTGCCTGACAATTAAAATAGAATTTAGTGAAATATGTAGGGTAGTTAGACATCCTACATCCTAGTACCATATCCTCCAATAATATACTTATAAATCACATAACATGTATTTTTATTTTTTCAAAGTTACAAATCATAATGAGATGAATTTCCATGCATTATAGCAGTTAAATCAAGATATAACAAAGAACATCTTCACATTTTTGGCCCAATAATTATCTATTGTAAAGAAAAAAAATTTAGGACTAGATGTGGAGATAACAAATGTGACTCAAGGTAGTCTAGGATGGGTGCATTCATCACCATAATATTAGATACCTTTATCACCATAGCATAAATAATAGGGCCTAGAAATATGTAAAAATACATCATCTACCTTGTATCATTATTCTAGTCAGTATGTGCAACCATGGAACAACACAAATCTTCAACAACAAGAGGCAACTTGGACTTCAATCTCTCCTCAACATTAGTATGTAGGATATGATGTGTAAATGTATCAGTAAGGAGGATATAATGGACAACAAACCCAAGGGTGGGGATATAAATAGAAAAGAGGAGGCTATAGAGTAAGATATATGGGAGGATATCATGGTGGCTATCAATAAGGTTATAATACTGATAATTGTCAAACTTGATCACCCATGTAATGTTATATATGCAAAACATATAATCATTATGCGAGGAACTACCCTAAAAATCTTGAAAGGTAAGTTTATGCTATATATTATAGGATCAAAGGTCAACATCAAATAAAATATTACCCTATTCTATAAAAACAAAGAATGGAGAAGCCCATGTGAAATGTAAACATGATTAATGTGCAGCCAAAGGAAAATGCATTTATGCAAGATGTCAGTAGGTAATAGAGAGATGAATAAGGTTTGCCTCTATTAGAGATGACTCAGGATCAAGGTATTTGAAAAGTGTAGTGGGATAAATATCTTTACCTTGTAATAAAAAAATAATATAATCTATTAAGATATGTAGATATTACATGAAATACAATATAAATTAATTTTTGATGAGGATAAAACTACTATTGATGCTCAAATATATGGGTAAATTATTCAAATAATATGACAAGAAGGCACTATGACTACTTTGATAGATGTAATGAAACTAACTAGTATATTATGCAATGATTATGTATCTCATATTATCATGAACCTCCTTCACAATATTTTGGAGTGTGAATGGTAAGGACAAATAAGAGATGATAAAGTAGTTTGGTATGTCAAGACCAAGAAGCCATGTGATATGAATTCATGACTAAACATTGAATTGGTTGGATATGAAATTCCAAATACAATATTTGACTTTGGTAGTACCATCAATATGATTCCTCATTAAACATGGGAAGTCATTGGTTGACCAACATTGAGTTATAGTCTAATAACATTAAGCTTATTGGATTATGGTAGAGTTGAACCCATTGGATAGTTAGAAGATGTTGAAATTAAAGTGGCTAAACTTAGCTTGCAAGGGGACTTCAAGGTCATTGACATAAAAATAATAGACACTCATTACCCTCCCTTAATTAGTAAGAAATGGGACTACGATGGCCAAATGACTATTAATACTATGTACAATTAGTTTAAAGTGCATAAAAAAGATAAAATAGTACTCATAACTTAAAAAAAATCTAAAAAAGATAAAATAGTAGTCATAAATTTAAACAAATCCAAAAAAAATACATATATCATTCACAAGGAGCCAAAGTCTCCTTATGATTATAGGGAAAATAGTTAGTTTAAGGTGGGGACAAATGAAATACAAACTGGGGTGTAGAGTCTAGAATGTAAAAAATAGAAGCTCAATATTATGCATCAGGAATAACCATTGGGATTCAAACCTATTATAACATAGTCACCAATTTGATAAGTTCAAATTGAAGATTGTGTTTCTCTTTTAGTACATTCATTAATAAGATTTGAGGTAGATTTTTTGGAAAATAATACTAAAACTATGATGGATTCCACTAAACCTACTCTTGAAAGAATTCTAATTTAGGATTTTGTATCATCTATAAGTGGTGATTCAGATACACAAATCTTGAATTGGTCCTATAGAGATCATGAATTATGACCTGTGCACATGGTGTTCACTATAGAATGCCAAATACCTCAATATTTTATGATAAAGGATCTTAATCCATTCATATTAAGGATTGAACATCATGTACAAGAGGTGGAATAATGAGTTAGTGTAGATATTTTTTGAAAGGAAATCATGTGACATGGTATGTTGTGCACAAAAACATACAAATAAATTGGGATGATGCTTATAAAATCTTGCATGTAAGGTTTCAGCTACCAGCTAGTATTAAATTATAATGGTCTTTTTTTTAAGAGGATCAATTCCCATAACTAAATATCCATCAATGTGTAGATATATAAACTACATAAGGATTATATCCTTAATATTGGGTGAAAATATTCAATCATACTCTTACACCCCTTCCAATAGCTTGGTATATGCATTAAGAGCATAGAATGGAAACTAAACACTGGGTGTAACTTCAACAGGATTTTATTCATACTTTTGTATTTAAAGATGATAACATTTTAGTACATAATGCCTTACAAAAGAATAAAAATTTTCTATGTCATGGATCTAAATAATATTTAAAAAATGTTGCTAAATCATCTTCTCATCAGGAAGCCACATAGGACTTGAATCTTGCATTGAAAAATTAGAAAGATAATAAAAAAGAATAGCTCCAAGTTTAGTCATGTAATAAAATAAATAATGATCTGATAGAATCCAGTGATAGTGATGGGTATATACATTTAGAAGGTTTATTTGAACCATAGTGTGAATAAGAGTCTAAACTAGTGCAAGGCACAAAATAAGTGGAAGAGGAAAAACTACACAATATTGACATTCTATAATGAGAAGGCAAACACACTATACAAGATACTATGCCTATTGGATCAAGAAAGATATATCAAGAACAATTGAAAAAGACTCATGGAAATATTAGGATAGAAGTAACCCTTAAGCTTGCAATAGTGAGAGATTACTGAGGACAAAAGTAGATCTCTGAAGCCCTGTAACTATTAAGAAATTATAAGGATGTATTTCCAAGATAATTCTTAGAAGTCAAAGGAGTATATCCATCTTTTGGAGAAATGCATATCGATCTAAAATAATGTCCATGCCTAATTTTAAAGTGACCCTATGGGGTTAATCATAATATGAAAACTAAAGTAAAGGATGAACTAGATCAAATGCAAGAAGCTATAATTATTTATCTAGTTGAAAAGGTAGAATGGATAAATCCCACGGTGGTGTAACCTAATAAGACATGAGAAATATGAGTGCATGGATATTATTGTTCACTTAATGATGCTTGTTTCAATGATCTATTTCCTATCCATTTTAATAATGAAGTACTTGAATCCATGGTTGTGCATGAGGTATATTTCGTTACAGATGGTTTCATTGGGTATCACTAAATTTTTATTGCTAAATAGGATCAAGCTAAGACCATATTCACTACTGAATGGGGATCATTTGCATACAAGATAATGCTAGTCATTTGGTTTAAATAATGTACCTATTGTATTTTATAAATACATGGTAAATGTATTCAAGGACTTCATTCATGACTTATTGGAGGTCTATCTAGATGATTGGTCAGTATTCTCTCTATTTAAAGATCACTTATCTAATATAAGATTGATTCTAAATTGATGTTGGGCTTTGTACATCACCTAAAATTTAAAGAAGTGTCTATTCTTTACACATTTTGGTGTCTTGTTGGGTCATGTGGTATGTAATGATGGAATTTTAGTTGATCTAGTTAAAATTGTTATTATAGTTAGAATTTCACCTCTTAAAAACTCAACTAAAGTGCACACCTTTCTAGGTCATATCAGATATTATAAGAAGTTTATAAAAGGATATGAAACTATATCAACATTCATGGAGAAGTTATTGTGCAAAGACCCTAAATTTGAATGGACACCAAAGTGTCAAATAACATACATTGAGTTGAAATAGATGTTGGTAACACCACCCATCTTGGTATTTCCTAATTAGAAGTAGCCATTTCATGTACATGTGAATGCTTTGGGCACTATAGTAGGATCTATTTTAGTGCAACCAGGAGAAGGTGAGTTAGATCACCCAATATATTTTTCAAGTAGGAAACTCTCAAATTTAGAAAATAATTACACAAACATTGAGAGAGAATCACTCACCATGGTGTTTGCATTCTAAAATTTTAGGCATTATTTATTGGATAATCCTTCTGATTTCTTCATAGATCACTAGGGATTGTAATACCTAGTTAATAAACCAATGCTTTGGGATGGATCTCAAAGTGGTTGATGTTATTTTAGGAATTATAATTATAGATAAATGTGAAACCAAAATGGGAGAATGTGGGGCTGGATCATCTCAGCCAACATCACAATGGGAAGGAACCAGGGGAATTTGAGGATCAATCTCCTAATGCACATTTATTTAGGACTACTACAGTTACTGATAACATTGAGGACATTGCAAAATTTTTAGAACAAGGAATTTTTCCTACACATTATATATAGAGGGACAAGAAATAGATGGGTGCCATAACTATACCATATATTCTTATTAACATATTCTTGTATAATATTGGTAAAGATGATTTATTGTGTAGGGTAGCTCTAGAACACAAATAACCATAACTAATTCAAGAATCTCACAAGGGATTATAAGAGGACACTTAAAAAGAGAAGCCACTACCAAGAAAATACTTCAGAGTAGTCTATGGTGGTCTACACTTTTTTAGGATGCACATAGAGTTGTTAAACACTGTGACATCTATCAAAGAATGACTAAGCCCAATCAGTTAGATGAAATGCCTATAGTTCTTATGCTTAGAGAAAAACCTTTTGAATAATGTGGAATTTATTTTTTTAGACATATAACTCCACCAAGAAAGCATAGTCATGATAAATACATTATCACTACACTAAATATTTCATAAAATGGGTGGAAGCTATCACCACTCCAAGCTGTAGTGTGAAGGATGTTGCCAAGTTTTTATATGAAAACATTATCATGAGGTTTGGATGTCTAGTTAAGTTGGTATGTGAAGTTAAGTTGGTATGTGATAGAGGAATGAACTTTATTAATAATAATATTAAGACTCTCATTGAATATATCATGATATCACACCATAAAAGCATAACTTACCATTTGTAGGCCAATAGATAGGTAGAAGCATCCAATAATGTTTTGCGCAAGATGTTAACAAAAATATGCAATGTCTATAGGGATGATTGGGTGGATAAAATTACTAAAATTATATGGGAATATCAAAAAAATTATAAGTGATATAAGAGGTTCACTCCCTTATAATTGGTATATAACCTCAAGGAAGTAATGCTTATGGAATACATTGTACCCATTTTATGCATTACGATGATCATGAGATTAGGGGATCAAGAATCATTAAGGGAATGGTTGAGAGATTTCACTAATATGGAAGAATATATTTTAAAAGTAGAGTGGATGAAATATATCAATATAAAAAGTAAAAAAGCATGGCATGATTTCAATTTATAATCTACGTAATTTTACCCAAACTAAATAGTATTACCGTATGAAAGAAGATTTAAAGAATTCCGAAAAAATCCACACATAATATATAAAGTACCTAAATCATTCATGAAGTAACACCAAATGGTATGATAGTGCTAAAATATTTTTAGGGAACCATATTACTAGGGAGAATCAATACATCTAGGCTTAAGGCATATCATCTTTAATTTCTACCATGGTGCTAAAAATTGAGTGGGTGTTGAGTAACACCTTGTAATTAATATTTTCTTTAATGATTTTTGTTTTATATTTTGTTTTCATATGTTATAATGTTTTTTTAGTATTATAATTATTTCACAACACATCACAACTAACACAACTAGTTATCATCACAGGATGCGACCACCTTCATGAGATAGCTCATCAAGGACAGTTGGTCACAACTATACCAAACTTTGTAATTAAGTTTGGGAAGGCAAAGAAAATATAGGTATAATAGATGAAAGGCCAATGGTAATGTAAAAACATTAATGATGTCAAATCTCAAAAGATTTCATCAATTTTAAAGAAGATCTGGAAATAAAATGACAAGTGGATGCATAAAATGAATTGATTAACCGAAGGGATAACTACTCACCGGTAATAACTATCTAGAACTAAATCAAAGATCATATGAACCAAACATCCCTATCAAGGGGATTTATAGAATATAATATTAATTACAAATATAAAATTCATGTGAATGCAATCAATACATTCAAAGGAGGTGGTGACATGAAATTGGGTGATAAATAACTATAAAATAGAGGGATATGGACAACAATCAAACATTACATGCTCCGGCTAACAAGAGACTTCTATGATCAGACTCTTGACTATCTCTCTATGAATATATTTAAAAATAGGGCATAATTTCTTATACTAATCATTTATCTCAGCTCATTTAACAAACCATGGATAAAGGTCAACTACTGATTCCAATATACTATACCTGGAAATAGGAAATGAGAATAGGGATAGGGATCTAATAAATGAAATACAATGATCTAAATCTATTTTATTTCATAGATGGGGTAGAAGATACTCTATTTTATCAATAGCCTCAATTAGAAACACAACCAATAACCTCAACACTACATTATCCTCTACAAGGCTTTGACACTAAACATTTACTCAAACTACCTACATTTGGGTAGTTAGATGAAGTGATAATGACATTGTTGAGTTGATACAACTAGGTATCTATCCATTTAGCTCAAGATATGACAAAAATTATTAATACACACTCGAAGTCATGAGAAACTAGCCTACCCAATCATAGCAAATCTCTAATTCCATACAAGTATATAATGCCACCACTTCACTTAGATATGAGAGAACAATACACCACTAGGGTAGGATGAAGAACTACTAATGATTCAATTTCATATTCTTCACTATGTATCAGGGTCTAATGTATTGCTAAAATATTTTGGAAAACTAAAAAACATACGAAACAAACAATAAGATGTATCATTGATATTGCCTACTGAATGATGAAGCTGCATGAGGATTTCAACTAGCTTAAATTTTTGGTAGTCAAGCTTACCAAAAATATAGAAAAGGTACTTGTAAGAACTAAAAAAACATTTAAATATCAATTTTTATTTCTATTATTGTGTTTCACATAATGGAAGTCCCCACTAAGGCCAATAAATGTAACTGCTAATTTTTGGCCCAATAATGCCTTCATAAGCATTATATGGACTAAAAAAAGTCATTATTATGAATAATTAGGGTATTTAAATACATGGTGGCTATAATAATTGACATTATTGTGATCACTTCCTAGGATTCCTCAATATTTAATATAATACTTAGGTCAACATGCATCAGTTACCAAATTACACAATGACATACATATCAAGGTTAATGAGTTAGCTACCCCAATCATCACCCCAATGCCATTATTCATTGATATGGTTAAATTCAAAGATGAGATCTACCAAAAAAAATAAATAGATACAATTTCTATACCTCCATTACAAGTAATCCCTCTATAGGCACAACAACAACACGTAGAACAAGTACCTTCATAATAACCCACATAATTGGCACAACCTCAAGCTCTAGTATAACAAGAAAAAATAAATATGAAAGAACCTATGAATAGAGACTCCCATCCCCACCAAATAAAATAAAATTACAAGTGAAGTCATGGCTTGAGTATCTCATGGTTCCATGAATATCTGCTAACTGTGACCTACCTAATTTGAGGGTAGAGGAATGAGAAGTGCTATAATCAATGATGAAAGACATTAGAATCAAGGTGTATGATGTATAAGAGGAAAATGAGTTTTTATTTTGGAAAATAGTGTACACTTTCCAAGTATTAAATTAGATAAGGAAAGAACTTTGGGTTGGTATGAATCAACCACCTTATTCTATCCTTATTAACACTATAGGATAGGAAGCAACTTGGCAGAAGTTGGAGGCATAAATATTTTCAACAAAACTAACTATGAGATCATCCACTATGCACATAGTTGATTTATCTATAGAAGAATAACCCTATACAAGCCTTTTTTAGGAGACCACACACACGTTTGAATGTGAAGCCATCATAAATAGTGTGGTAAATGGTCTTTTTTGGTGTACCTTCAAAATAAAGTAGTGTACGATAGGCTTAACCAACATAACATCCTCAACCTTAGGGTGTGAAGAAATAAAATTAGACACTCAAGCCTCCAACAAAATCTAGAAGAAATAAGTTTGTCTAAAAATATTAATTAGGTGAAGCACAATCACCAGATTAGAATGAATTTAACAATGACACTGAAGGAGATGAGGAACTTATGAATAAAATCACGCCTAGGGAAGTGGATGAACAAAAAAATACATAGGGAACACATAAGCCTAAAGAAAGGAAAGAATAGCAAGAGACTAAGGAAAGATAAGAAAAAGAAATTGTGCTACAACCATCACAATAAGAAGTTATGTATAGTCAACAATAGAAGAAACAAGAAATAATCATGGAGAAATAAATGAAAGTTAAGCAATTAGAGGCTACACAAAAGTAAGCCAATGAAGAGGAAGATATTAGCCTATAATTTGAGGAAGTAAAGGCTGCATGGAAGAAAGCCAAATAATTTGAATCTAGAAATAATAAAGTTGAGGAAGTTGAAGTTGTGTGTAAGTAGGATGAAGAACCATAGTAAAATAATATACAAAAAGAGGAAGCACAAAGGAGGCAATAAGAGGTGAAAGATACATAGTATAAAAAAAGGAGAAAGTAACCAAAGATAAGGATAAAAATAAAGATAAATATAAATTTGACACTAAATCCAAAGCTAAGGCTGATGCTAAAGCCAAGGCTAAGGTCAAAACTAAAACTAAATGCAAGGCTGATGTAGAGGCTAAATATAAAGCATAAGTTGAGGCTTAAGAAAAGGCCAAAGAAGAAGCTAAATCACAATATAAAGTTGAGACTAAGGCCTAGGTAGAAGCAAAAACCAAGGTTAAATAACTCTAGGATGCACAAACACAATCATAGGTAGTATCCACCAGTCATACTAAGGGCACTAAAAAAGTAGTGCAAATATCTAGTTAATGGTTATGGGATGCCCTTGCTACATCCACATGATAGACTACTTTCTTGATTCCACTTTCTCAATTTACATATGTTCATATGAAATCCATGAATACATCTATGAAACTTACCACCACTATGATCAAAACATCATTACACTTAAGCCAACTATCACTCTCTAAATAAATTCAATAAGTAAATTTTTGAAGGAATTCATCATGCAAAGGGATTAAAATTTGGATTAAGAAGTACTAAAGATGTGGGTTGAAAAGGATGAAGTAGAGGAGAGTCTAGTGAATTAAATTTAGTTAATAAATAACACCTATCCCACCTTAATCATGTAATTACTAGGTGATTAGGTTATGTTAGAAGATAAACAATTCATAACACTATTCACATAACTTATAAAAAATTACGGAGCTACGTAGAAATTTTTGGCATTATGCACATAAATTTAAGCACTCAAGTTAGAAACAAAGGTCATATGTCAACTCCTAGATGAATATGAGTAGGTCATAGACACTATTTCAACACAAGCCAATAATATAGCCTAGGATATGTTAAACTAGAGACAATATTTGAATCAATCCCTAGCCATTGTGAAGCCTCAATTTTCCACTGTGGATAAAGATAAAGCCATGCTAGATGATCAAATGATAACTATAGATAAAATGAGTGACACACTCAAATAATTTTTATATTATAGAGATGCTACCATATGGAAGTTATAAGTATGGCATCATGAAACAATGCACAACACTTTTGTAGCCATTCAAGCCCATAGGATAATAGATAGATTGGATGAGCTTGTCTTGGAAATTCAATAGAAACAACCTAATGCTACGGTATTACTTAAAATAATAGAAGATGAATACCTATGAAAACATGATGATGATATAGGTACCATTGTGCATTCTAATTGTAATGGTACACAAAGTACTGACTAAATGGAAAATGCTAAAGCAAGATTTGGTTTAAGATGATTTAGCCATTGAACAGTTAATCGATGAACCCCAATTCAATCCTCCACAATAACTCATACAAATCATACAGGAGAGGAGGATAAATGTATAGGCATAGTCTTCATAGATACCTTTAATAGTGGATACATCAGGAACCACTAGGATATTAGCTTTCGAACAATGAAAACTTCCACAAACCCCAAATAAAATAACCTTCCAGCCATAACAATAAATTTTACACACTACATTTTTGCAACTTCCTAAAGATTTAATTTTTTAAAGATATTCTAAACATTAAAATTAGGGATAGTCTAATGAAAACCCAAAAGGGTTTCTAAGTAGTGCACAATAGGTGAAAACTGGTAAATGACACCTAGATCAACAACTGCAACTTATATTTATGACTTATCTTTCCATCTTAGTTCAGATAAGTTTACAACTTTCTCTTGGGATGAGATAAATAATTACGTCCAAAAAAGTTTTAGACAAAGAATGGATCTTGATAAAAAATGAAGTATAAAATATAAACACATGTACAAAGTGTATGATTTTATATTTTGTATAAATTTTGTATGTATTTATCCTTGAAATCTTAATTGGGTATTTTAAGAATGCAAAGAGTATTTCATTTTGTATCTCAGAGGGTTGGTAGGTGAAGAGATAATAATATTATACAAGGCTATAAATAGTAATTTGATGTAATGGAATCTAGATTAATATGTTGATAGAGATTAATAGAAATTGTCTTGTTAGGGTGTTACCTTATTTTATTTTATGGTGTAGGCATAGTTAATACTCTATTTTACTTTATTTTTTAATTTGATACAATACTAGTTATGGTTCTAGTTTTATTTATATCTAATTTTACCTATTCTTTGATATATTTTAAGGCATTAAGGATGGTTTATACTATTCCTATCTCTTTGACGTATTATTATACTCTCCACTACATAGGCTATCCCTATAATTAACATGTTCTGGTGTAATATCATGAACCTCTTCTAAAATGGTCGTTAGATTGTCCTTAAGTGAGTGGGTGTATATGTTATTTATCACATCTCATAGAGTTGTATAACTTTCAAATTGATCATTGAACATTGTTAAATCAAATATAGTGTCTGTTGACTTTGTGGAGTCCTTGATAGATAACTTCAATAGTGGTAATACTAATTTTAACACCTTAGATGATAATTCCATTATTAAACTATATACTCTCATGGAATTAAACTATTTATTATCTATCTAAAATTATTTCACAATTGAATGCAAGCAATAAGGTCTTCAAATTATCTTGGGAGTGCAAATTTTCTTGATCTTGTTAGTAATCAATAGGTGTGATGTCTCTTTTGAATTTATTGATATAAATTTTGAGTGTAAAACTTTAATTATATTTCATGCACCATTAATGTCCAATGAATCCAATATTGTTTTACTCATTTGATTCAAAATTTGCCACTTTAATTTGGTGGGTCTACCATGTAGACTTTATATACATTCAGGGAATTGCCATGTTATACTAAACTTAGGTGTGCCATGTGGCACACCTTCAAAATTAAGGTGTCAATTTTTTTTTGAGACTAGATTAAACAATTCTCATGATGCCCTGATTACATGAAACATGAAGGCAAAGGCTATAAAGAACAAAACTTTTGAAAACAAAACCTAAACACACTTCACAAACAAATTTTTTGAACAAAAGTTTTGAAGATGAAATCTTGCAAACAAAAATTCTAAAATTCCAAATCACACAAAGTGTAAAACTTTATGAAAACTAAAATTATGATGAACCCAGGTTCTGATGAACATTTCTTGTGAAGACCAAAATATGTGAAGAACATAATTATCAAAGTAAGTTTCTTATGAAGACCATGAGTTTCAATAACATCTTTTGAATTGTAAAATATGCAAAAGAAAAAACTATGTAAGCATTAAGACTCAATTTCAGAGATGATGAAGGTCATTGGTAAGAAATGTTGTGATAAACAAAAGTTCTAAAAGTAAAAGTTTAGATGAAAAAATATCGAGAATAAAAGTTCTGAAAACAAACTTTTTGAAAATAATTTTTCAAAGAGAAAAATTTATAATATACCAAAATACACAAAATGCATGACTTATGAAGTGAAAAATATGCGAATTCAAAAACTTTAGATTTTAGTTATGTAGTTCATGTGCATATTTATAAAAATTATATATATAAAAAACTCTCAAAGACTTACATTAGTCTAAATAAATCACATAGTAAAAACATAGATAGTGAAGGAATGCCAATGATCAATACATAGTGAAAATCATCCATGCATAAAATAAGATCATTTTAATTTTTTGATCTTAACTAGGTGTGAATACAAATTTCAAATGAAAAAAATATTTTTGAAATAAACCTAGGATTTTTTAGACAATATTGGGTCCCTACTAGAAAAATTAAGAATGGGGTGTGTTGAGGACAATAGTACCCAAGTTGTGAAAAACCTATATCACTAAAATAGTTTTTTTGATTTTGTAGTATCAATGTGGTTATGCCAAAAGTAAGTACCACCTATGAATAAATTACTTCTTAAATCCTAGTCACACAGAAACTTTTTGGTTTGTTAAACTTGAAGATTTTGTGCAAGATGTGGGACTTAAATTTCCCCCATATTAAGTAAGTTTTACAAACTAGTCACTAAAAGATTAGGAACACCACATTTTTATTCATAATGCTCCTTAGGTAATTTCTTTCCCTCCTTTTTGTGAGGGATAAAACTTTGGTTTTTTAGAGAGATATGTTAAGTTCATTTGGATGAACAATTGTGAATGAAGCATTTATATGCACATCAATATATAAATGGGTAAATGAATCATATTATTTATGAAATGATCTTTATTTTAATGGGTAAATAATATATCTACTAAAAATTAATTGTAATTCCAAATCAAAGGGTCTAAATGCTAACTCATATGATTTACTTTTGAATCGAATAATATAATCTTGAATGGATTCATCATCACATTGTTTGAAATTATGAAAATATGATAATTTTTGGCACCTTGTGGATATTAAAATCCATGAATAATTCATCTTCAAATTGTGAAAAAGTGGTAAAATAACCCTTTGATAAGCTATATAACCAATTATGAGCCTCATTTGAAATGCTCATATGAAATACCTTTAGTAAATATTTGTCATCTTTTGCCCATTGACCAAAATAATGTACATTATGTATCATGTGATTTAATGGATATTTATATGTTTTAAAGAGAGATACATATGGTAGCTCAAAACTTGGTGGATAAGGATATTAAAGTATACATTTTTCAATAGGTTGATTTTTGAATGAGGTAACATGTGCATTATCATTATGGAAATCCCTTTGCATTTGAAGTATAGAAACCTATTTTTGAAGATAACTAACAGTGTTCATCATATAAATAATATATTACATGGGAATGGTGGTGTTTTTAATAGTTTTTATCATTTATTCTATTCTACCACCATTTTAAATTAAGGCATATGAGTATCATCATCCTCAAGGTTAACAAGTGCAAGTTCATGATCAGTGAATTTAGGATACTTTGGTAATAGTATTGGATATTTGAATTTTTGACCTTTAGTATATCATTTTAAGATATTGAAACATTTAAATAACTTAGTTCATTCAATTTTTTTAAGGATATAACAATTGGATCTTGAGGAATATTTGGTAAAGGCACCCCTTTTGGTATAGTAGGAACTTTTGGTGTAAATGCATATTTTAGAAGTTAAAGATCCTTTGATTTAGATGCCTTGGTTGATATTTATAAGAGTAATATATTTGGAACACTAGGATACTTTTGGACTTTAGGTTTGTAATAATTTATTCTTCTTAATGACTTAATATTACTTGATAAAGATTGCATGATGTCTTAGTCAACCTTTTAAAAAAAATTAATATAAAATGAAGGTAGGAGAGAATCATCACCCTTGAGAAGGGGGATATTATTTGGAAATGTTGTAAAAGGAGGGATTTTTATCAATGAACATGAAATAACATCCCATTTATGAGTCGTTTAAAAATCCTTAATGATATCCTTACGAAGTTGGAAAAAGTTATCACGATCAAAACTTGGAACACTTTTTCCATGTGAAACTAATTTTGTTGTAGAAGGTAAATGAAAGTTATTTTGATATTCCTTAACATATGTCAACTCAATTTTTGAAATGTTTGGAGCCTAAACCTAATTAGAGGGATAAATTATGTCAACCTTTTAAATCTTTGATATTATACGCTTTATCACTTGGAGGATTGCAAAAGTAATCTATTTTGATTCCTTTCTTGAGAGAGTTAGAGAGTTTCATAACCATAGTCATCAAAAAAATCAATACCATCCATAATGAGAGAGATAAATAACACAAAAATTAGGATAAGGAAAATAATAATCGTCTAAAATAAATTTTTTATGAAATAATGACGCTCAAATATTAGGTTCACCAAATGTTTAACCCTAAATTGGATATGGATCCTAATATGGGGTAGATAGGGTTAATAATATAGAAATAAATAAGCACAAGGGTGATAAATAGATCTATAGAATGCTATTTTTTTTTCAAACTTAGTTGAAACATATATTAAAATTATTATGATGAGATATGCTAAAAATGGAATGTACAACTATGATATATATTGTAATGAAAAATAAATAATATACTTAGTTGGTTCTGATGATGTATGCTTGTGAAATTTAAGACATAGATTTAAATATACTAAATATAGTAAATTAACCCAAAATATAAAAAAACATCAATGGAAGATAATATAGAAGCAATCATAACTTATTTAAGAGGCTCTTACCATCACCTTAATTCTATTTATATTCCCTCCAAGATCTTCAAATAGATTCTCCAAAATTTATTGAATTGCTTGTTAGATTGATAGACAATGGTGGCTCCAAGATTTTAAGATGGATTAATGGATTCTTGAATGTAAGGATAATATAAATGCAACGCGAGTATGAATTTCCAAAATTAGTCCAAACAATCCCCTTGATTTGTTATTTATAGGGTGGTGGGGAGGATTAAAAATGAATTTTAAATTCATAAGAACCCTAGACTTTTAGAGAATTCTGGAGAATTAGAGAATAATCTAGGTTTTAGAGGTTTCTAGATTTGACTAGGGATCAATAGGGATTAGTTTAGGTTTTTTAGGTGGGTTTAAGAAACTAAGTTTGTAGGAGAATCTATATATAGGTTGGCTAGAGGGTAGGTAAAATATTTTGAATTTTAAATTATCAAGTGGGGCAAATGGTCATTAAATGATGTAGGATTATTAGTTTAATGGAATGTATAGTGGATAATCAATGGATTATTAAAGTGTGGGATATGTAGGAAGGTTAGTATGATGTAGGAAATATATAGTTGGAAATAGGATTTATATATTTAATTAGTACAATGGTTATTTATTTTAAATGAGATAAATAGTGGGATTAATGGAGTAGTTAAGGCTAATGTGTGTGTGTGTGTGTGTGTGTGTGTGTGTGTGTGTGTGTGTGTGTGTGTGTGTGTGTGTGTGTGTGTGTATTTTACCCATCTTTGAAAGGGAATTATGAGTGACAAAGAGGGAGTAATGGTATTTAAAAGAAAAACTATTGCATTATAGGTTAATAAAAGGAAATTGCATGATGCCCACTCAAGAGGGCATGTGAGGAGGAATGAACAAGATGGCCACTCAAAACTAGATGATGGGGTGGATACATAGGCAAAATAATGAGTTTTTGTTATGCCTCAGATGATAGCTTAGCTATGAATGATAGAATACCCCCCAAAAAAGTGAGGGAATGAAGTTTCAGGTGTAAGATGATCCCTAAGGGGAAATACACCTCAACAATAATGATTAGCCTCTAAAGATGAGTCCTAGGCAAAGAATACTTATGAGGAAAGAGGAAATTGGGTTGGATGGATTAAGATTATTAATATTGAGATAAATACATATGTTGAGGGAAAAGATAGACTGATATACATAAGGCTAAGAGATTTTGATGGTTTCCAAGTAAGGACACATATAAGGGGGAGCTTTGGTCCAATAAGAGAATGATATAAGTGGATTTTATGTGATAATTTTACATCAACATAAATTTATAAATTTGAGTGACCATGAGGGGATGGGAATGGAAATTAGTGGTAGAGCTATCCTTGGGAACTAAAAAATGGCCAAGTGTTTCCTACATAGTCTGAATAGACCTCAAACTGATGTAGTGCTGACTCAAGATGTTATATAGGGAGAGGGGAGAGGGAAGACCATGCCCATAAAAATGATTTAGGATTTTATAATTATTATGAGAAATGCGATTCAATTTTTTTAAGGGATTGATAAATTATTATGAAAATCATAATTAGATGTTTAGATGGAAGGGTAGTGTTAATATGGATTAAATAGGGTGATCTTGGGAAAAAAAATGGGTAATGGGGGTAAAATGTAAAAAGAGGGGTAAAAATAATTCATTTTTACTCTTTGTGATTATAAAAATCTTACTCTAGAGCTCATGACCATGGATCATATTCATCATGCTTTACACCATTGTGAGAGGGTTTGGGAGTTCCAAAGACCTCCAAAGGTTGAAACAGTGTATGTACCTCTCCCTATCTTGTTATTTTATGTATTTATTTCATTTATTACCACATTTATTAGGATTGAAATTAATGAGTGTAAAATTTCAACTAGGTGCATTGCCCCGAATCACGGTTTGCACTCATGAATTGTGGTATTGCACTCATGATTGACGATTTTACAAAATTGCTTATGGTGAAAATTGATTTTTAAAAACCAAAAAGGGAGACATTTAGTTTCACATAACTATAATTTGTGAATTAAAATTTTTCAAAGCCATAAAAATGTACTTGTATTTTGGAAAACCATAACAAGTGACTAACCATTTTGTAAAATCATAGTTTAGGGGAAAGAACTAATAATAATTTTACTAAAGGTGATTGTGGAAGTTTATTTAGTAAGGAGATAAGTAAGTAAATAGGTAAATATGTAGATAGGGTTGGGATATGATAGAAAATTATAGGTTATGTTATAGGTTTTTAGTAATTAAAGGCTAATAGGGTATTTGGTGCAAGGGAATTTAGGAGTTTTGGCATCTAGATTACAACCTATGGTATTGCATGAGATGTATCACTTTAGACTAAATAATTTTGGGGTCTTATATATGATATGGAAATTTTATATTGTGATAACACCCTCTATTAGGATAGACTAGGCTATGATTAGTATGTAAGTAGAGAGGTGGCACTCAGAGATGAACACCTTTCATTTTGTCATGGAGGAGATGATGTTGAACATTAATGATGTTTGGTAGATATTCTAACTACGTATGATGGGGGATATGATTTAATGGAGGTATTGATCATTGAGAGAGACTATACATAGGTTTTGTCATCACTTATAGGCTAAGGTTGATGACTCATGTATATATTGATTGAGAATTTAGAGATGGGACTATGGATAGATTGACTTTAATTTTCATGTCTCTTATTATTGGTATATTATTACCAAACAAAAGTGGGTAGTGGTTTCAGTTGGGATTAGAGGATTTGATTGTAGATATGGTATAATATTATAGGGTATTTTATTGGGGGATAATCATATTAGGGCATCTATAGAAAGAGCTACACATGGAAGCATACAAAGGGGCAATGAGTTTTGGGCCATCATTATTTCCATAGATATGGTCCAAGGAGAATTTAACTATAGAAATACCACTAGGTAATTTAGCATATCACAATCCTAATGAGACATTGGTATTTGTATGGAGTACTATTATAAAAATTTATAGGGTGCACATTGGTGATATGAAATTTTATAGACATGAACCTGATAGTTTGACAAATGCACATATTATTTTGATCCCACATAGACATCTATAGTTAGGATGGCCTAAGGACATGGAATAAACCTACTATATTTTGAATGATTTTTACCTAATAGGACATCATGATTACATTATAGAGATATATTAACTAGATATAATATAATGACAATTTAGGTGACAACAAGATGTTCCTAGAGAGGAATATCTATTTACTCAAAGTGATAGGGAGAGGCCAAAATGGGGATGAATGGTAGATAGAGCATCTGGTGTGCACGGATTATGATAACATAAATCCCATCATTTGGGACTTTTAAACATTGGTAGCTAATCTTGGGGTTACCATAACATACATGTGGTGGTGGCAGAAGAGACAACTGAGAAGACTATTGAGGGTTGTTCAGAGGGATATGAGGAGAGGGGTAAATTGGAAGATTTTGAAGGCACATGAATGATTATAGAGATGATGGTTATAGAGACCTCAACCATAATTGGGGGATGGTGGTTTTGGCTAGGCATTGATGGTGGTTGATGGAGACATAATGGGTAGTCAGAGAGTGGTAGGGACAAGTATTTATGTTATGGGTGTATTTAAATAATTTATTAGAGCCAAGGACTAGTCTTGGAAATACATTCTAGATTAGGAGGTGAGATCCAAGGATGTTGATATATCTAGGATCACCAAAAAGAGAGATAGATACCAATGACATGTCATCAATTTACAAAGATATATAGTATAATGAGATATATAAATGAGTCCAATATTATCTCTTTTGACTACCTTATTAGGTTAGATTAGGGATAGGGATAGGTAGATAGTAGCCTTATAGGGCCAAATTAGTTAGATTCAGGTTAGACTGAGCCAAAATGAGTCTAGTTTATAGGTGGTAGAGAGAGCCAAAGATAAGGGGGCTACTTTGCTACAAAGATAGGGCTTCGAAGACATGAATAGACAAGTATCATGGTTGATGAGGGAGGCTCAGTAATATAGGAGCCTTTATGAGGGTGTGGTACTAAATGATCAATGAACACCTTCATACAAGTCCAACACCTCTTCTCATTCTATGCATCAGTTTCCTAGGAGACCACTAGGACCACCATGATCTAGATTATGAGACATTAATTTTATTTTTAGCTTGTATATTTAATTCTTAGCATGTGGATGTCCATGATGCCCATGTTGGACATGATTTTTGATAGGACTCATGGACATTTATGTGATTATATGGTGATGTTATTTATTATGTTATACTGCATGTTTATGGATTTTTATTATGTGAGTATGATGTGTTTGCTAGATTAGCCATTGGATTATTGACTACATGTCTAAGATGATTAGATGTTTATAGTGGATTTAAGGTGGATGCATAATAATTATTAGGATTTATTTACATGTATTGAAATGTTTTATTATTATATGTCTTATGGATACATTTTAGTTTGATGTATAATGATATGATGTCATAATTTAAATAGATATGGTATATTGATGACATGGATTTAATTAAATGGATAATGTGATAATATTTTTTTTCATAACTTGTGACATGTGCTAATATTTTTGATAGGTTGTCCTTTATGAATATAATTTTGTCTCATGAAGTGATAATAGGTAATATTCCTACACCAAGGAGGTGGATGGCTTAATTAGTAGGCTAATCAGGTTAGGTGGGATAGTTTAATTATTAGGGGTATGATTTTTATGATGTTTCTACTTTGCATTTAATTAAAAATGTACATATGACATTTAAGTAGTTGAGGTGACATTGATTTATAGTGTGTATGGACTTAAAAGGTAACTCCATTAATGACATTCCAAAATCATAATGGGTAGTCATTCTTTCCATCCTTGTTCCATGAAAAAAGGAATATTAAAAAGGAAGACATAAAATCAATTATTTAAAAAAGAGTGTATCAAAAGGATTAAAAAATGCATACAAGTATTATCAAAATTATCTAATACAAGAAAAGATGATTACAATGATGAAAAAGGATTTCTAATGTGTAAATAAAAGATTAAAAAAAAAAGATAAATATTTACATGGCATATGGATTCAAAAATTGACTTGATATGAATAAAAATATACAATATTTACAAAATGATTTAAGTAGGATACAAAATAGGACCTAAATAGATAACAAAAAATAAATATTTACAAAGTGATTTGTTGTGTGAATAAAAAGAGATGATGATTATGTAGATGATGATTATGATTATAATGAAAATTTATAAAATGACCTCAAAGGACTTTTATAAGAAAATTAATGTTCATAAAATGTTGATAAGAGAATTTGTTAACAATAATTTTAATAACTATATCGAAGAAATATTTATAAGACAACTTAATATATGGATAAAGGATTGTTACACAAAATGAATTATTTACAAAAATGACTTAAAGAGGATTTTTATGGAATAAGTATTTATAAATTAACCTAATTAAAACTCAACTTAATATGTGGGATTTAATAAATATGTACAAAATGACTTAGCAACATGAATAAAAGTAATGACGATTATAAATATTTACAAAATGACTTAATGCATAGTTAAATAAAATTTTAAATATCTACAAGATAAGTGATGGAATTAAGTTTTAAAAAAAATGACTAATTATGTGGATAAAGGATTTTTGTGGAAATACCCATTACAAAGGGACTTAAAAAAATATTTTTATATAAAACCTAATGAGTTTTCACAAGATGGACTAATAGGTAAAAGGATTGTTACAAGAAAAGGAATATTTATAAATCTGATCTAATATGTGGTTAAATAAATATTTACATGGGCAAACTAGGTATATTATAGTGATTGGTGATGATTGAGATTAGATGAAACCGGGTGTATTATAATCACAGGAACTAGATAATTTTTTTCAAGATTCTGTTTAATAATTTACAAAATATATTATACATCCGAGAGGAGGTAGGATTGATGACCCTTCTCTAATGATTAAATTAATAGGTATGGGTGGATATATGCTAGGGTAATGAAAGCAGGAAAGGAAAGACAATTGTTATTGAGGTTGATAGGTAGAAGAGCCATCTAGAAGAGTCATTCTTTATTTGGATTGGGATATTAGGTTAAATAGTGATTTTAGAGTGGATCAAATGTTCCAAATGACTCTTCAATAGTTACCCTTCATACTTTCAGCATTAATATTCCCCTTTATTGATAATTATACCTCCTTATTTTCAAATCATATATCTTCCATCCACCATTGGGATTAGGGTCATATGGGAGATGAATGGATGAGATGGGATGTGGAAAATGATGGGAGATGAATAAGAATGACAAGAGATGAATAATGGTGGATGGGAGTGGCCCCAAACATAGGCTCTAAAAGATGGAGGATAAAATATTTTAGTCCCCCTAGGTATAGAACTATTTATGATGTACAATACTCAATGGTTCATAAAATTATTATCCATCTAAAGTGGCCAACTTATATGCCCCTGATCCAAAGTTAGAAAGAATAACATAAGGACCAAGCCAATTTACTTCAATTTCTTCTTTCTTTTCTCAATTAGTATTGGTGTTTTTTTATTTTCCTTGAGGACTAGATCACCAATTTTGAATTCTCAAGATTGGATTTTCTTATGATATTGGCATTTTATCTTATTTTGATATACCCTAAGGTGATCAAGAGCATTTTGACTCTTCTCATCAATAATTCTAGTTCTTGTAGCAGCTTATTTATATATTCATTGTTTATGATCATGCCCCATAAGGATATATATAATGATGGGAGTTCAAATTCATTTGGCAGGATTAATTCTATTCCATATACTAAATATTATGGAGTGGCCCTAGTAGGCATTCAAATATTTGTTCTATATGACCAAAGTGCAAGATATAACTATAAATGGTAATTTCTTCTAGCATCATTGATAATATTTTTGAGTATTTTTATAAGCATTTTTTTTTGTTACTTCTTCTTGTCCATTGCCCTAGGGGTAATAGGGTGTCGAGAAGTGAAAATCAATATGATATCTATTAAAGATGTCTTTCACTTCATAATTTTAAAAATATTTTCCATTATTTGATATTATTTTAGAAGGGATTATGAAATGGTAAATGATCTAGTTCAAAATGAATTTATATATATAAAGACCATTAGTGTATATGAGTATCATGATTTCCACCCATTTTTTGAAATAATTTTTAGTTTTAGTAATGAATTTATGTCCATCTGATGAAGTGGGATTAATTTTTCTAATGAGATCTAATCCCCATATTGAAAAAGGCAAGGGGCTCATAATAGGCTACAATTCTTGGGCTAGGGCATGTATAAGATTCATGTGTTTTTAATAGGCCACACACTTGTGAACATAATAAAAACCATCATGATCCATTATTGGCTAATAATAACTAGTCTGAAGTAAATTCTTGGCTGTGGCCATTTCACTGACATGACCTCCATAAATACCATAATAAACTTCCTTGATTGCAAGAAGATCCTTCTCTGAGTTTGAGTATCTTAATTGTGTTTCATCATAGCCTCATTGATAAAGCATGTTACCAAGGATAGTGTAATGGGATGCATATTTGATGAAGGATTTGTGGTGATGGTTTTTAAGGTCTAGTGGAAGGTTATTATCTTTAAGGTAGACATAAATGTCATGGTGCCATGGTTGACTAGGATCAAAGATTACATAGATCTGATAATGATCCAAAGTTTGATGTGTAGGTAATAATAATTATTCAACTATAAAATTTCCTTCAAGGATGTCTTCTTGGAGATCTATTAGAGACATGATAGTTTCTATTACATCTTCTACCTTATTACTTCCCCTTGGTACTTTCTCAAAGGTTATAGACTAATTTTTTTATTTAATTAATCAATTATTTATTTATATGGAAGTAGCTTCTCATATTTGATTTGGAACTCTTCATTTACCTATTTTATAATCAAATAAGAATCCTTTATAACTTTTAGATGTTGAATATTCCATTGGATGGAAAGTTTTAATCCATAAATTAATGCCTCATACTCAAAGATGTTATTATTATATGGGAAAGATATTCAAAAAAATTTAGTGATTAAGTCTCCTTGTGGTGTTAAAAAAATAATTTACACTCTCAAGCCATGCATGGCGAAGGATCTATAAAAATAAATTTTCCATCTTGGTGTTTCTTTAGTTGTTAATTTAGACTCATCAGGGAAGGTTGTTGTCAATGGTTTCATGTCTACTGTGACTGCTACTTCTAGTTTATCCACAATAATCTATCCCTTGATGTATTTTTGATTCACATATTAAATGTCAAATTCACTTAATAACATAATAAATTTAGCCATTATTTTTTTAAGGCAAACTTGGACAACACATATTTAAGTGGATCAACTTTAGTGATCAACTTCACTTGGTTATTTAACATATAATATCTAATTTGTTGATAATCAAAGACCATGACTAAGCATTTTTTATCTATAGGGGTAAATTTAAGTTCATATAATATGAATTTTATTATTAGATAATATATCTATCATTACTTTCCTTCATCGTTGTGTTGATCTAAGAGAGACCCTATAGCACATGGTGTAACAGATATATACAAAAACAATGGCTTTCTTGATATTGGTGGTGAAACCATTAGATACTTTAATAAATATTAATTCAAGTTATCAAACATTGTTTAGAATTATATATTCTTGTCAAAATGAGATCCTTTATTTAATATATGAGTGAAGGGATGGCATTTATCCACTAGTTGAGAAATAAAATAATGAATGGCTTGTAGCTTTCCTTGAAGGCTCTGCAACTACTTTAGGTTTTTAGGTGGGGGCATTTCAATAATGGCTTTTAATTTAGTGGGATCTACCTAAATACCTCATCAAGATACTATAAACCCCAATTTTTTTCTTGAAATAACCATGAACACTAATTTCTTGGGGTTTAATCAAACTTTTTATTCTCTAAGCCTTTCAAAGATCTATCTTAGGACCATTGGAGGTTCTACTCTTATTTTAGAATTTCCTAAGATATCATCCACATAGTATTCCATAATATCATAAATCATGTCATGAAAGATAACTATCATGGCCATTTGCTAGGTTACTCTTGTGTTTTTTAGTTTAAAGTACATCACTTGATAGAAAAACATCCCCCACAGAGTAATGAATGTAGTTTTATGTTGATTTTCTTAAGAAATTTTGATTTGATTATATCCAAAAGTATCATCCATGAGGGAGATAATTTCATACCCTACCATGGAATCAGTGATCATGTCAATGTTAGGTAAATGAAATTCATATTTTAGACATGCATTGTTGATGTCTCCAAATTTAGTACAAATGTGTATCCCTCTTTATGGTTTTGAAATAGGTAAAATAGTGGATATCCATTTAGAATAATCTATTGGATGAATGAACCCTAATTATAAGAACTATTTCAATTCTTCTTTGACTAATAACACCATTTTAGGGTGCATCTTTTAAACTTTTTTTTGATTGGTTTTGTGTTTGGATACATTATGAGGTGATGTAGCACCAAAATGGTATCTAATCCAAGATGTTGGTGTAGCTCCACACAAATATGTATACAAACCCTTTAAGAAGTTTAATAAGAATTTGACATTATTTAGAGGTAAGAATTATCCCTATTTTGATTATTCTACCATTTTATTTGGTTCCAATATTAACTTATATGACCTCATCAATTATGTAAGGTGACTGGTCTTGAATATATGTTGGGGGTGGTGGTAGTTCTTCACTTGAAGAAAATTAAGCTAGCAACTCTACACTTAGATCTTGATACAACTCTTGCCCATTAGCATTTAACTAAATTTATTATTTGACTAGAAAGTGATTAGTTTCATCATATTCCTCTTCTTCTACTTGATTTAATGATTTATTTTACTCTCCAAAATAGGCATAATCATCTAAAATAAAAGTGAATCCTATTTTTTAATCCCCTGATGGCATAAAAACTTGAGATCCCATATACTCATAATGGATTAATCCCTTTGAAATATATAAAAAGACATTTCTTTCTTCTAATCCCAGTCTATTAATTTAGGGTAGTGAAGGGAGATATTGATGGTTAAAATAGTGGTTTTGGGGAATAGGTTTATGGTAGCCAAGTCTTCATAAAGTCTATAAACAAAAATTTCCTTGAATTATTCATAAGAGTTATACTCTTATGGAATCAAAGAAGAGTCCGTGGTGATAGAGTTGAGGCCAATGCCTAGTGGTTTTTACCCTAGGCCAAGTCATCTTAGATGTTCCTAAATACTAATAAGTTCCAAAATTCTTGGTTCCTTTCAACTTATTCCTTGACCTTTATACTTTATATTTTGAAGCATTTTTTGTACTCTAAATTATTTTTCCTTTTGAAAGACTTGGGCCATATCTTCATTAATTATCTAGGAATTTTCAAGATCTTCAAAACATTCTTTTGATAAAATTCTTGTGTTAGTGAAGGTGGTCATCCTAAACTGATAAATGATAAGTTTATGTTTCCACATATATAGGGACCCATAACTATGTGAGGATAATGGAATATATCATACACAAAGGTTTTTATAATTATATTCCCTAGACACTTTAGAGATAATTTTCAAGGAAGTGGTTTTTAATGGCTAAGATGAGGTGGGTGATAGACTATCAGGGTGTACATATTTCATAGCTTTTGGGTTGTAGGATGAGCTTTAGGTACTTGGATAATAAAGATAATATCTTTATCATTTTATTATATAACTATGAAATTATTTGATTTCACCCAAGATGGTGACCTCTATACCTTAATGTGGGAATTTGAGGCATTGATGAAGGGTGGAGGGTATTGATCTCATCTCATGAATCCAAGGGCATCCCAAAATAATGTTATAGGGAAGATCCACATCCACTACATTGATTATTTTTTGGTGGACTACTAGTCTCACTACTATGGGAATATATATTGTTCCAGTCGATGTTCATTCATTATCATCATAAACCTTTATCATTATCAGAGTAGGCCCTAATGAAGATTTTGAATATCCTAACTTATTAAGAAATTCAATATGCACAAGTTTAGGGTAGATCCTCCATATATAATAACCCATAAGATTTTAATGTTTGAAATGGATATTTTAATGATTAGGGGATAATTATGATAAGGACCTATTGGTGGCATGTCTTGGGTACTAAATGTGATTTGTTGTGATGGTGACAAATGACTTGCCAAATCCTGGAATTGATTTATCTCAATGTCTCTAAGAAATTCCAAATCATGCAAAATTTGATTTAATATCACCTGATGTATAAAAGAAGTTTTGAGAAGATCCATGAGGGAAATTTGTACTGGGTTATCTCTAACTGCTATATAATGTCATATGTTTTATTGAGATAATTTGATATTTTCTCATGGATAGTGATTTTTTGAGATGAAGAGGTGTGTGGTTCTTTTGGAGGTGATCCAAGAACTTTTATTTTATCATGAATTATAGTAACTACACAATCTCTAGTGTCCCTATTAATTTTAAGGATTGGACATGGAAGATTTGAGGAGTCTTGGGGGATTTTGATCTTGATGGTTTTGATGTAGTGATATGGGATGGAATGGTAATAAAATTTATTGGGTTTAGAGGCTTAAACCTAATCCCTTAGTTTTTTCTTTTATTTATAGTCATGTTTTGGTAGGGGTCCTGATATATTCCCAATTACTAATTTTTAGACTAGTTTCTATGACTTTCACCTTCAATTTATATCTCCCTTTTCTCTATCAGGTCTTGGATAAAATTTCTTAATTATATGTACTTTTTAGTGTCATGCCATTTCACATGATAATAATGACAAAAATCATCTTCACGATACCAATAATGACATATATTATTATCATCCAAGGTTTTTATCTCTGGGAGAGTTATCATATTAGCATCAATTAATTTATTTAGGACCATTTAATCTAGCACACCAAGACTAATAAGATGAAGTTTATCCATTCTAAACCTTAGATTTGCATTTTATATAATAATTTTGGAGATATTTTGACTTTTGGCAGTAGGTGAAGTTTTTTGTACTATTTATACATGTTTAGAATTAGTAACATCATCCCCACCCACATTCATATTTTTATTTAAGACCTTGGGCTTACCCAAAAAATTGTTATCATGATTTTTATTTTGTTCATTTTGGGTATACAACTTGATAATCCCCCTTTATATAAGTTCATTTTCTATTTGGATACCCTTTTCTATAATCTCATTGAATGATTTGGCACATTGTAATTTTAATTGATATTTTGATCTTGCATTAATATTATTGATGAAGATTTTATCCAACTCCTTTTCAAGGACAATATAGTAGAAGTGGCTATTTAGGCTTCTCCATTATTGTAAGAATGATGTGAGAATTTCCCATTCATTTTTTTAGTATTATAAATATCAATTATAGAAATATCATGTTCAATGTTAAAGTAAAAGTGTCTCATGAATTAGTTTTTTAGTTATTCAAAAGTAGTAATGGACTATTTAGGTAAGTGCATAAACCATTTGAGAGTGAGTCCTATTATATATTTAGGAAATAGTTAGAGAAACTAATCTTCATTATATGTAACCACATGACATGCTACACATAATTAATGGACATGGTCTTGAGGGTCTCATTTCCCCTTATATTTATCAAGTTTTGGAATTTTAAAATATTCTAAGAAGGGTATTTGTAGAATACTCATGTCTAGTGGGGACATAAAAAAGTATTCATATCTATATTTCATTTCCTAAGTGCAAGAATATTTTTTTTTAAAGAGACTCCTTCATAATATTCAAATATTGGGAAAAGGAAGGGTCCACTGGAGAATTTTAATTATTAGTTTGGATTAATTTTGGTTTTAATCGATTAATGTTAGTGTTTCTAATTATCTTTCTAGGTGATGTGGGTTTTTGGGATTCAAAATGGATTTGGGATGCTTGCAAATTAATTTGTTGGGTGAGTTGTTATAAGCAATATTACAAGGTGTATCTCCTTGTATCATCCTTAATATAATTATTATGAGGGGATTCTTCTTTATCATCTAATTATTGTCCATGATCTATGAGTTCAAGGCTCCCCTCATCTTGGTTGGTGACATGTGGGTGTTGAGGATTGTTAAGTATAGATGGTGTTATGATGAGATGTTGTAGAATATTAGGGTTACATGTAAGGGGTTACTTCCCCCCCTCCCCATTATAATGACTTGGGATAGGATTTTATCATGATTTACATATATATTGATCGAATTAAGCTCTAAATTCATCACTATTAAAGAAGTCTTACTAATTCTTTCATCTCCTCTAAGAGTATGCATTTCGATTTGATTTTCTTCATTATCACTAATTTGTTAACCTAGTGTCCTTAGGATATGGTCTTCTTAATTTTATGCTTTTCCCAAACATAAGACTTGTACACAAGCCTTGATCAACATGGTGGATGAAGTAGGGTGATATAGATATTGTTAGGTGTTAATTCATTATAAGGTAGAAAGAAATGTGATTTAGAGCAATGAACTCATCTTTCATTTAGGCTAGAATGGTCAAGGTGTTTATAATAGACGTGATGAGTTTTGGATTTTTTAAGATTAAGGATTATAATGATTAAGTATTACCAATGTGAAAACTCTATGAAGATTCAACCTAGAAATAAGAATAGATGATGAAATGACTAAATTCCTATATTCACACTAACAAGATGATGATTGAATAAATTCTATTTATGAATAGGTAGGATGACAAGATGATATTATGCTAGATGAAATATGATAGATTATGAACTTTGGAAATATTTAATCAAGGTAAATTTTTTTGGATAGGGAGATGATTAGGATTATAGGTGATCACTATAACCTACTCACAAGACAAATCTAATGCTCAAGATTTTTAATAAATGGAATAGATGAATATATGATAATGGGAAAAGATGAATATGATTTAGGCTAGGATCTATATGGGATAAGAGGATCATATGGGTTTTATATGTGTTTTAAGAAAAGGAGAAGGTTGACTCGGATCACAAATAATATGGGTTTAAATCTTCATGCACAAAATCATGCTGATTCAAAAGCCCTTGTATTTAGTAAACCAATTGGGTGTGTACTCTGATGATTGCACTATCTAATGGCTCCATAGGTGATCCTATAAGTTGGTGACCCATTACATAATCTCTCAAGTTTTCTCAACCCCATCTGCACTTGATGGTCACTATGGTGTCTAATACTAGCCCTAAAAACAAATAACATGTTATGATTGGAAGGCCCTATGCTAGGTTAAAGAAGGATTTATAGGGATTCCCCAATATAAATAAAGTATTTGGGGCCAAAATATGTGTAGGGTGATATCTAATGATTGGGTCAGAGAGTTAAATCTTCACCTTCATGGAAGACATTTATGGGTTTGATTGCTTGGCCTAATAACAACTATCCTTGATTTTTATACTCCACTAGAACACAGAGTGTGGTTGAATACATGGTAATGAAATTAGTATCACCAACCCCTAGAGACTAAGCAAGTATGTGGGGATGAATTCTACATCATGTTGTAGCCTATAAAATAAAATGATAGGGTAATAAACAAGCACACAAAATTTATTTAAATTCTTAGTTTATTATGCAAGATAAAAACTTAAGCAAACAAAGAGATTTATAAAAAATTCAAAACGTAAAATTTAAATTACATCTCAATATTTATATTGAATAGGTTAGAAATATGGTTTATATCCTTTTACTTATTTTTCCTACACAAAATTTGTTAGTAATTTCTAATAAATCAAAATCACTTCTTGATCCTTAAAAATCACATCTGCATAATACACAATCAAAATTTTCAAAATCACTTATAGAAAACAAAATCACTACTAGAAGATTAAAATTATAGGTGAGAAATATGTGATTTTGCATATGGTTAGTATATGGTAAACACATAATTAGTATTCAAAATTAGTTATGAATATTGAAAATCACAACTCATAATCAAAATAGTAAAACACAACAAGTGACTTTGCAAGTGGTAAGTAGAATAATAATTTTTATAATAGAATGAAAAATAAATATTATTTAAAACAAGTTTATATTAGATGCTATCTGGTAATAAGTATTATCAAAATTTTATAACTCAAAATCATAGATCATATTTTAAAATCACTTCTAGAAATCAAAATTGCTAATTATGAGAAGTCATTTTACATTAGTAAAATTAAAATATATATACAAATTATAAAAAGTGCTAAAATTACTTAAGATGATTGTGAATACAATTTAAACTATTTACAAGACAAAACACTAAATTATTGACAAAAGTTAGACTATTGAGAATGAAAACAACACCTATTTAATTCATTTAGAATCAAAATCACTCTTCATAGTGTCAAATACCATAATCACTCTTTATTAGAAGTGATTTTATGCTTAGGAAAATTAAAATGTATACAAAAATGTACAAGAGTTACTAAAGCTAGTTATAAGATGATAGTAAATGAATATTTATAAAAATTAAACTATTTACTAATATGGATAAAAGATAGACTATTGAAAAGAACACCTATTATTTATGTATTATAAAAATCATCTTTCAAGATGTCAAAATCATGATTAGGAATTAGAATCACTTCTGTCTATAAGAGATTTTGAATAGAATGGAGAGAAAGTTTGATTTAGGTTTTTCATGTAAATTTTCACTTAAGTTTTAGGAAAGAGAGAAAAAAAAACTCAATATAGGTATGGTTGAAAAACCCATTTAATTATGCATGCGTTGAATCAAAATATTATGAAGAACTCATCTTTGGCTTGGGAGGAAGACCTATAGATAAGAAAGCACTAAAGCAAACTCATTCATTAGATAGATAGTTGGGAAGATTGCCTAGTGATAGCTAGATCTTAGAAGTGAGAGCTTCCTTAGGGTCTATCAATCCACACATTCTAAACAATTAAGTTCATAAATTTGGAAAGAAGATACTTGTCTTAATAATCAAAAGGTATTAAAATTGAACACAAGAATGCTTGTTAATAAATATACTAGAAAAAATCTAATTAGTGATAAAATAATTAATACTAGTGTTAAGGTGTTGAGGTATCCTTCAAAATATATGAAAGAATCCTATGAATAGGGAGGGACATAGAAAACTAGATTTGATTAGGTGCAGGTAGGTGGAATTAACTTGCTAGTTTTTAGTGCCACAGGTGACCATTGCTAGTCGTCTAACCATCATCGGTCAAGGAGAATCATTGTCAATTATATAACCATCATTGGTTGAGGCTAACCATCATCTATCAGGTAACCATCACCAGTTGCCTATCAGTGGAATTAGGGTTGGTGTTGCTAATTGATGGGATTCAGAAGGCAAGTAATGAGAGGTAGATAAGGACTAGGCTAACCTTGAAATGGAAATATGATAAGTAGATGCTAGAAAGTAAATACTTTTCTTACTAGAAGTTATTTGGGTGGATGGTTGAGATGGAATGCCTATTAGTGGAATTTGGGCTGATTCTAGTAGAGTAACAGTACCTAAAAGCTTAGTTGAGAGGTGACAATGAGTTGGATCCCAATAATATGGCTGATGACACTTGAAAGTGTTGATGATGTTGATTGACCTATAAAAAAATATTCTAGATACATAAATCTCTTGATAATAATTGTAGTTGATCTTTTCCTACAACCCTCTCTCTCTTATAGGAAAGGCTAGAGGTAGAAGTGAAGGTGTAGCTAGGCCATCTAAATATAAATTATCCATGAAAAGGCTTGAAACAAGATTTAGATGAGATATATTTATAAAATCAAAGTAGTGGTTTACATGCTAAAAATCTAAGTTATGCAACATGACCATCATTGATTAGGGTGACCATCATTAGTTGAGGGCTTAGGGAAAAGGTGGGTTAAAATGGTGAAAAGGTGAATTAAGTTAGTCAAGTGGCTAACTTGACTCTAGGTTAGGTAAGTGGGATAGGTCAGACAAGTTTTTCAACCTTGTAGGTGTAGTCATAGGAGGTTAAAGAGAAACCCAAGGCATTTTGATATCTAGAACCATGTGTGTAGTTTTCTAGTGTCTACATTAGGGGGTAATGACCCTAATTAGATAAGGTTTCTCTTTTTTACAACTAGAACAAAGTGAAATAGAGAGATATAATATTATCGAAGGACCAAATCATGAATTTCATTAATAAAATTATATCTACTCAAAACTACGATTATCAAAAATAATATCAGTCAATATCACAAATAAGAATAAGCAATTTTGATTACTATAATACACCTAGTTATTTTGTAATTGATAATTTTTTTATTTTATTCCTTCAAAATGATAAGATTAGTCAAGGATCATAAAAACAAAAAAGGATCAAAAATTTCAATGTTAACCCTAAGTAAAACCTAAGTCAAAATTACGACTAGCTTAATCAAAATCATAGGTGGAAAGTAAAATTATGACTAGATGTAAGCAATTTTGAAAAATGTTATTAAACTACTAGGAAAACTAATGGTTAACAATTAGTTTCAAATGACTAAGTCAAAACTACAACTGTGAGTTTAAAAATCATTGATGCAAAACCACTAATTTTAGATCAAAACCATGACTCTCTTAAAGCATGAAAATTTTAAAGTTTTTGAGCCAAATCTCTTCCTGACCTATCCTATAAGATGAATTTAACACACTTTACACATACAATGGTTAGTCTAAAGGAGGGTTCCCACTGTGGTCACTAATTTATGCTTGTAAAATTTGGGCAATGGATTTAAATATAGTAAATTAACCCAAAATCTACTTAAAAATCAATGGGAGAGAATATATAAGCAATCATAACTTAGTTAAGAGGCTCTTACTATCACCTTGATTCTTTTTATTTTTCCTCATAGATCTTCAAATAGATTTTCCAAGGACTATTGAATTACTTGTTAGAGATATAGATATTGGTGGTTTATATATTTCAAGATCAATGTAAGAGGGATTAATGGCTTATTGAATGCAAGGATAATATTGATGCAATGAGAGTATGAAATATATATGAGAGCTTGTATGCATTTATAAAATTAGTCCAACCAATCCCCTTGCTTGGTTATTTATAGGGTGGTGGGAAGGATTAAGAATGAATTTTAAATTCATAAGAACCCTCTAGTTTTAGAGAAGTCTAGAGAATTAGAGAAGACTCTTTATTTTAGAGGTTTCTAGATTGATTAAGGATTAATGGAAATTAGTTTAGTGGTTTTATGTGGGTTTAATAAATTAGGTATGTAGGAGAAGCTATGAATAGGTTTGCTAGAGGGTAGGTAAAATATTTAGAATTTTAAATTAGCAAGTAGGCCAAGTGGTCATTAAATGAAGCAAGATTAGTGGTTTAATGGAATGTTTAGTGGGAAAATCAATGGATTAATATATTATGGGATGTGTAGGAAGGTTAGTATGATGTAAGAAATATATAGTGGGAAATAGGATTTATATATTTAGTTATAAAATTGGTTATTTATTTTAAATGAGATAAATAGTAGGATTAATGGAATAATTAAGGCAAATAAATATGTATGTATACAAGTACTAATATAAATCTAGATTTCGAACATGCAAGAAGCATACTAGAAGAATATTTTGGAATAGTTACCAAATTATAGAGTAAGTGCCTCTGTAGCCTCTAACACTTATGTCATCATGAGACAATTACATCCATGTTAATATCTAGATTAGACATAGGTGTCTAGTATAAAATACTTACTAAAACTAGATGCAACCATCTATATGCTTCTGGGTTCATCATCACCTTTACTCTGGTACATTAGGATATGCGACATGAACTATATCTCATTGTCAAATTATCAAAACCTAGTTAGTAATTTTAATATTAAATGTGGGAAAAATGAGTTAGTGGGTACACAATGTCAAGATACCCCAAAAACCCCTTTATTAATGAATGATACCTACATAGCCAATAATCTGAAGAGGGATTTAGACTTATGTAGTTCTCCCATAATTTTTGGATTATGTGTGAATCATGCAATGTGTGATAAGTAAGTACAATAGTGACCTAGATTGTAACTTGGTAAATTAGGCTCTTAGGATTATCCTTTAGTAATTTATACCTATAGATGTCTTGTCCCTATGAATGATATGGAAATAAGATAAAATAGGGAAGTTTTTTCTCACTTGAATGTTTTATTGAGTCTTCTTTGGTATGAATGTTAGGTCTATGCCATGTGAGTTTATAATGAGGAGTGATCATGGATATATACCACTCTTATCAAGAGAATATCTCACATAATATCTCTTAGGCCAACCATTAAGATACATTTCATTTGAAAATTAGATGACTTTAGGGCACTCAACACTTGCATTAAAATAAGACACCTACATTGATGTTGGTGTCTATGTGGGATGTAAGTGTTCAAGGAGTAAGAAAATAGGTGTAGGTTCAAAACTTTCAAAGGCATAATATAAGTAGGTTTTAAGAATTTTAGGTAAGATAAAAGGCCTAGTTCATTAACATAATATTGTTCGGACTAAGATATAGGCTAAGGGGCACAAGAAAGAGTAGATGAAAGACTTTTAGAAGTGGTAAAGGTCTAGAAATGCGAGGAATAACCAATGTCTTAGTTTTCCAAGTGTATAAGACTAAGGTGCTATATAATTCATAAACATCATCTACACCTACTACTTGACATAGATTAGTAACACGTCTTTCACATACATAAGTTAAATCATTTTGTGCTTATCAAAGAATCATAGAACATGATACAAAACATTATAAGACATTATAATTAAAAAATCAAAATTATAAACATGATGGCATTATTATATTAATAAGTAATCAATAAACCTATCCTATTAAAAATATTTTAAAGGCATTACCTACAACTATAATAGGAAATAAGTGTCTTTGATAAACCAAGTTAACCATCATAATATATATGCAAGGAGGTTGTTTCGAGCATAATTGAATCGATCCTTTTCAAGAGGAAACTATTTATAGTGTGAGAGGATTGTCATAAACTAGGTACAATATTATTATTTTACATCATAGTGCACATTGGAAAGAATACATTAAATACATCATAACCTAATTTCTTGTGGACCTAAAATTGTCAACATAAATTTATAGATCATGTATCATACATATAGATATACATTTACATTGGTAATATCATGATTACATCAAACACAAGCCATAATACATTCTAATCAACAAGGAATTACATTTTCACATGAAGGATGAACAATCCACATAACACATGATGATAATAATGAGGAGAAGAGGAATATGCTATGTATTCATTAAATTATAATAACTTCAATCCCAATGAGTATGATTTAATAAATGAGAGTTGACTAAAAATTTGAAAACATTTCAGATAGTTCAAAAAAAAAATTTAATTGTACATAGCTTAAAGATTTTTGCATCATATTATTGTATTTTGTTACATGTGATTGATTAATCAATTCTTATAATACCTTAGATCTTGTCAACTTCTTATCCTTTTAGATCTTCTATTTTCAATTTCTAATTTTGAACATTTCCAAACAATGATCAAATATTGTCATACTACACAATTTGTCTCTCTATTTGCATATTCTACATTGAAAATTTTTCATTTTTTTCCTATGAGATAGAATCAACCACTATAGGATATAATTGATTACCATTACTATCCCAGTTGGTCAATCTTGTCCTATGTTAAATTTTACTCAAAAATCACAAATTTAGTACATAGATCCTTAATACTTCAAACTATTAGATATTCTACAAAATTTTTATTATGAAAATCACTATTTTTCATTTAAAATATTTCCTTTTTTGGACCTATATTGTTTATATATGTTGTATATTTCAAAAAAATTACATTTGATGAAATGAAGATGTAATATCACTTCTCTGCATACATTTTTCATCTCCTATAGGTCTATAAAAGTTACAATTCACATTCATTAGGGGAGTTTTTCTCACACTTGGTTATACAATAATTTATACTACATATCTCACATTGACACATGTTGTAAACTATTTAGATATTTATAATTTTTTATGTTTTTAACACTGTTGTTCTTACTAGTTTATAATGTTAATTCATAAACTTAAAAACATAAAAAACATTCAAAATATTATCAAAAATCCAAATCCATTTCTAATCATGATTAACAATATAGTTTACATCTTTGAAATATGTTTTTATCTCACGATTAGTACATAACATATTATTTATATATCACACAAGCATTTCACTACTATTAGTGAGTGTTGTGTAGACATACAAACTTTATAAGGATCAAGGTGTTGGAATTTACTCTATACAATAGAATTTCTAAATTAGGGTCATCTTATCCACATGTGATAATGTGTAGGTGTTATCTTCATACAACCCCTATACTTTTGAGATATATAAATACTTACAAATGTCTTTATATTTATAATTATGTACATGGATAATGTTATTTGTTAGTCTATGATCACATTAAATATGCATTATTTAGACTAAATTTATAGTTCTATGTTCATTTTGAACTTATCTATGAGATTTTATTTATTATGTGAAAAATTAGATCTTGTTTCTCTGTTGTGTGAGGCCCTTATCCCTTGGGTGCAAATATTTTTGAACATATCTATGAGATTTAATTTATTATGTGAAAAATTTGAACATGTCATTTGTGTGTGACATTATAAAATGGATTTTTATACAAAATTTTAACATGTATTTTTATTTGGCCCTTGGGCCTTTGTTGTGTGAAACATTTAAATCATCCCTTGAATGTGGCCCTTGGCCTTATTATTATGTAATGCTATCCTTTATGATTGTAATGTGTGTGCTCATTGATCTTGTTGACTTTGATCAGTTCCATGATCCATATCATCCATTACTAATTTTACGAGCTTCATTGATACATTCTATAGGCCTTGACACATGTTATAAATAATATTCAAATTATTCAAATCTTATTATGCTAACATACTTTTTCCATATGTTACATTTTTAAATGATTACATATTTACCATGCATGTTTCAAGTTGAAATTTATTTTTAGATGAGTAAATTTTAGGATCAATATCCTCACCTCAAAAGTGGGGCATTTCAATTGGCTCTCATACATAAGATAAGCCTTTCAAAGAGTGAAAATTAGTTTTGACACAAGTACAGTTTCAAAATTTGAAAAATGTTTCTAAATTTGGTCATTGGCACATAATATGGGGGAATATCCATGAATATTAATTCCTATTTCAATATCAAATTAAAAATTCACACAATCTAAAAATTTTGAACAAAATTTGGAATGAACATCTACATACAATTTCAAATTCTACAGTTATAATGGGGCCATGATACAAATTCATGCTAGACTTTTCAATGTTATTTTTCTAAGATACAAACATGGTAAGAGAATAGGTTTACTCCATTATCTTTTGATCATGCATTCATGAATAAAGTTGTAATTAAATCTAGAATTCATCTTTAGTGGTTTATTAAATTTAAGTACATACTTCAAAATTTGGAGATTACTACATATTCCAACATTATGTCAATAAATCCATTTTATATTTAAACCTATTTCATATCTTGGGGATAAAAATAATAGTTGAGATAAATTGAGTTTTATGTGTTCCTCAATGGGTTCCATTTATATTCTACAAGTGAAACTACATTTGGGGCTTGGTCACCCTCAAATTCCCCATTTCTTTAGTGAAGGAACTAAATTTATCCAAGTGCTTCATGGGAGGAACCAAATATCCAATTATTTAAGGAAGCACTATATAAAATAAAAGTCACAAAAATAATCCTATTTTCACACATATAGGTGTACTTCTTCCATACTTCTATTTCAACTTCAAAGTATAATCAATATTAAAAAAATTAGATTTGTAGAATTTTTCAAATTTTAGATTCAAGCAATTTTAAAATTCAATATTTTTCAAATTTAAAATTTCTAAATAACAACGTAACTAATTCATATTTTTTTAATGGATTTTAAAAGATTATGGTGCCTTGTCTATTGTAGTACTAGCTCAAAGACAAAGTGTTCCTTACACACTAAGGTATAACTTTCCTTTAACCTAGCAATTTCATTTCTAGACTAAAGTGAGGGAAATGTAGTAACCTAAATATGATCACGAATACTTTGTCATATAGTTTTTATATTTTTTAATATTTAATAAAAAATTTCACTTAATTAGTACCTATTTTTTCACTTCACTTATCCTAATCACCATTAAAGACCTATTTTTATTCCAAACTTTCATTCATCACATACATAAATTTTATGATTTTTAAAAACACTATTATACATATGTATGTCTTCATATATATTCAAAACATAGCATTTTACCCTAGGGGAAACCAATGCCCAATATGGAAAATAGTATTAGGTATTCTTATCCTCATGGGATGTTGTTGTCTTTTTCCTATCAAGAGTCAGATTTTCAAATTAAACCCTCTCTTAGGTTTTATTCCATGTTTTTAGGCTTCCTAGTGTGTGGTTATCCATTTTAAATTTCTATAAAGTCACACCAAAGAGACTTATTAATTCACTTGGAAATTTCAATACAGAGGCTTATTTACACAAATACACAATGAGAAAAAAATCGTTGTTCCTCATAGTTTGAATTTTAAGCATCTTAATCAATTCTCAACCAAGTCAAAAACCAATTTTATTCATGACTAAGCAAATCATGAACAAGTAATCAATCCTATTTTATATGCATTCATATAGTCAAATGAGCATAATTTCAGAAATCACCTTAGGTGGGTTAACCACATTAGGCATGATTTTCATCTTTGGAGTATTAGATATGTAGGCAACATTTAGTCATTGTGGGGGTGATTGGGGTCAATTCATCCCAACTACACTTATTTTTTCCTACTTGTAGGTATTTCAATCACTACATTCCCTATGTATACACTCCTTTTCATATACCACATTCATGTATAAATGGACTTAATACCAATTTCTATCAAATAATGCAAATGAAGTCTAGAAATCATTGGGCATCTAAAATTCATCCACACATTGGACGTAAGTGCCTAAAATTATGTCAAGGCATCCCTATTTGGGGTATTACCCTATACTCAAGGATAACCTCCTATAGTTTCATCCCCTAGTGATGTTGTGCCCTAGAAAATTGAAATTTTCAACCAATTAAGTGGGGCACTTAATATAATCTAAAATAACCAAAAGCCTAAAAATAATTAATTAAAAAAATAAATTAAATTGAATGCCTAGTTAAATAATCCATGTTGAATCAATGAATTTGTAATTTCCAAATATCAAAATTCAAAAAATATTAAATGGAAATGATTTCATGATGACATCATCATCCTCAAAGTTAATAATTATAAAATATCAATATAAATGCTTTGAAATTTTGAAACGTTGAGCAATTCCTCCATAAATACATAATTAAGGACATTATTTATTTCATGTGGACTCCCAATTAAAACCCAAGCTTAGCCTAAACCTAATCACACCTAAGGTGGATTTATTTTGAAACCTATAAATATAGGGTCTCACACTCACTTTTAACAAGCTCTTATGTCTAAAGTTATTATGCAAAATTTATAAAATAAGTTTCATAGAGAAATACATGCCAAAGATAAAACCATAGTGGAAAAATGGTATTTTTTTTCCATGAAGCAACATAATCTATGAAAATTCCATTTAGACACAAGAAAAGCAAGTGAACTACCATCTTAACAAATGATTCAGAGATAGAAGGAAGGTGAAAGGGATTTGTCTCTTGTTTTTCTAGTTGTGTTTTGTTCTATATTATTTATCTAAGCTCCCCCTAGTATCTAGGCTTGGGAATTCTTTGTCTTAAGTTTTTTTTGGTTGTTTTATTCTACTAAGTGATGAATGCATCTTTTTCCTTAGATTCCTATTGCATACATAATGGCACACCCAGTTGGACCATGTGTACCCCACACTCATCATAAGAGATTTTTTGGACCTCTTTGGAGACTATAAAAATCAAATTAGACCTTAGTTTTATAAATTTTCCTTCAAATTCCCATGTTTTTATTTTATACTAATAAGAGACTTTGACCCAAGAAATTAGTGACTTCACTAGTTTTTACATTCTATGTGTGATTATGTTTTTAAAGGATATCAAGGAATTTTATACTATGTATTAACGAATTTGATGGAAAACATAGAATTTGCCTTAAAATTATGACTTTGACCTGTAACTTTCTCTTTCTATGAAACAAGGATTTCGACAGAAGGAATCTATGATTTAAACCCATAAAAATGGTGGCTTTGCTAGGTGATAGTCTATTATGAATTCAGTGACTTCACTAGTTTTAAAGAAAAAAAATGACTTTGACAATTATAATGAGTTAATTTTCACCTAATAATCAATGACTTATCCAATTTATATGTTATATGTTATAGGGAGAATAATGACTTCACTCTATCTTCTAAACAATGACTTTACCCTGAGACCTTAAAATTTGGCAATTTTTTTTTGCTTAGACAATCTAAGAAAGCAGGAATTAATCCTATAACTTTTTGTGTAAGGATTTAAATAAAAGAGAAGATGTTTCACATGATAAAAAAAGTTATTTTAATTGTTTTTTGGTGATTAAAAGACTTTTCCAAATGACTTTTTATTATTTCAAAGGTATAAAAGAATGCCAAACTTCAGTCACACTTCAAATAGGTGTTTAAAACTAGCAGTCACATTTAGACTTCAAGCTCCTAAGTTCACTTTAATTTTTTTTAAAATTTTTCCAAGTACTTAGTTTCATTTTTAGTACTTACATGTATACTCTTCCCTTTTCCCCTTTATGGAACTTAGGTAGCCAAAAATGCATTGTTTTACTTGTATTATTGATTCAAATCCAAATAAATGTTAGATATGCTCTCCCTTTGTTCCTAGGGACTTTAGTGACTCAGAAGTGACCTAGTTATTCCTTTATTTTTGTATGGTTTGTAAGCAGGAGTTTATCACCTCTTTATAGGTTATTTAGATGGAATTTGACCTAGGATTTCATCTTCTAGAATTGTTCCAACCCCACTTATCTGGTGGGGTATATAAATTATGCATGATAAATAGATGGAATAGTGTCTAAGTAGTTAGCCTAACTAGATGGAAGATAACTCAGGTCAAGTGATAATATAGACATTGGAATTCATTAGCAGTACATAGTTAAAGTCATTGTGTAAAGCATAAGACCCCTTCATAACAATCTAGGTGGTTTGAATCCATTGATGTATATTTATTGTTTCCAAGTGTTTCTAGGCACTTATGGACCATATAGATAATCTAAGTCAAACATCTAGAGCAATTGACCCCACTTGCCATGAATTATCCTACCAAATGCCTAGTTGCTTTGGTACTTTAAGTTCATTGCCACATATTAGTTCTTGAGAGATAGAGGGGGGATTCAAAAAATCTAACTAAATTCTCTCTTTATTTTTAGATTAAAAATTAATTCCTTTCAAGACTAGTTTATCAGTTGAAGTTTTGGTAGATACTATGCACATCCCATGCTAGTCTTAGCATAGGAGTGTGCACTTAGGTGAGATTTCTTTTTACTTGTATTATTTTGGTCCAAAATTAATTTTAAAAATCAAATGATTAAAAATTTCAAACAAACACATGTTACACACACCACTTTTCAAAATGAAGTGTTATGCTTCCAAAATTATTCCATACTATTTTCATTATTCAAAATGAGATTAAAATTATTTGTGCCTTTTATTTCTAAATAGCGTTGTTACACTAGCCAGTTTTACCTAGACAAGTTGGATTTACTCTTGACCAAGTTTAAAAAATACTAAAAGTGTGAATACAATTTAAAATCTAACATGGTAATGCCATTCACATATACCTTCAACCCTTTGTGCCAAAACTTACGTTTCCTTCTCAAACCAAGTTTGAAACCCATTCCCAAGTATAGATCTAAGTACAACTAGTTTACATTTGAGCCTTTCTTATCACTTTGGATTTAGTTTTATACTTTTGGCACTTATTTTATGATAATTGAGTTGGCTTTCTAATTGGTTTTCCTAGAACAACTTCAAATCTTTATTTTCTGATTGGAAGTTCCTTTTAGACTGGGTTCACTTTTGACCTAGTTTCCAAGATTACCTCAACCAAGTGCACTCTTTTTTTCATATCAATTTCCTTAGATTTATGTTCATTTCAAGTTTTTTGCATATATTTAGTTCATTTTCAAGACTATCTTCATGAGTTTTGCTAAGAACCTAGCATAATTTCAATCTTAGACATAGACCAAGTTTATTTTTCCTTTAGATAGTTCAAGACCTTTGTCAAATGACTAGACATTTTCATTAAAAATTTTCATTAGACTTAGCCTTTACCTTTGTTGAGAACATGTTCACATTTAAATTTTAGACCTCTTTCCAAGATATAAGTGTATTTTTTGTAACATTTTTAGATCATGACCAAGTTTGTTTCAAGTTTACATTTTTAGACCAAGTTTCAAACATTTGAAAAAATAGACCAATATTTACATGAGACAATTACCATTGCTTCAACCATGACTCGCTATACACATACCAGGACCATGTATAATTTACAAAAAGAAAACATTATCACAAATGACCCTTTTTCTCAAGAGCCCTATAGAGATGACATCGCATATGAGACAGATCTATATCCCACACTATCGAAGATGTTTCCAAGTCTAGATAAAATTTAAGAAAGATGGAAGGATCTCATAGGATGAAGCTTGTGCACACCACTATGTTGTTAAAGAAAGAAGAAATCACATAAAAGGATAATATTTCAATAGACAAAATAAAGTAGATAAAATTGGTTATTCATTACAATAATAAGGATCAAGTAGAGCATACATAGAGGAGATAAAGTAACTTCTCTTCAAATGGTGGTCAAAGTACCCCTAGAATATAAATGTAACTTCTCCATGAAAGGTGGTCATAAGTGTCTAGAATAGAAGAGTAACTCCCATACCTAGAATAACTTTTCAAGGAATTTACCTATGACATATATGACACACTATCTCCACCTAATAAAGCATATCCCCAAATGTAAGAAACCTCCATGTGAGCAAATATAATATTTCCAAATAAATAAATACAAAAAAATAATTACCTACACTAACACCTACCCATAAGCATAGCTTAGGTAGGTAGTGTGAAATAAAAATGGGTCCCAACAACTAGGCTTGATCAGGTACCCATGTACAAAGCAATCTCTTATAAAGTAGAGAAAAGGAGAAAACCCGTAGGAAAAAAACTCCCCCGTAAAAGAGAGACATAAAAGAAGTGAAGAGGCTAAAAGGCACCCCTGAAGATGATACTATTATTGATGTAGACTAAACCCCAAGAAGAGCTCATAGATGAATGAAATTACTCTTGGTGAAAGGTTTGGTAAAGATATCTGCAACCTACTTCGAAGATTGGCAAAATATCAAGTTGATGACCTGACCATGAATAAGATCCTAAATAAAATGCATGTGAATCTCAATATGCTTGGTCTACTGGTGCTAAACCAAATTCATACATATCTATATAATACTCTAGTTGTCACACTAGATGATGGTGGGCTACCCAATAGGAATGCCAAACTCAGATAGAATCCCCTAAAGATAAATAGCCTTAGTAGCTACATTAATAGCTCCCTTATACTCTACCTCCATAGATGATATAACAATAGCATTTTAATTCTTGATAGACCAATTGATAGGGCCTAAACCTAAATAAAAAATGTAACCTAAAGTGGACTTATGATTCTAAGTATCACTAGCCTAATTTGAATCTAAAAATCCAACCAAGACAACCTTTGTGCCAAATCTATACTGAATCCCAAATCTATAAAAGCCCTAAATGTAGTACAAGATCCACTTAGCTACTTTTTAATGCAACTCATAGGGCTCCTGCATGAATGATGAAATAATACCTACTACATATGAAATGTTAGGCCTAGTATAAATTAAATAAATGAGGCTACAAAGACAACCTAAAAATCCAACCAAGACAACCTTTGTGCCAAATCTATACTGAATCCCAAATCTATAATAGCCCTAAATGTAGTACAAGATCCTCTTAGCTACTTTTAAATGCAACTCATAGGGCTCCTTCATGAATGATGAAATAATACCTACTACCTAAATTAGGCTAATTTGAATCTAAAAATCCAACCAAGACAACCTTTGTGCCAAATCTATACTGAATCCCAAATCTATAAAAGCCCTAAATGTAGTACAAGATCCTCTTAGCTAATTTTCAATGCAACTCATAGGGCTCCTACATGAATGATGAAATAATACCTACTACATATGAAATGTTAGGCCTAGTATAAATTAGATAAATGAGGCTACAAACAAGTTGTTGATATTGAGTGGCATCAACCAAAAGAGTAGAATACTCAGCATCAAGTTTGACTCCTAATAGAAAGAGAGTTAGAGATGTCTTAAAATCAACCATGTGAAACTAAAATAAAATATCAAGAGCATACTTGGGTTGTGCAAGAGAAATCTTTGAATTGAACTATGAAACCTCAATGCCAAGGATGTAATGAAAAAGAGCCAAGTCTATCATGTCAAACCTATCCTGTAGAGCTATCTTCACCACTATAATAGATGATGAGGAACTCTTAGTGATCAAAAGATCATCAACATAAAAGACCAGTATCAATAAAGAATCATCCTACCATAAGAAGTATACATTAAGGTCTGAATGACACCTAGTGAATCTTAAAGTGAGGAGGAAGGAATCCATCTTGGTGTACCAAGCCTAAGGGGCCGGCTTGAGGCCATAGATAGATTTTATAAGTCTACAAACTAAGGATGATTCCTAAATAAACCCAGGTAGCTAATACTTGTAAATATCCTCCTCAAGGTCTCTATGAAGAAAGACACTCTTAACATCCATCTAATGCACATCCCAATCATATGCTATGGCTAAAACTAGTCTGAGTCAAATTGAATTCATATTTGTAACTGGTGCAAAGGTCTCTAAGTAGTCAATGTTAGCTACTTGTGAAAAACCCTTAGTGACCAATCATGCCTTATACTTATCAATTGACCCATCTACTACAAACTTGGTTTGATATATCCACCTATATCAAACCATCTTCTTTCCCTTAGGAAGTGAAGTCAAATCTCAAGTGTGATTTTTGATCAAGGAAGAATATTCTTCCTACATAGCACTATCCCACTCAGGTATGCTTGAATCCTCTCAAAAAAAATTTGTTTTTGAAACTAATGCAAATAAGGCATGTGGACCACTCTGATAATCTACCTGAGTACATATGTCATCTGTTAGATCCCTTACCCAAGTGCATGCACTCTAAAGTGTCTTCCTAGCCTAAAGGGGCCTAGATGTGGATGAGTTAGGTGTCAACTCCTCATCCTCTAAAACATGTCTAGAGGTGGATGTAGAAGACTCCTCATCACTATCCTCTCTATCAGAACTAGAAGAAGAAGACCCTGGCTAAGGAACCTGCTTTGGATGATTTGAGTCAAAAGAAAAATCATCAAGTCTAAGTGTATCCAATGAAATAGAAGAAGTGTCAAGTGTTGAGTCTTTTGGACTCTATTGAAAGTGAACACTTCTCTCTATGAATAACTCATGTGTGGTTGGATGTAGAAGGTGGTACCCCATGACACCATTTGGATAACCAACAAAGATGTAAGGCTTAGATTGAGGTTCCATAGCTTTGCATTTCTTCTTAGGTATATGTGTTATACATGGAGATCTAAAAACCCTAAAGTGCTCAACACTAGGTTTCCTTCCATGCCAAGATTCAAAGGGTGTTACACCTTTCAAAGCTTTATGAGGAACCTTATTCTAAATATAACAAGCATAATTAATGGCTTCAACCTAATACTAAGGTGCTAAGGACTTAGAGTGAATCATAAAACTAGCCATCTCTTTCAAGAACCTATTCTTATATTCTACAACTCCATTATATGAATGACTATAAGTAAATATTCAATACAAATCAATCCCCTCTATGGTGTAAAATTGCTCAAATCTATTTCTAACATATTCACCTCCATTATCAATTTAAATAACCTTGATGGATTTCTCAGATTATTTCTCAACAAGAGCCTTAAACTCTTAAAAATATACAAGCACTTAAAACTTTTGATTGAGAAAGTAGGCCCATGTATATCTTGAGAAATCATCAATAAAAGTGAGAATGTACTTAGCCCTTGTAAAATATAGATTAGGAAAAGGTCCAGATACATCACTGTGTACTAACTCTAGTGCTTGTGAATCCCTCCAAGCTTTGAATTTGTCAAAGTTTTCTTTGAGGTGATTTTTAAGAGAGCAACCCTCACAAATTCCCTTAGATAATTGGAATCGAGACAAGCCTACAATCATGTCATTTTTGCTAAGTTGTTCAAGATAATGATAGTTAAGGTGGCCAAAACACTCATGCCATAATTTGCTAACTCCATCTAAATTAGTTAACAATGTTGTTGGAGAATAATCAAGTACAAAATGAGAGGTGTATAACCTATCTTGGTGGTCTACCCTCTCCACTACCACTATAGAATCACTATGCAACTCCCTAATGATAACTAAATCTGGTAAAAACTCAACCCTCATGCCTTTGTCAATATGGATGATTTGATACATAGATAGGAGATTGATTGAAAGAGAAGGAACACTTATAACATTATTGAGTGTTCCTCCTTCCATTTCAATATAGCCTCTCCCTATAACTAGTACAATGGTGTCATCACCCTAAATGATAAGAGACATGCTACAAAGCTCTAAGGAAGAAAACTCAACTAGTGAAGAGCCCATGTGGTGAGAAGCACCCAAGTCAATAACACATGAAGATGTTGAAGCTGCAACTACTACAAGAGCCTTTCCCTTTTCTTTCTCTTTCTCTTTTCCTTTTACCTTAGTATAATCTTCGATAGATGAATTCTACTTGATAGACTTAGAAACACCTATGTTGTTCTTTTGTAGGAGCTGAGTTAGGTGATCTATTTTCTTATTCATACATTTGTGTTCATCATGTCCATTTTTTTATAATAGGCATACTTAACCTTCTCTTTCTTAGGTTTTTCATTTGAAGAAAAAGATTTAATGTTGATTTTAGTAGAGGTTGATTCTTTCTTCTTCTCTTTGTTTGAAGTCTTTTTTTTTTCATTCCTAATAATTAGCGATTAGGGTTTTGTGGAATTTAATGTACCCATATAATCAACTTAGCTTTCTCCTTAGTTAATTCAACAATGAAAGCATCTAAAGAGGGCATTTTTCATGCAGTGCCCAATGCACTTTTGGTGGCATGAAAAGTAGAGACAAAGACTTAATAGTTAGGAGCTAGCTTAGAGAGCATATAAAGAATGAGTTGGTCATATTATTTATTTATCCCACATTATTTCAACTACAATCTCAAGGACTTGAACTTATTGAAGAAATCCTAAATTGTGTAAAAGTTATAAGGACTTAGGCTAATGAGTTCATTCTCAAGTTCTTGACATCTCATCACATATTGCTCTCTAAATAGTTTCCCCAAAATAGTCCATACATCATGAAGTGATTTGGTAGGCTCTAAGTGAAATAGGAGATCAAGTGATACAAAAAGACATAATATCCTATAGGCTTCATCACTAAATTTATACCACTTGACTATCTCTACATCTGTGCTAGGTTTAGTTTCGTCACCCATGGTTATCCTATATAAACCTTTACTCTTTAGAATAATTGTCATCTTGATTTTCCATTCATGATAGTTGAAAGGAGTTAGTTGGTTGATTAAAATTGAATATGTTAGTGAAAAATGAGTTGTAGTAGTAGTGCAAGTTGTAGTTGTTGCAAAAATGATAGTGCAAGTAGAAATGAAAGAGTGACTTAGAAAAAATACACCCCCATGAACTATGAAATTGTGAACCCCCCAAAATGTTAAAAATGCATGCTCAAAAGATGTTAGACTCAACCAATAGTGCGTATAGAGTAATTAGTGCATGTGCCATAAAGATAAATTTATTCAAACAAGGTGAGGACATTGAGCTCAGCTGATAATGCACCCAAGAGTGTACAAGTGCAAAAGAAAATGGTCAAGTAGAGAACCCCCCAAAAAGGAACTTTATAAATTTATTAAATTTACATAAATAAATTAGACCAATAGAGAGAGGGTAAAAAATATGAACTTTTGAAAAATATGGCACTTAATTCTGAGTTGTTTATCAAAAGGTATAACACATTATATTTCCCATCATTAATGACCTATTTTAAAAAATTTGCACTTAAATTTTAAATAAACTAATGAAAAGGTAATGAACATAGCCTTCCAACTAGTCAATAAAACTAAAATTTAATGCTAAACATTCTCAAGCAAATTACTAGTATCTTACAATCCTTCTTTAATATATTATTTTTAAAAACCAATAAAAAACTTAAGCAATAATCACCAAATTTGTTTTTATTTTAAGTGGTAGTTACTAAAAACACCATAACTTCTTCATTTATTAACTAAATTCAAAAATTTAAAATGATCCAAAAAGATAAGAGAAAGGTGCACTAAACCTAGAAAACTTTTAGCATGATTCTTTATGGTTAGAACACAATTTGAAAAAGAATAGTCAGATGAAAAAGCAACTGTGAAAATCAATGTCTTCTTACAAATATATGGAGTCAAAAAATAGAACCATACAACTAGCTCAATGTAGATGAATAGTTTGGAATCATGCCACCTTTATATTAAACCTTCAAACATATTTAGTAGAACCAATTTATGAAATCAAAAGATAAAAGAACACACATTCTAAATCATCTGACAAAGAACTTATGATTTTAAATGAAAGCTTAACAATAAATAAAACTAGACTAACATTTACCATGGGTAGGATTTGATACCATATCAAAGATGTTTTCAGATTTGGATAACACAAAATCAAGTTGGAAGAATCTCATGAGATGAAGCTTATGCACACCACTATGTTGTTGAAGCAAGAAGAAATCAAATAAAAAGAGAATATTGTAAGATACAAAACAAAGTGGAGAAAACTAATTATTCATTAAGCAAATAAGGCTCAAGTAGAGCATACATATAAGATAGAAAGTAACTCCTCCTCAAATGGTGGTCAAATCACCCCTATAATAAAAATGTAACTCCTCCACAAAAGGTGGTCACAGGGGCCCAAAATAGAAGAGTAACTCCCATACCCAAAATAATTGGTCAAGAGAGTTACCTATGACATATATGACACACTATCTCCACCTAAGAATGCATATCCCACAAATGTAAGAAAAATCCATGTGAGCAAATATAATATTCCCAAATAAATAAATATGGGAAAATAATTACCTACACTAACACACACGTGATACCCACTATATAGAGTAGGGACAAGACCCATTAACACATTATCTTTCCAATACATCTTCTTATTTAGGGCAATATCAAGACCAAACTATGTAATACCTTTATATCATACTACCTAACATATAATAGGCCTAACAATAGTATCCTTACTATGTGACTACTCCAACTTAGATCACTTATGACCCTTACTTGTTTGATCATCATCTCTTAGATAATAGAGACAAAATACTTATTAGATAAGTAGAGGTAGGTGATAAATTTCTTGCCGACCTTCCACATAAAATTTTACATAATTTTTTTAGATCTAATAATAATGCACCTACCATTAGACTATTTAAACATGCATTATCTATCCATAACTAGGCCCTCATACCAATGAATAACCAAGATCTTGTTGTTATTTCAAAAGGAAAGGGTCAAATTACTGACCGGATAGAGCAAATGAAATAAGTGTACCAAACATACCTTAACTTATTTAGGAGTCTAAATTCCATAACCATGTATAATACACCACTCATAGAGTTAACTCCATCAATTAGGGTGTAAACTAACTCATTGAGATATACCAATATGAACATAGACCTATTCATGCAAATCACCCATGTTGGGGACATGTTTAATGCATTGATCACTAAGGAAACATGTGTGGCTCCTACACAAGACCCTTTACACAACATGGTAGATACCACATATGTGTACCCCAATTCACACCAAGTTGGGTTACATGTACAACATACCACCTCATAATAAGTTTACCCTACCAACACCTTAAGTGATTCATAATAGTATGGGATAGGAACATCTAGTTCATATATGAAATAAATGACTAATCCTCTAATGGTTGATTCCTCAACTACATTGCAAGTATCAAATAACCAAACATAAACCAACATTCCACCCTAATAAGGGTGACCAATCCTCCACCTCAACATGTGATGAACACTATTCCACCCCAATAGGTGGAAACTGACATTCCACGATAATAGATATAGACTACTGTGCCATTAAAATAAGTAGTAAATTCATTATAAACATTGTATAATCAAGAATGTATCTTATTTATTCAACAATATCTTGTGGCTAGTTAGTAAAAAATGTCAAATGTTTAATAAGTACCAAATAAGAAACAAGTGTTCACCCAATAATATGGGCTTAAGCTTGATATTCATTATTTCATTTTTCCCAATAAATACCTCACATTCAACAAGTGATTAATACAAACCACCTTAAGCAATAGATCTCTAACTAGCAAAGGGTGCCTTTTATACAATAGGGTTTGACTAGTCAACATGTTCCTATTCAAACCCAACATGCATAGTATATTCCAAAACACTAAATATCTCCATATTTGGTAAATTTACCTCCAAAACAAAGTCTTACTACTAATTTTAGCTATAATGTTTACAAACAACACATATCATATCACCAATATAATCCTAACCAAAGGATACATATTCTAGGTCATTCAAGTAACCAAACTAATATTCTGTAATACCACATTCCTCCATTGTACCCCAGTCAAGGTAATCCACCTTTGACCATCCAACCATAATCATATTAAAATTTACCATCTAAATTTCTATCCCAAGAATTGCAACAACTAAAGGATGTAATCACAACCATTCAAGCTTATAAGTACAAGAAAAATTTTAAACTAGATGAGGTATGTTCATATCCATTCAACATAGAGTACCTTCAAATACCATTTCCTCTAGGTTACGAGGCACACAATTTTGTTAAATAAAATGGCAAAGGTGACCTTAGGGAACACTTAAAGGAGTTTTTTGTTGATCGATAGCCAGTGGTCTATATTGATATCTACTTGCTTCTCCTTTTCCCCATAATTTTAGTTAAACAAGCCTTAGATTGGCTTCTCAAAATGCCAATAATTTTGTATCTAAATTTTAAAAACTTTTAGACAAAATTTTAAAACATTTATCCTATAATATTAAACATGAGGTTATTATAGTTTATTTGGGTTAGGTCAAACAAAGGATTATTCAGAGCTTTGTAATCTACTTGAAATAGTGGAGAGCACTTGTAAGCCATTTCATGCATAATTTACCTAATAAATAGTTGAGGACTATTTTTATCAAGAACTTACATAGCTAGATATATTCTCACCTTGAGATTCAGTGTGATCACACATTTGAGGAGATAATTGAAAAGGGTATACAAATTGAGAAGTCCCTTATCAATAAGGGGATAATCAAATTATCTTCTCTTAATCAAAACTAGAACTAGAACTTGAGCCAAAATCAGAATCAAGGCCAAAACTAAAATAATCCTAATTTAGACATAGGCTCTTGCACCACCTTAAGACAATAATTTTTAGAAAACCAAATTATATAACCACAAAAAAATGTTAATAGTAATATTGTTACCTAGTCACACCATGTACAAATGGTGTAAACATTGCCTACTCAAGTAACTACATATAACCAATAAACTCCACATAACCAACTAGATCTATATATGTAACCAATTTTAGAGGCTCAACCAACTCAAAAAATTCAACCAATTAAATTTATATAAGAACTTCCAACTCCTCCATTTCAAACACCTCCTCTAGGAATAAGACCTAAGGATAAAGTCTTTAGTTATCTTGGAGAAATAATTGAGTCAGTATTATAAAAATTAACTGCTATCAATATGATTAGTTATCCCATGCCAAAGCCATTACATAAAGGTGTTCCCTTCCCTCATTGGTATAAATAACATGAATCATGTGACTATCACAAAGTTGAAGGCCATTATATATGTTGATGTGTGGAATTAAGTCACCTCATTCAAAACATGTTGGAAAATGGAGAGATCGAGTTGGACAATAAGGATTCTACTTCTAATTATAACCTACATATTTAATAATATAATTTTCCACAACATAATGCTACTAATTAAAATTAAAAAGCACAAATACCTCCTTTGCAATAACAACAACAACAATAACAATAAAAAACAACACAATGGTTGAATACAAGGTCAAAATGACCCATCTAACTAAGAGGCCTATCACACCATCACATATGACTACAATAAAGTTGTAAGTTATATTTTAGGTGATCATATATCTACCATCATGATTAAACCTAGATCAACTACCAATCAACCATGACCATTACCTAGCAAAGCTTATTAGCCTCCCTATGCCAGTAATCTTATTTAACCTATGACCACATCTAAGTGCAACAACAATCAAGGATTACCATCCCATGCCCTTATCCTTCTTATTCTCATTATAATGGCCCTTTACCTAATTTAGATTATACAATCATAACTCAAAAGACTAAATTCACCATTCTAAGATCACAACCCCCTTCTACTAATGAGCATATTCAATCCACCATACCAACTAAGAGTAAGCCCATTACTAATGCTAAGGAGAAAACATATGATATTGGGGAGAAATTATAAAATATACCTACACAAATATCTATTTTAATTTTTTTCATACCTCTACCATCCACAAAAATATCCTTACTAAACTCTTAAGCTAATCCCAAGTACCAGATGTCATCACACTAAATACATTCCAAGATTTAGTTAGGCACATAGCCCCTAGCCAAAAATTGACCATTGATCAAAGTGATATGTCATCCCTGGGCCCTCTCTACAATAACCTATTGTACATTAAGGTTGTCATAACACAACACAAATTTAAGTTTGTCCTCATAGACAATAGATTGGGCCATAATATTGTCTCTATGGTTGGTCAAACATCTAAAATACATGATAATTGACCTTCATCTAGAGACTATTACCATCAAGGCCTATGATAATGAAGAATGAGAATCACAAGGGATGGTCTATTTCCTAATTTTCATTAGGCCTTTAACCTATGACACACTTTTCCATGTGTTATACCTAGATTTATCATACAACTTGCTTCTAGGTTTACCTTGGATACATTAAATATGAGAAATAAATTCAACATTACATTAATGCATCAAGTTCCACCATTATAGGATGGAGGTAACTATTCCTACACCTCCTCTTGAAATATCAAATCATTTTACCATCTATAAAAATGGCCCAGGATAATACCTCATGCATAATTCATTCCATGTATCTAACCTTACACATGTCCCTAAATCCTATAGAAGACCTAAAGCCAAGGTTGTCTACATGGAATGGAAATAAAAAAGAAAGTTTAATACCCTGAAACCTACTTTTTCACACTAGCCACTAGCTAAGAACAAGACCCACCTATCAAAGATGATTCTAAACATTATAATGATGACCTGGTTGAATGTTACCAAAGAAAAAAGTATACCATCCCTAATCAAATCATGTATAATGAAGCTTATGAAGGAAGAGTCCTAGAAGTATCTCAATAAGGTAATTTTGAGACAATTTCCATAACCAAGTTTAAGGGAACTCATAACATTAGATTTAAACCACCTAGGGGTGACCTTTCATACTATATCCATGTTCCCACATTGATGACTAGTGATGATGATGCTAATAGTGACACATAATCTGATTATAGTGTATACAAGGACTTAGACAATACCAACATAATTAACCCAAATTATATATGTACCATTTATGCATGTCATTCATCTTCCACCTTTTTTCCTTCATCATCCAAAATTTATTGACTAGGATGAATAAGAATCCAAAGTGGTACTTGATGAGTTCGAGGATGATGAGGCTATTGGTAACTTTCTAGGCCTAAGAGACCATATTTTATTTGGATATCATAAACAAGGTTTCTATATTGGATTCAATCATTTTTTTTATTTCAAAGAGTAGTTGAACTTCCTTTGCTAAAAATAAAAATAAAATAAAACAGTGAAGACCAAAATTTAAAACCTCTTTGAGGCACTTTTGGGAGAAGATAAAAGTAAATAAAAAGATATGTCTCTTAGTGAGCACCTATTTTTATCACCATTATATGGGGATGTTCACCCTTATTTTAATGAAGTTCATGATGAGACTAAGGCCACAATCATATTTGGGTATGAAATCAATGAATAAGAACAATGGTCCTTTGAAAATATTGTCTAAGAATGTTATGAGGTATTTATTACTTGGCCCTTACCACCATTTGATAATTATGATTCATCTTATTTTGGAGAACTGGATGAACCAATTTGACTAGAGAATTTTAATATTGACAAGCAATTTGAATCTTTGCCGAATCTCTTCAAATATGGGTCTAAACTCTTTTTGGAGGACACTTTTTAGGTTATCATTGGTACACTGGTTGATTCAAAGTTGGCATCCCTCACTAAGGAAGAGCATGAAGTCCTTACCTCCCTTCTTAAGGAGTTCATTAACATTTTTACATGGGATTATTCTAACATGAACTACCTAGAACCTACCTTAGTTATACATTATCATGCTATACATCTTAATGCTAATCTAGTCAATTAGAAACTAAGGAAAATGCATCCTCACATTGTTGTCTTAGTCAAGAAAGAACTAGATAAAATCTTAGATGTAGGATGCATTTAGCTTATTTATTACTCAAAGTGTATCTATAATATTATGCTAATTAGTAAAAATATAGAAGGTATTATATTGTGCATTAATTTTAATGACATTAATAAGGCCTTCCTAAAATATGACTTTCCTCTACTAAATATCACCATGATTTTTGATTCCATAATGGGGAATGAAATTCTTTCCCTCATGGATGGTTTTTTAGGATACAATCAGATCAAGATTGCACCAAAGGACCAACACAAGATAAAATTCACCACTCCTTGGGGAATGTTTGTCTATTAGTTCATGCCTTTCTACCTCATGAATTTTGAGGCAATGTATCAACACACCATGATGGTAATTTTTCATGATATGATGCATGATACAGTAAATGACTATATCAATGGAATATTGGGTAAATATAAGACCCATACCAAACATCTAGCCATGATTTGCAAAATCTTTTAATGAATCCAAGAGTATAAGGTTAGACGTAACTTATAGAAATTTCAAGGCTTCATTGTCTCTCACAAGGGCATTAAAGTCAACATTGCAAAATTTAAGGCCATTATTGAGATGCCTCTACCATCTACTTTAAAGCAGTTCTACATTTTATAGGGCAAGATAAAATCAATTAGATTCCTCCTATCACAACTAGATGATAAATACCATCTATTTACCCACTATTGAATAAGGGAAATACTTTTTCATTGAATGCATATTTCCAAAATGACTTCAACCAATTGAAATAATATTTGTCCAACCCACCTATTTTATTACCACCCATTCTAGACAAGCCATTGTTACTCTACCTATTTGTGATGTAAAATGCCCTGGGGCACTATTGGCCATCATGATGAAGATGGGAATGGACATGATATCTATTAAATAATCCACACATTGGTCATGTATGTGCATAATTATACACTAATCAAGAAATCTTGTTTAGCTATGGTATTTGAATCATAAAAGTTGCACCACTACATGCTAAATAATAAGACCATTGTCATTGCCAAAATAGATCTACTCAAGTATCTAATTTCTAAGATAGCTTACAGGGCCACATGGATAAATGGATCATGAATATAAGTGAGTTTTAGATTTAAAAGTCTAACTAAAAGGCCATCAAGGGATATATAATCATACACTAGCTTGTTGAATCTCCTCTTCTTGATGCTTAACCACTCATGTTTGGGTTTCTAAATGATTCCATTGTGACCCTAGTTGAAACAAAACCTAAATAACTGAAATGGAAAATTTATTTCAATGGTTTATTCACATCAATTATTGTTTATAAACCATAGGGGGATATCATTCCTAAATCCTTACATATCAACTTTCCTTGTACCCATAACATGGTTGAGTATAAAACACTCATTACAGGGCTTCATTTTTGGTACAATGGAATATTCAACACCTATTAGTTTATGGAGATTTATAGGTTATCATTAATTATGTCACAAACTAATTCTAGACCAAGGACAAGAAGTTGGTACCTTATAAATCCATGGTGGACACTCTCAAGTAATAGATTGCCCACCTTTAGTTTGAACACATACCTCATGCCAATAACAAAACAACATATGCCATGGATATAATTGGTTCTATGATCCACATCATAGATAGGATAAGATATTATAAATTCATCATTTAACATATTTTATCACCTAATCATGAACCCTTAGACATTGAGATAATCTATGATATTGTTGGTCCCGGTTCCACCTAGTATTCTAAACAATATAATAAACTTCATGACTAAGTCCTTTAATTAAACATTTCCCATAAACAATAACAATATTTCACCCACCAAGCCTCTTGTTAAACCTTGTACCTATGATCTATCATATAATTTTTGATGGAACTATGCTTCATTATTTAAACTTGATAGAATATAGACTAGTATTTAGGGAAGTGCATGAAGGGGTTTTTGGGGCCCACACCAATGGTGTGATCCTTGCCAAGAAATTACTACATACTAATTATTATCCAACCATAGAAGTAGATGCAAATACTTATGTTAAAAGGTGTAAATAATGTCAAAAGCATGCTAATCTGATACATTCTCTAGACTAAACACTCAATTCAATGAATACACCATGGCCATTTTCAACATGGGGACTTGACTTTGTAGGAAAGATTAATCTTACTTCCTCAGATGTCTATAAACATATTATTATCATGATTGAGTAATTCACTAAGTGGGTAGAATCCATTAACTCACTTATGTGAAAGGCATGCAAGTATCTAAATTCATTTTCAATGACCTCATCTACCACTATGGTATCCCCTCTGACATTATATATGATAATGTCAGTTCATTCAAAAATAAGGATGTCAAATCCATTTATGTTGAATTTAACATTACCCAAAAATTTTCCATTTCATATTAACTGTAAGGTAATGGCCAAATATAGGCATTTAACAAAACCATTATCAAGATTCTTAAGTAAATTTTCAATGATGCGAGGTATGATTGGCACTTGGAACTCTTATGTGTCCTCTGGACCTAGTGAACCAATTTTATCACTCTAATAAGAGCCATAACATATTACCTAATTTATGTCACTAAGACCATCCTTCTTATTGAGGTTGATTTTACTTATTTATGCATTTAATTGAAATATATCCTTTGATACATGAATTACAAAGTAGCTCATCTGCAAGAGATGGAACTAATGGATGAAAAATACATGGCATCTATGAATAGCCTTCAAGAATACCAAAATTAGTTGCATGGTCAATATAGGAGGCATGTAAAACATAGATAATTTGAGCTTGGTTATCTTGTACTCAAATAAAAATAGAATAACACCAATGCTGAATACAAGAAAAAGGAAAAGTTCAAGCCTAATTGGTTAGGACCTTATGTGATTATTGCTAACTATGGCTCTCGATAATATAGGTTGGTTATGCCATAAGTATATTAACTTAATACACCTCAAACATTTTTTTATTGAGTAACCTGAAGTATTATCTATGAGGATCATTTAAGTTGTGTCATACCATCACCTTATTTATACCATACTATATATATTTCCTCATGTACCTTCCTTATTTTACAAAGTTTATTCTACCTTCCCTTATACCATTTTGACCTTGGTTTTGATTTATTAACACTTTAGATATGTTTAGTGGTTGGATTTAGATGTAGTTTTAGTGGTTGATTTAATATTATGACTCTTTGAGTGTGATCATTCACAAAGGGTTAGTATCTTGAGGTAGTATGATAGTGATCCAAAAATTACATCCTTAATTTTAACAAAATTTCTACCTCACTTACCTGTGTCATTATTCCCTATAGCCTAGGGGAAATCTACTTGTGCCATTTTTTCTTATAGTCTAGGAGCAACCTTTTACCATGCCTTGCCTTAATATTATTTCATACCTTGCCAGGTGCCTATTAAAAAACATGTTACTAATTATTTGTATTCCTTATTTTAGAGTGAACTGTAGTGGCTCAGGGTCCATTTAGACTATGTAGGTAGTGCTCAGTGTTTTATGAGGTAATTGTAGCTATCCTTATTCCAATACTTTCACCATTTTATGAGTAACTTAAACTACGCTTTCACCATTTTAAGAGCTAACCCATTATGTATCTTATAATTCTCCATTAATTTGATGTTGCTAAAAATAACCCCAAAATAGGAAAATATGCCCAAAAAAACCTCCTAGACAAGCCTCCAACACTAAGCCAATCATATTTTACCCATGCCATTCAAGATGTGCATTTCCTATCCAGTAGGTATAATTGAAGAATTCATATAGATCACATCATGACCATTTATATTTGACTATTATATTTTTAGATAATGTTCTCTCCATTTATGGGAGAACTACATTGGCTTGAGGTCTACACAAACTATGTAGGTAGTGCTTAGATACATAAGGCATCCTAGGTTAGCTCAGTTAGTTTTAGTGATTGATATCATTTGCCTTTTTCATGGATCATTCCTTCCTATAATTTTGTCTCCAAATGCCATCATTTTTAGATTCATTCATTCTCTCACCATTTTTTGAGTCAATTTTATGGGTCTTTGTGTATTTAAAATTATTACAGCAATGCACCCTAAACCTCCCACACTCACTATTTTATGAGTCATAGACCTCTCACTTCTCACCATTTTGTGAGCTTATTCTCATTCTAAGACTTAGAATTCGTGAATAATATGAATTATAAAATAAGTTCATTTTTAAACATTCACCTTTTGTCTTCTAGTGTGGTTTTAACTTAAACCATGCTCTCTCAATTTTGTGAATTCCTATGCCTAATGCTCTCACAATAATGACTCTCAACTTCTTTTGTTTTATGTTATTGCCAATTTTTGAACCCATTACTCCTTTGTTATATGAAAAATCTCTTTTACTTATCATCAATTTTTTATATCCCACATCTTGAGAGAAGTATATTTGGCTTGAAGTCCATGTTGAAACTTGTGCCATGGGACTATGTAGGCAACATCCAATTGTCTAGTGCATTTAGAATCAGCTCAGCCACCCCTTCCTTATTCTTATATTCCCCCTAACTCTTCTAGTGCCTTTATTTCCTATATCCTATGGGAAACCTTCACCATCATACCTATGTCATTTCTCCCTATATCCTTGGGGAATCTTTATGCCGAGCATAAAACTTATATTACACATGAACAAATGGTGTTGGTAAGTAGTTATTTAAATGATTTTATGTATTCTATTTATTTATTTCCTTTGTATTATATTATTTTTTTGTTTTATTTGTTTAAGATTAGTTTTTTTATATTCCTTAGATTAGTTTTTTTTTTCATTTACCTTAGACTAGTTTATTTATCACATTTTGTTATTTGTTCATTTTAAATGTTGTGTGTCTAAGGATAATTAGTTTACCCTTGAGTCTTGATTATAACTTGGAATTGAGTTGTTTACTTTTTGAATTTATATCATGTTTTTATTCCTCCCTTCCACTTGGTTTCATAGGATTATTACATTTTATTTGTACTTGAGTTTTGATTAACCATATCTTTTAATTAAGTTATAAATATTTATATTCATTCCTATACTTAATTTATTACATTATATTAAAACTTGGGATTTTATTTTTCATATCTTATATATAAGTGCTCTATATATGAATTTAAATTAAGTTTTATATAATTAGGATACACATTGTTATTATAGTTGTATATAACTATGATGCATAATATCACAGGTGGTAACAAAACTCATGCCAAAGGAGATATCAAGTGATGATATCAAAAATAATTCCCCTTATTTATAAGAAAACCTACACAAACATCACCCAAACACATATTAATTAAACCACAAATAAATAGTGACCACTTATATTCAGGAGGTGCATCTCCATACTAGTAGGTAGCCCAAAATCATACATGTCCTCTGTGTTAACTCACTATTAATTCATGATTACATGTTCATTATGTGAGATCCCTTTATTGATTTTACATAGTGTGGAAAATTATTTATACCTTCACTAATCACATCCTCCCTACTAGTGCATAACACAATTGTATCATGTTTACATCTACCCTACTAGGGCACTTTCACTACATTAATTATTATAACCACCTTTGGGTAAATCATTATTTTGACCCATATGCCCTATTGAGGCACATTAAATATACAAATGATTATAACCACCTTTGGGAAAATCATTATTTTAATCCATGTTCCCACTAAAAGATGTCATTTCCATCTTTTCAAGGGCCCATTTGACAACATTATTTTCCACCTAATCGATCAAGGGGGCATCTAGGGTTCATTAACCACAATTTGGGGCATTAACCAAAACATAAAAACTTTTTAATTATTTGAGAAGATAATATTATGCCTATGTATTTCAATGGATACTTAAATAGGGGGAAAATTTAGACACTCCTTTTTGGCCATGTTTATGTCTAAATGGACTTTAGACCAATTTATAGTAAAAAATGTGGATTAAGCCTAAAAATCATTGATCATCCCAAATTAGTTTATATATTGGATGTAAGTGACCATAATTATGTCAAGGCATCCATATTTTGGGTATTAACCTATATGCAATGATAACCTCCTATAGATTCATCCCCAATCAGGTTATGCCCTAAAAAACTCACATTTATTGACCAATTAAGTGGGGAACTTAATCCAATTATTGAAATGACAAAATTCCTAAGTATAATTAACTAAACAATCAAATCAAATCAAATGATTAGTTAAACAATCCATTTTGAATTAGTGAATTTGGAATTTCCAAAAATAAAAATTCAACAAATATCAAAGGGAATTGAGGTCATGATGACATCATCATCTTAAAAGTTAAGAATTAAAAAATATCAACATAAATGCCTTGAAGATTAGAAATTTTGAGACATGACTCCATAAATGCACAATTAAGGGCATTATTTAATGCATTTAGACTCCCAAGTATAGCCCAAGGTTAGCCTAAACCTAATCACACCTAGGTTGGGGTTAGTTTGAAACATATAAATACAAGGTCCATACTCACTTCTAATAATCTCTTTTGTCTAAAGTTATTATGAATAATTTATAAGATAAGATTCATAGAACAATACATGCCAAGGTCAAAACCATATTGGAAAAGGGGAGGCATTTCACAAAAATCAGGAGTGTGGACAAAGACTCCATTTGAACATAAGTTGATCAAGCCAAGTACCATCTCAACAAGTGATTCAGAGCTACAAGAAAAGTGAAAGGGTTTTGTTTCTTATTCTTCTAGTTGTGTTTTGTACTATCTTGATTATCTAAGTTCCCATAATTTCTATGTTTGGTAATTCTTTGTCTTAAGTTTGTTTTGGATGTTTGATTTTACTAACAAGTGACTAATGCATATTTTCCTTTGGATTCTTATTACATACATCCTAATAAGGTTTATAAATTAGAAAAGTTATCTACATTTATTATACACACTTATAAAGGCCAAATTAGTAAATATATATCTAAATCCAACTGTCATAAATTATCATTCCCTAATTTAAATTTTATGAAAAGGGGGAAAATTGCCCAATAGGGTCAATAGTAGGAGGTATTGTTGTCATTACTTGATGTTCCTATCCTGGAATAGTCTCAGATCTAACTTTTGATTATTTTCTAGGTTTACTCTTATTTTCTTGTTTCTTATCCATGTTAGTCAAAATAGTCAACCATTGGATAATGACAACTAAGTTGTCATTTATTTTTCATATTTATCTTGTTTGCAATTGATTTTACATTATGGAATTCAACTATTTACCTTCATTATATTTTTATAATGTTTATTTACAACACCTTGATTTATTATATTATATTTATAAGAATTTGGGTTAATTAAAAATAATAATTCAAATTTAGGTAAAACATAAAGATCATCAACGTAGATAATGAAATCCATTAGGATTCATATTTTTATAGACACCATCAACTAGGAAGATGATGTTATAATTAATTTTTCTACCATTTACCAGGATAATGATATCATCTAAAAATGAATTTTAAAGTTTAGGGATCTGAAACATATTTATATGTTTCCCTTTGTTAGTTATCAATGTAAAACATGATCATTCGCTCTTCTTGTATTTATAATCCCCAATTAATAAGAAGATCATAAATTAGGGTTTTAAAGGATATTAACAAAAAAAGTTATTAACAAAGCATTTTAACATTTTTAGAATAGGTGACTCATGAAAATGAGGTATACTAAGTCTTCTTAGCTCCTAACTATGATTTAATTAGGTATTCTTATATCCATATTGACTTCACCTAAAACTATCTCTCACAAAGCACTAAAATCCTATGGGGATGAATGTATTGATAAAACTGAATTGATGTAAGATCATTACCCCTAATATATTTATTTTTTACCATCACTTATTCATGATTATTTTATGTTTTTATATAATTTATAATATATTAATTTGTTATCATTTTCATTATTTATATGTTTACATTATTTATATCATGGCTCTTTCCTTTATCATGGTCCTTTTGGGTAGGATTATTCATCATAGTGATATGAACGTTCATGCATTAAAAATACCCCTTTAAGAGGAATAACATGAATTAGGGGTTTAAATGATATTAACCAAATAAAATAAGTAATTAATAAATCATTTTAAGATATACAAAATATGAGAGTTATGAAAATAAGGTATAATGATTATTTCTAGCTACCAACTTTGGGTTACTTAAGGATTATTCTATATATACAACCATCTCTCATGAAGTGCTACAATCCCAAGAGGATGAATGTGTTGACAAGATGACTTGAGGTAAGTATCCCTAACCCTAATCTATTTCTTTTTTACCATCATTATTTTGTGAATGTTTTATTTTTATAAAATTGATAACATAGTAAATGGTTGTTTTAATTTTCATTATTTATATAACGACCCTTTATTTTATCAAAGTCCTTATTAGTATGATTTTTCATCATAGTGATCTAAAAATTCATGCATATGGCATATGATCTGATCATGCCACAACACTAGCAGTGATGCCATATGGACAAAATAAATAATATTCAGCTATGGTATGTGTGTCATTGTATAATGTTTTACAACATATTTAATGGACACTTATATGAGTTGAGTTATGTACTAATGACATGACCTATAAATATTTTAGTTTATCATGTCTATATTTATAATGTAGAAATATAATATGTAATAGTTGCATACATGAGATAATAGAGTATATGTATCAATAATGTAATAACGATATGTAGGAGTAATATGTGAGATAGAGTAAAGAGTATATTTTAGAGTGAGTGAGTGAGTGAGTGAGTGAGTGTGTGTGTGTGTGTGTGTGTGTGTGTGTGTGTGTGTGTGTGTGTGTGTGTGTGTGTGTGTGTGTGTGTGTGTGTGTCTATATATATATATATATATATATATATATATATATATATGAGAAGATAATTGAGGTAATGTTGTGTTATGATTTATGTATTTAGGGAATATAGGAATAACTTATTTTATTTTCTAAGTAATCACATGGTAATATATTAAAGTACATGTACTTATTCCTTTATGTGTAACATTAGATTTTAATTAAGGTAAAAGTTTCATATAAGTTATCAATAATACCCAATTAATGTAATCATTTATTGATGTGGGTCAGACCTTGACAAATTGATGTCCAGAGGGGAGTTTAAATTGTACTTATAGAAGCCAACACTTAATGAAATAGAAAATTAGTGGGAGAAAATACTCAAATTTTTAATCTTGAATATAAATAGATGAAAGAGTCATATCCACCAGTGAAACAAATTTTAATATGTGTAAAAGACAACTAATTTAAAGGTAAATTTGAAAACATACTTAGGCCTTGGAATCTAAGGAAATTAGAATATTCTAAGTCAATAAGATATTGGCTAGAGAAACCTATTAAGTGGAATACAAATAAAATATAAAATATTAAGGAAAATAATGAATCTTTCATGAGAGAATCCAAATACTTGTTTGAAATAATTTTAGTCTCATGTATCATAATTTGGTCCATTCAAGGTTGGACCAAATTTTATGCAAAAAAATTAATTTTTTAGATGGATCTAAAGGAAGATTTTACAAAAGAGCGTTAAATCTCATAAAAAAAATCTTTGTCGAGAAGGGGTTGACAAGAATTAGTGGTTAATTTATATAAGGGAACAACACCTAAGGGATTATATACATAAAGAAGGTGGATCCTAAAAGGATTTTATTTACAAAGATATCTATTCTAATGATTTAGTAGTTAAATGGAAGAATATGCAAAGGTAGAAAATAAAAAAGAATAAAGATATTAGCTTAAGATAATAGGATAAATAGAATATAAAATTAATATAAAGTAATGAATTTAGAGGAAGAGAATAGAAGAGTAAAAAATACATCATTTCATTATATTTAGACATATTGTAGTCTAGATTAAAATTTGAAACTAGTTTTATTGGATTTTATAGTGTCATATATTCTAATTCTATATTTCTATTATCAGATTCCATTTTAGTGTTTTTTGGTATTAGATACATATTTTTTGGATTCCAATTTTTTTTTTTGGGTATTATATATCATATATTTTAGACTCTAATTTTAAGGTTATTGGAATATAGTGTTAAATAACTTTATTCTTGAGTTTAATTCTGTTGAATCAATTCAGTGTTTAATAACAAAGCATGGTAGTAATTAATTATTTATTTTAAGACATAATTCATTAAGTTTTTAATTTTTTGGATCATTTAATGTTTTATTTCAAATCATGGTATAATTTTATAATTAATTAATTTAATTGATTCAAAATTTTCCACAATAAATTGCAATACATTTAGCACAAAAAATTATTTCTTATTTCCTTATGTAAAATTGAAATTAAAATATCACAAACATCCATGAAACATTTTTCAAAACTCAAGTTCAGTTTCAAATACTATTTTATGATAAAATAAAAGACTATTAGAACATAATAAATACACACACAAGTAAAAATATCTATTTATATTGATATATACTAGTAGTTACAAACATCTATTCAAAAAGTTCTATTTCACAATAAAATCTAATGTTCTATTCTCTTCTCCACACCCTATTCTAGGTTTTTTTGGTTTGTTTTATCCTTCTAATACTAAAATTTGTTTTTTTATCCCTCTATTAAACTATTTTAGAGCTGTGAAGATAGTTTAGAGATGCCTCTATTAATTGTGACATTGTTAATACCATGTTCTATAGAAAATTTATTCACTTGTGAAGATAGTCTAAATATTCATATATGAGTCTGATGTTACTTATGTATAGTCTATAATGTGATTCCAAAGCTACCTATCTATAGTATAGATCTAGTTTTTTGATTCTAAAGTTGCATGTATGATTTTGACATTAACCGTTTAAAGTTCAGGTCTAGCTATGTGGTAACAGTGATCTACACCATTCAATTAATATAATGATGACTTGGATCATCAATCATTTTCATATAATCTACTTTTATTCAATCTAATAAATCAATTTCTAATTTGTTTCAATACAATGGTCTATATGATTCTATGGCTAATCTTAATCCACTAAAGCATTCTTTATTTCTCTTTCGGGTTGATTCAATTATCCTCTCTTTATACTATAGGTCTATCCTCACTAAAAATATTAATGCATTTATCCTTTATATATATTTTTTTATTACAATACCAATAAGATTATCCACTTACCTCACAACTCTATTCAATATGTTCTACTCTAGGTCTTCAAGTATCTAGATAGACTCTTTTTGAAATTATATCCCTTTTACCTCTCAAAATAATTCTTGTATAGTCTGTCTTGAAAATGCAATCTTTAAAATTATCAATGTTATAGAATTATTTGTAATTAAAACAAATTTAAATTTTTGGATAACATTTATTTAAATCTACATATGCAATTTCTCTTGTTCTAGATGGATTGATCTCAAGAGAACTTAGATTTTGTGTCTTAAATCCTTATCTTCACAGTCCATAAATATAGTTTCCAATTTATTACTTGTTTAAAAATATTAATGCCTAATCAAATTTATAACATGTTAACACCATTATATACCATATATCCATCAATTTTAATACCATTTGAATGAATACTTTCTTATTTATGACCATTTCACTTGTCCTGACCTATACTAGAGTTCACTCATTCCTTATAGAAGCTAATTTTTTTTAAAGATTATTCACAAAGTATAGGAACTTTTAAAATTACATACCACTTGTATTAAAATCTTATAAATCTTATCTTTTATTTTCAATTATGTATTTGATTTCATGTAATGATTTATATGTGCTACTAGAAGACTGTGTGTGATTGTATTGTATAACATAGAGTTTTGATGTATTTAAATCACTAATACATAGAAATAAATATGGGATTACTAAAAAATTAAATAATACTCACTCATGCATCTAAGAATCATATAAATATGATGATTATATGTCTTAGTATTCACACTTATACAAGAATTTCCATTTTTTCATATATAGTTATTAGAGTTTTAATGGTAGATTATAGTTTGAAAGACCATAATGGATATAATCACACTTTTTATCATTTATAAACAAAATTTAATGACACAAATTGATGTGATACTATCAATTCTTACCTAAATAAAGATTATTAAAATTTCATACACTTGAAACCATGTTTAATCTCCTTTATTTAGTCCTTTACATGTATAAAAAACTATGTTCTTTGTACACAATCATATTTTGAGACTTAATTATATACATTCAATTCATACAAATGTAATAAACATTTATATATTCATGAGAAACATATGAAAATCTATTTTCATCAAAATAAACACATTCTTTCATTATTCAGTTTTTATAGACATGACAGGCCTATTATAGACCTTCAAACCTTCTTAATAGACCTCACTTATTTTTAACTCCTCATTTCTTCATCACTCCTTTCATTATCACATTGATTTATTTTATTAGTCTCCCCTTGATAGTTGTGAAACCTATCATTACTGAACTAATTATTTAAATATAGGCTTCTTGATAAAAATAAGACCTAAATTCTATGAACAACCTCCTCCTAAATTATCATATGTTAATCTTGCTTTTTCCAACTAGGATTTATTGGTATCTAGATAATGATGAGTTATTTTTCACATTTACATAGGTAAAAAAACCTATACATCAGGTTACTAACACTATTCATATATTCAAATATGACTTTTGGAAGAAATGTGATAAAGATGATAATTTATCTATCTGGACATCCCTCTATGACCAAAATGAGATTCTTATACCACCTAATATATATATAATACTCTTCTAAAAATTAAATTTTAGAATTATATTAATCTATATTGATCAAGACATTACTAATTAGAATCATTTATACAAACATGTACAACTTGGTTGATGTTCCTACATTAGACTCATCGACTTAAAAGTTTTCATGAACTCCTATTTATGAGCTTATTAATATGCCCTTCATTGATACAAACATCCTTTGCTTAACTTTTTCAATCATGTTCTCATATATGTTGACATGTTACTTAGCTCCACATTTCTACCTTATATTCTTATGTTCCTTCTCCATCTAATTTACTCCTTTTTCTCTTTTTAGATTTTCATCTATCTTCCCCTTTATAAATTTACCCTATAGATTGAGGATATAAAATTTTATCTTCTTTTATTGAGCTCTCGAAAGAGATTTATTCTCTATACACTTCACCTCCTTATCTACTATACCTACACATACATCATACAAGGAAATATGAGATGTAAAATATTGAGACTTTGAGGTCTCTTCATTCTATTTTGGCTTCTTTACTTGTAGCTCAAACATGTAATCTACCTTGTTAACTAGAATTGATATTCCTTGAGACATCATTGTCTCATACCAAGTGTCCATCTCTTCAATTTTTGTTTTAATATAAAATTTGTCCTCTTATTCTTTATTTATGGAATTATCCAAATCTATCATCTCTATTTGTAATTTTTCTAAACCTTCATAAAAAAATACCTTATCTTGTTGTTCACATAGCAAATATCCTTTACCTACAATCTATTCTTCAATATTATCTATCTCCCTCAAGATATATTATTCATAAAAAATTGAAATATTCTCATTAATATCTATTTCATTATCATTATTCAAAATAATTTTTTTATCTTCTATCTATTTGATTACTTCCTCAATATAAATTTTAATATATTTTTCTCATACCTTTCTTCTTGCTTGTGCTATTTTTCTTGTAACTCATATTCTTTATCATCTATAACTATTTCACCTACCTTCTTCTCATTGTCTTCATCTTTCCTATCCTCTTGAGTGGGGATCCATTCTTTTTCAATCAATTTTTTTATTAGGAATGCACAACTATTATTCTTGGTTATCTTTAGTTTTTAAGGCCATACATTGAGCCTCTTATTCATCATTAATTAATCTAAGAACTACTTCTTGAAGTGATTCACTATACTTGCTCATGAGCACATTCATTGGGTCAAAGATTTCACCTTCCCCTACAACTAGTTTACCTAAAAAAAATATATCCAAAGCAATGCCAAATATAAAAACTTGATGCCACATAACCTATTGAATGGTTGGTTGTTGTTATTCTTCTCATTAATACTTTTCCATATGCATTTTCATCTTGAGAATATTTATCTCCCTCTTAAGTTAATTGCATAAAAACTTCTTTGTACTTATTCTTCTCTCTACTATCAATTTGATAAGCCATTTCATTATATTCAACTTCCATCCACACCATGGATTCTTTGTATTCTCTACCATGAACTCCATTAATTCTATATTTTAATTTATCTCATTCAATTCCCTTTAGAAATATTATTCCTATTTATTTATTCTCCTTTTTGTTTATTTCTTTTCTTTCATCTAGTTCTTACTTCTATTTAGTCCCTTTATCACTTCCTTCACCCTATCTAGCAATTCTTTTTCACCTTGCTCCATTTCTTGCCTCACCCAAGTCTATTTCACCTTAGTCTATTGCCAATTATCTCCAAGTCCTGTCACTTTGGATCTATCTCAAGAGTAATCAATTTACTCTTTCCTTAAGATTTAATGATCTCTTTATCTCTCTTTAATCCTTAATTGATTTGACTACTTGAACCTTCTTTTATAAACACTTGTAACTTATCACTACAACTTTAGTACTAAAAAAAAATTATCAATTTTACAGGAGCTTACACCAAAGGTCTAATAGAAAAATGATAAAAATGATCTACACCATTAGCTTAATATAATGATGACTTGGCTAATCACTCATTTATATACATACTACTTATCTTCAATCTAAAAAACAAAGTTTTAATTTATTTAAAAACACAGATAAACATTATATGTCCATATTAATCCACTAAAATTTTATTTAGTTATCTTTAGGTTTTATTCAATTATCCTCTCTTTATACTATAGGTCTATCCTAACTAAAAATATTAATGATTTTATCCTTTATATAGATTGGTCTTAAAAAATTAATAATATTCTTCACTTATCTCACAACTTTATTATTTTTTTTATAATCTAGGTCTTCAAATATTTAGATAGACTCTTTATGAAAATATCAATCTAGGTCTTTGAATATTTAGATAGACTATTTATGAAACTACAACCCTTTTTTACATCTCAAAATACTACCTACATACTCGGTACTGAAAACATAGTCATTAAAATTTTGAGTTTTATATAATCTTGGAACATAAAACCACTTGAAATTGGTGGATAAAAATTATTATAATATATATATATATATATATATATATATATATGTGAAATTTCACCCCTTTTGGATGGATTGATCTCAAGAAAACTTAGATTTTGTGTCCTAAATCCTTATCTTGAAAGTTTATAATTATAGTCACCAAATTCTTACTTGTTTAAACATATTAATGCATGCTTAGATTTAAAATGGGTTAATTATATTATCTACCATATACACATCAAATTTAATACCATTGGGATTAATAAATTATTATTTATGACCATTTATCTTGTGTTGACCTATACTAGAGTTCACTGAGTCCTTATAGAAGCTGAAAAACATTGTAAATATTATTCACAATGTATATAAAGTTTTAAAACTCCCTACAACATGTATCATAATCTTTAAAATATTATATTTTCTTTCCAATTGTGTATTTGATTTCATGCAATGTTTTATATGTATTACTAGAATAATATGTGTTATTATATTTTATAAAATAGATTTTTGATGGATTTAATCACCAATACATCAATGTCCATATGGGATTACTACCAAATTGAATAAGACTAACTCATACATCTAATAATAATTTAAATATGATTATTATAATTCTCAATCTTCACACTTATACAACAAATCCCATTTTTTGCATATACAACCATTCATGTTTTAATGGCACATTACAATATGAAAGCCTATAATGGATATAATCATGATTTTTCTCATTGATCAACAAAATTTAATGATACCAATGGATCTCATACTATCAGTTCTTACGTCAATAAATGTTATTAAACTTTCATACACTTGAAATCATGTTCTTTCTCTTTTGTTTAGTTATTTACATGTATTGAAAACTATGTTCTTCATACACAATCATATTTATATAACATCCTACTTATGTTTAATTTATACAAAATTAAGAAAAATTGAGACATTCATGAGAAACATATCATAATATATTTTCATCAGAAGGAAAATATTATTTCATTAATCAATTTTCATATACATGATAGACCTATTACAAACCTTTGAACCTTCTTAATAGACCTCCCTTCTTTTTAACTCTTCATTTCCTCATGAATCCTTTCATTAACATGTTGATTGATTTTATTAGTCTCCTCTTGATAGGTTATAATCCTATCATTAATCAAGTGATTGTTCAATATAGTATTATTGATAGAAGGAAGACCAAAAATTTCCCAATAACCTCCTCCTAACTTATCATATGTTAATCTTGATTTTTTCCAACATAGGATTTATTGGTACCTATATAGTGATGAGTTAGTTGTCACATTTGCATAGGTAAAAGACCTTTACATTAGGTTATAACCTTTGAAAATTTGTCACAAGGGCATATTACACTATTCAAATATTTGAATATGACTTTTGGCAAAAAATTACCAAAGATGATAGTTTAGCTATTTGAACACTCCTATATGAACAAAATGAGACTCTTATACCACCTAAGATCTATAAGAATCTTATGCAAATTAAATTTAAGCATGATAGTAATACTTATTACTTAAAACATGACTAATTGGAGTCCTTTATACAAACATGTACAACTTGGCTGATGTTCCTGCATCACTATATGAGTCTAAATCTAGATGTATATAATCTAGATCTAGTTACGTGAGTCTAAAACTAGTTGTATATAGTCTATATCTACATGAATAAAAACTATAGAACTATTTTTAATTCATTTATGAAACACAAATTATCTATTATACATTGAAAAGTTTATTTTGATAGTACATTAGTGAAAATATCAACAAACTACAATCTTATTTGCTTAACTTCATATTTGTAGCTATGAAGATATTGTAGAGTTTCCTCTATTAATATTGACATTACTAATACCATGTTATTTATGGTATTTCTCCACCTTTGATGATAATATAGATTTGTTTGTATGAGTCCAATGATGCTTGTGTATAGTCTTAAGCTAGATGAGTGAGTTTGAAATTATATAAATAAATTTTATGCTACCTATGTATAGTCTAGATCTGGATGTATATAGTCTAGACTTGGTTGTGTGAGTCCAGAGCTAGATTTATATAATTTAGAGATGGTTGTGTTGGTTTGGAGATAGATGTATATAAATTAAAATTATATGAATAAATACTCTAGATATATTATTAATTCATTTATGACACCTAAATTATATCTTAGATGTTCAAAACTTTGTTTTGATCATGCCTTAGTGAAAAAATTAGTAAGCTATAATTTTTGTTGCTTAACTTTAGACCTATTTCTATAGGTTTTGATGTTGTTTTGATGTTCAACATTCTAAATTTCTCTAAAATTTCATTGACATACTTGTCTTGGGATATAAAAATACCAGGATCCATATATTTAACATCAATGCCAACAAAATAATTAAATAGTCCTAAATCGGTCATCTCAAAATTTTTGTTCATTTCTAATTTGATAAATACCAAAAATATCCATATAAAATTTAGTGTGGAAAAATCATGAAAAATATAATTGTAGGAAAAATATCATAAACATCCATGTAATATTTAGTGGTATGAATTTATCACACATGTATCTATGTAATGTTTAGTGCAGTGAACTCATGATAAACAAATCCATGTAATAATTTAAAAATAAAAATCAATGAAATATATTTACTACTTTCCTTACATCTATGATATCTCTTACAGATAACAACATTGGCCATAATTCATATATAAAATAATTGTATTCATATAAATAAATATTAAATGTATTTGTGATGATATGGTTACCCTTATTGTAACAAATATTTTTCTTATAATAGCCATTAATTAACATTATATTGAATTGATTGAATAGACCCATAATACATTTACAAACTAATTCTAGTGGATTACAAAATATTATAGGGTTTCTAAAACCTTTATAATCACATCATTGAACTGATTATCAATATTCATGGGTATATATAAATTCAAATATATTTTCTATCAATATTATTTCTTGAAGCTAAATTATCATGGATTTTTTAATGATTTTTGAATTATACAATGTCCATATACCAATTTTGAAAATAAATAAACATTTGTGTAATAAATACCTCAACATTGGTCAAAGAAAGTGTTGATAAAAGTTTTATGCACACCATAAAATATTATGATGTAGCCTCTAACATTTTAGGATTAGTGAAAATATTCACTCCAAAGCACAAGTTGTGGGGTATTAGGTTTTGTAAATAACCTGGTGGTAAAATAGTGGTGAGAAATGGGTTATTCATCTCTTATGGTTTAGATGTATGAAATCTAAAAGAAACCAAATTTTAATTGAGATGGATAAGTGCAAGAGATCAAAAAAGGTATAAAAGGAGGGAATGGTATGGTAGAAAAGAGGGTTTGTAAATAAAATATAGATGAAAGCCTTCCAAATAGTATTCTACACTATGGGTTGGAAAAGTGATTAAGATCTCATGCCTTCTTCAAGTTGATATCAACACATAAGACACATGAACATAGTTAGGAGTCCAAGGAAACAAATACATTAAACATTAATGCTCATAATCGAAGGTTGATGATATCAATGCATTATTAAAATTAACATCATAAAAGTGATATTAACTTTATTAAACATAAAATATTTCAAATTATCTACTAAAAATTATGAATAACTATATTGAAAAACACTTATACACAATCCAAAGACTAAAATACCAAAATGATGTAAATTGTTTAATGAATCATAAGGTTTGGAGAAGAACAAATAATGTACCATAAGATAAACTTATATAACAATCCTTAGAATTTATTATTCGCCTTAATAAACAAAATTATCCTCTATTTAGAATGGAGAGGTCACATGTATATATAGGCTTTGGGAGGGGTCATCTCATACTCTAAGAAATGTCTAATTTTAAATTTCCAATTATAGACTCAAGAGTTACAATTTATGCATAATATGAATGTACAAGATATTCATAAGATAATTTTACAAAATTACATGATTTAAATATATATATATATATATATATATATATATATATATATATGTATATATATATATATATATATGTATATATATATATATATATATGTATATATATATATATATATATGTATATATATATATATATATGTATATATATATATATATATGTATATATATATATATATATATATATATATATATATATAATAAAGACCCAAGTCTTTTTGCATTATAATACACACACACACACACACACACACACACACACACACACACACACACACACACACACACACACACACACACACACACACATGGTGTCAACTTATCACTACTAGAAGATGAAGGTAGATGTATTTTTGGTGTAGTTACAAAATTAGATTGAGGCTTTGGATGTGAAGATCTAGTTCAAGGGGGTTGAATAAGAATATACACCAATATGTGAACTATCACTTAAGTAAAATTGCCTATAAGGGGTATTATTAATGTAATTTGCATTGTATTATAAGTCTCCTTAGCATTTTTAATGTCTTTATATAATGCATAGAAAATGTCAAACTCAATATTAATAATGTCAAAATTGAGCATGGATGGATTGAATATCCATATGATTTCATCCACTATCCTTTTGTGCTTAGCTACATAGGCTCTACATTTGTATATAAGGGCCTTTGCCTTATTAACCTTATCCTTTTCAATATTAATTAGTTGAAAAATCTCTTCACTAGTCTTATATAACATGCTTTGTACTACAACCTTAAATCTTTCTATAGTGGCTCTAAGTAATCCTTCAAAATTTGGCCTATTTACTAGTTTTCATGTAGAGGTAATCACACATGTGACCCTTATATCACTCAATATTTATATATAGTCTCTCCCTTAGATCACAAATTATGCTATCAAGGCCTTCATCAGTTAATGCCAATTAAAGGCACTATCTATTTTTAAAATCACATAATTTAAGGCCCACATGGATTCATTGGTTGATATTATATTTAATTGATTATAAACACTATTTACTGAATTGAATACCAAAAATTTAAGCCTCTTTTATAATTCCTTAAAGTGAATTTTGTGTTAAATATATTATATAATTTATTTGATATACTATGAACATTCTCCACTATTTATATAGGAACATGAATAATATTCCTTTGTAGATGGACTTGAGGGTGTAGGTGGTGTTTGAGTATCACAAATGGAAATAAAAACTAATTTTTCAAACTAAACCCTCTTTTTAGGGGCTTGAGGTCTAGTTGTTATTGAAATAATTAAATAATTAAAAGAAATAAAACTGTGTTGCATAGTTTATTCAATAATGTCATGGGCATACAATAGCTTAGTTTTTAAACAATATTATTTCAATGATTCATATGTAGAAAGGGGTGTATTATTTAAACTATTAGATGGTAAATTAACAACACTAGTATTTGTAATTATATGGGAGGAGGTGAAATAAGACACTACCTTATTAATGGCCTAATTATCTTCTTAAGTAAGACAATTTTCACTTTTCATGAAGACTATTCTATCTTCTCCCTCCATAGTTTCATGTTCTTCCTCTTCATCACTAGTGTGATCTACCAATGAGATTACATATTCCTATTCTTCCTCTGATTCCTCAAACATAAGACCTATATTAATGAATAAACCGTATGTATGTATTTCTTCTATTTTATAAATATTAAGAGAGATTAGAAGAGTTCTAGGCTTCCTATGGTAACTACGAATGGGTGGTTGAGTGTAAATGGTGGCTTTCCCTAAACTAGATGGAATGGAAGATGAAAGGGATTCAATAGTGGATGGAAATGAACCATATATCATAGGTGGAGGTGATATTGAAATGGAAGAAGTTATATAAGGTGGAATGGATGGGAGAGCCAATGTAGATGGAGGTGGAGGCACTAAAATTGTACGTATCACTAGTGGAAATTTTAGAGGTGATAGGGTCTTATTATTAATGGAATTAATAAAAAAAACTCTTAAACAAATTAAGAAGACTTAATTTCTAAATTATAGTCAGAGGAGGAAAAAGTGCTAAATAAATTATTCTTACTTGCCCACCTATGGGAGGTGATGCACTTACATTTTCTATAGGGATTTGCATTATAGCCAATAGTTTAGGCTTCATAATTCCTTAAGAATATTCTTATTTATTTGGGGATACATATCTATTTTAGTGGTACATTATTAAAATGTGATATCTTCTTCTTGTTGAGGATAGAAAGTAGGTTCTTGTTTTATGATTGATCCTTCAGTTGGGGCCACTCATAACTTACAACTCTATTCAATTCCTCTATCATTATTTTGAATCATCTCAAGTGATTGATGGATTATAATGAATCTTTTATATAATCAACATTGGAATTTTTTTTTTAATAATCTAAATATAGACCTTAGATTCATCCAGAGCATTGATGAAGATTTCATCATGCTCAAAACTTTTATGGCCATAAAGAATATGAACTTCCTAAGGTCATTGAGATATTGTCAGAATCTACCCCTAGGATCCAAATCTTAGTATTTTGATTCTTCTAATCCATAATGAGACATAAATTTTATAATTGTATTGAGGCACTTCCTCACTAAATATTAGATTTGACTAATGCTCAGAGGGGTTTTATGGTAGTACCCTTGGTGTTTAGTACCAACATATTCATCCACACTATTATATATTTTGTATGCTATTTCATGATTTCACACCTTATCAGAGACATAATGAGGAAAATATATGGGAGGTGACTTAATTCCATCTATCTTGATGATGATACAATCATGATAGTACTAATAATCCCCTCTTTTCTCTATACTTGTTTTCATGTTCTCACAAGCCCTAAGAATCTGATGCTTATTAATGGATTTATAGACTTGAGGATAAATGTCTTCTAAAATTATTTTGATTTCAATTTTAAACATGTAAACATCAAATATGTAATAATCATCATAAACCTTATTCTTTATGTATTTAGTAGATGGTTCCCAGGGTTTCCCATGAGTCTTGTCTATTATTCCCATGATTACATCCACTACATAGGACATCATATAGAAATTTACATCAGAGGGCCTTTGGATAAATCAAAACATTTTTGGCCTTAAACACAATAATAAATTTGTTAAGTTCAATAATTTTATCATTAGTCTAAATAATGTCTAACAAGGACACCCATTCCTTGTGTACATAGGTGGTACTAGGAAAACTATACAATATGTTCATCAATTCAATTGATATTCTAATTCCTGACCTGAAATTAATTATGGGGACTTTTATGATTGAATATTACACCCTAGGATAGATTGCTCATACCTATCCAAATTTTTCTAACATGGGATTACCTCTAGGCCTGTGGGTTGCCAATAGTAGAGGTAAACCTCCAGGTTAAAGGACTAGCTCAAAGGGAAGAATGAGACAAAATGTAACCTATACTAATAAAGGTGATACAAAAAAGATAATTCCATAAACACACTTATATTTTCACTAATAAATAAGACTCTTAAACACTACTAGAGGTAGATTGCTATGTAAATTCAAAGGTGGGTGAAAATAAGGTCTAATACTAGATACTACTAGTCCCTCTCACACTTCAAGATACACTTAATAAACACATAAAATTTATGAGACCTATTAGAAGAGATGATATGCAAATAATACATATAATATAGTAATAGAAGTAAGGAGAAACAATATTCATCACTTGTCATACAAATACACTACTTGAAATATTTAGGCAAGATGTATAGAGAAAAAATAAAATTTAGAAGATATATTCAAAGACAAATCAAGGTGTGAAACCAATAGGGGTTCTCCATACTAGATCTCTACTAAATATAAATTCCAAAATAGCTTGCATATATAGAACATAGGAGAGGAGAGAGAAGAATTAAAGATCGAGAGTCACAAGGCCAAGTGTCAAGACTTGGAAACCAACTACAAATCAAGATAATGGAGTGTAAAATAGGTCAATAATTTTTCTTAGACAAGTGTCCATATGAATCATGACCCGTTACTTCAATTTGGCATAAAGACTCTTCATTATCCTTATTAAAACTACTTTATTTGGTGATGAGTCTACTTGATTATCTTAAACTACCTTAGGAGTATTTAAAACATATGCACTATCTTGAGAAGATGAAATATTGATTATGATAGTTATTATATATTCCTCAATTTATAAAATACTCATGGACATTTGTTTTCACTATTTTTAGCCACTCATTAGCTCTATTGGATTAAATATTCACACTTTTCATTAAGGTGACTTTTATTTTCTCATGGAGGTTATTTGAAGAGGTGTTAGTCAACTCACTAGACCCTCTTTGCCTTCTAATCTAGCATATAGAATTCAATGAAACTCATAACATAATTCTCACTTCCAATATTTAATAGTCACTTTGCCTTTTTACTATCTCATTCAGACTACGTACAATGAATGGTCTAACATAGAGGTTTCCATGATTCAATGAGTTTATAAATGAGTATTGGGATTTAGAATAAATATCTATAGAACTTCCACAATGCTTCTCTCCTAACCATTCTCTTTCATACCTATAAAACACCTCAAAACTTACATAAAACCCAAAATTAGGTCTGTTTGTATAAGTGACAATACAAAATAATTATGTGTCAAGGATCTTGGTAGATTGATAAACAAGTCTAAGTCACCTTCTTGGCCAACTGACCCTTTTTGGATGCATGATTTTCCATATCTTCTTCATCAAGTTTAGAAGAGGGTTTTTGGAGGGTTTTAAGAAGGCTAATTTCTTAGTAATGATTCATAAAATACAGACATCTAACTCTCAAACCAAGTCAAATTTTTTTGAGTTAAATACCCTTTTCAACTACCCATATCTACTTTTGGCACCATGCAAAACCTCTGTATAGATATGAGTGAAGAAAGATGGCTCTCAAGCTCTTACAATGTATTTTGGGTAAACCTGAGAGGAAATTAGGTCCAAATGACCAATTATGTGTTGTTTCTGCAAACTAGTCATTTTTATAATTCCTAAATTCCCATATAAAGGTTTTAAAATGAATTGTAAAGGCCATATGGTGATGTGAAACAAGATAGAGACCATGAGGTTTTAGACCTAGTTCTAGGTCTAGTAAACCTAGACTATGTATCTACATTATGACCATTTGTGAGTGTTTCCCATAACTATGAGTGATTTTTAACACTTATTTACCTCAAATATAACTCTAAACATAATTCCATGATCACTCAATACCCTCTACTTCATCCTTTTACTCTCCATGCATAGATCTACAAGTTTAGATTGCTTGTGGAGTGCCCTTTATTTGAGACAAGACGTAGGATACCTCCCTTATTGGTACAAAATAAAAGTGATTTTGGAGGGTTTTTTTAGGTCTTGATGACCCTTTATATCAATTATAAAATGTTTTTCACACCTTTAAGATCCTTAACATCACATATTCCAAAAATTAGCTTCTTAAACCTAGTCTATGTGTAGGGTTATGATTATTTGTTATGAAGTTTGAAACCAAATTAATTAAATCTTTGATCTATCTCCCCTACCCTTGAGAATGAAATGGAGTGTAATATAATTATTTTTATAATGATTTATACATGTTCATCCACTTTATATATCTACCAACTTATGAAGTTTGTATTCTCTTATGGGTTTAGGCTAGTCTATTTATGAACCAGACTGTAGATAACAATTAGATAGATCAAGGGTTTCTTGTAGGTGCTCATTTATGTTTAAGCATTGTGTTACATACCTTAATATTATAATTGAGGTTTATAGGTCATATTTACACTTTAATGAACTTATCTCATGCCTTAGAACTATGCACCACTCTCTATTTACCAATGCACTATCATGCCATTGTTACACTTCAAGTTCTAAGATCATTTGGGCTTAAAATGAAATATAGTTATTTGAGCATCTTTAATAGAAACTTTTTTGAGTTAGAATTCATGAAACCCTCATTATCTTAACTAAACAACCATTCATATTTCAATATGTGATCTCTAAGGCTGATAATACAAGGATGAGGACATTAGGCTTACACAAACTTCATAATATCATACTATAGAATTACACTATACAAAACAAAGCTTCCTTTTGGAGAAGCTAAGGTAACAATCCCCTCTAAGAAAATTTCTTACTTTTCACCTCTATGAGTGTCAATGAAGGGTCTAAGTGTATAGTTGACTATGTCTTAATGATTCCAGTCCTTCAAAACAATTTCACACATTACAAATATATATCATAAAATTCACGTTTCCTATCAACCATTGTTTAAAAATTCTTACACAATCATGTAGGTGATTACCATATTGAATTTTGACTAGTCTTTACTCATGTCTTGGAAACCTATCTCAATCAACCTTGAGATCCTTCAATGAAAATATTCCATGGAGAAACTAGTTTCTATGATTTGAGAGGAGAAACATAGGGGTTTTATCTTACCTAAACCCATTTACACAAAGACAAACTATGTAACTATGGAAACATTGTCTTAGAGACCAATAGTGCTCACTTCTAACACCATGAGGGTGATTTTTGATATACATTCATATCCACATGTAATAAATTATTTGAAAACAACATGGAAATTAAGTGAATACTCTATTAACCTACATACATCACTTAATTCACATAGATCAATTTAAACAAATGAAGAAATTGAATCCATTGGGGTTATGCAGGTAGTTTTGATATACTAGTAATCTTAGTATTTGTTCATGAAATATAGACCACCAATGTAAAAACCATGACATAGAATGAGATATTTTAAAGATAAATTTCATCCCTAAGTGTATTCACCTTAACTTTGATTCTCTTTTCTATACCAACTATAAATTATTTGACCTTTCCAAGAGAGTGATGAGAGAGAAGCATTTATTTTCATCATTTTTGGAGTTTTCAAAGCCACCTAATATTGGAGATTAAATGTGGGGATCTTAAGGGACCCTCCTAAAGTAGTCACACATGATAGAACTATCCTACACTCCATAAAACAACTAAAAATCCCCTTTTTACAATTGATCTTCTTGATTTTAACATTAAACCTACAATATGCCAGTTTAAATAGTTCCCTGACACTCATTTGACATATGGGACATTATATTTCACTTTGACACACTTGTCCTTATTTTAAAATCATAAAATTTATTCAAATGGACAAAAGGTGGCATAATATGACATGAGACAAATTATAAAAATGTGACCAAGATGAAACATAGTATATGACCTCATTTAAGACCATGGTGGACCACTTTACAACCTAGTAGACCTTATGAAAGTTTTAACTTGTAGGGTGGTTTAATTTTTTAACTATGGGGTCAAATTATTCAACATCTTAGTGATTTCCTAGAGGTAGTATGCTTGTTATGCTAAGGACTAGTAGCCTTCTCCTATCTTTGGGGAATGGATTCACCCATACACTACAAATGACATTGAAATTCCTCTAAACATATACTAAAAACACACCAAACACAACATCAGAACAAGAACACAAGATAAGAATCCAAGACACACACTCGTTTTCCATGAACACTTAGAGAAACCACATAAATAAACACTCAAGCAAACTAAACTATGTACAAACCAACTTGAAGCAAAATTTTCCTCCTAGATCAAGAGGTAAATTTACACCATATATTTCTCCATGAGGTGAAGAAATGTTTGAAGCATGTTTCCTTTTAAGCATTGGCCTTGATGTATTCAATTTATTGATGTTTTCCAATCTCCTTAGCATGATCTTCAATGAAATCATAATAAATACAAACATATCACCCATGAAGATGAAGTTTTCTTTCACTTTTATAGTATCCATATTATTAAGAGACTCCTCAACTACAACTTCTAATGGTTCTTCAACAAAACATGTTTCCTTGGCTTCTATGGTACTCTTAATGAGATCAGATTTCTTACCAAGTACAATCTCTTCATGCTCTTCAAGGAGCTTTGTATAGTCAATCCAATATTCATCATTATCTTCCATGAGGATGTCTTGTTATATTTCCTTGTTAACTTGACTTTCAAATTAGAAAATATCTTTAAGTTATTGGAGAAGTTCTATATACTAATGTTAATAATCTTTTCCCTCTTTCTCCTCAATTACTACAACCTCTTCACATTAATCTTCTTGACCATGTTCATGAATGTTATAATCATCATAGACTACTCCATCATATATTTGAAAATCTTGGTGAGGCTCTTCAAGACTTTTCCATTCATTATAAATCTTACATTTCTCTTCAACAATCTCATTTTTCTATCCTTCAAGAACTAGATTCTCAAGACCTTTATATTCATTAAACATGTGAAAATATGTTTGCCACATATCTTGATAAAGCTCCTCATATATAGTTGTAAATTAATCTATATCTTTACTTTCTTGACTCAATAAGGTTGAATTGTGTTTGTATTCACCAAGGGGAGTTACTATGATGAAATATTCTTCATATACACTTGAGTCATTTTCTTGACCAACTACAAATTGAGCTTTCTATTTTTTGCTTGCCTCCCATAGGATGGGTTCTTCTTCAAGAGGTGATGAGGTGGGAGGGTGTTGAACAAGATAATGGGTTTTATAGGGAGAATAAAGTGTGATATAGGTATCGTTAATGGGCATGGGAATGGAAGGAGACACTTGTTGAGCTATAGACACTTCATTTTCTTTATCAACCACCTCATGATTTTGATTGTCTTATTTAAAATCTTCCATAGTTATAACTTCAACTCATATATTTTAAAATAAGGCTTTTTTTTCATTTTTAAAATATTATTGTATAGACCTATAAGATGGACAAGCTATAGGTTCTTGAGGAGAAGTTAGTAAGGCTTGAACACACACAAGGTTCTCTTTCTTAGCATCAACGTTTTGGTCTTCACTCTCTTTATCCTTATTTTCCTAAGACTTCACTACTTGGTTCTAAGTTGGAACTTTGAGGCTATTAGGATATTTTGAGGATTGAATTGGATATTCATGAGAATAAGGATCATGAGAGGACTAATTTTAAATATAGGAAGATTCTTGAGGAGGGGAGAGAGATACATTATCTTCAACTAGATTTTTACCTTCTTCATTGTCCTCTTGAGGCCCTTCAACAACTGTAAGTTGATTCCCAACTTATTTGTTTTCACACCTTTCAAGCCTATCAACTCACCATTGAATAGAACATCTCATTTCATGTAAATATTCATTTATGACATAGTTAGCTTCCTCCTTAACCAACTTCTATATATTCATAGGAAATCATAAAAACTTTTTCATCTTCTATATGAAATGAACGGGGATGACATCAAGATATTTATCTTGTTTCTTCATCAACATTTCTGATTTTAGCATATAAAGCATGAGTTCCAATAAGTATTTATCTTGAGGTGTAATTAAGCTAGGAGAAGGATGTGAGTATGGATTTTGGTATTGACTTTGAAAAGGTTGTCTAGGAGCTTGAGAGGATGGATAGGACTATTAGGGAAAACTACCTCCAAGATTCTACATTTTAAGAGTTTGGACTTATCCTTCAAGAATATAACTCTTAAGATCTTGTATTTCTTCTTAAATATCCTTAAACTTATCTTCTTGATAGCCTTCTTCATAAGGTTGTTAAATAACTTCATTAACATATGGATAAGGAATAGTTTAACCATAGGGTTGTTAAAAAATTTGATAGGGAGGTGTGTAAAAAGAACTCTCAACATAACCAACCATATTAACTTCACTAGTTAAATGAAACACAAGAATTTCAAAAAAATATTTTACAAAAAGTACCTGGGTTGTTTAAAACTTGATTATTGCATTTAGAGTCTCCATTAGTATTTGATTAAATGCTTCCAAAAGTAGATAGTAAGAAGAAAACACAAAAAAAATTTCCATTCTTTTGGACCTTGGTCCCACTAGGCATGCCAAAATTGTTATGAACAAATATTGTACCCTAAGAGAGGTTTTTCATTCATCTCCAAATTTGGCTAACATGGGATTACCTCTAAGTCTTTGGGTTGCCTATAGTAGAGTTAAACCTCTAGGTTAAAGGGCTAGCTCCCTTGATTTATATTATAGGATCACACAATATACTAGACCAATCAATATTGGGGGTGAAAAGGGAAGAAGGAAATAAAATGTAACCTATACTAATGGAGGTGATATACCAAATATAAGTCTACAAACACACTTACATCTGAACTAAGAAATAAGACTCCTAAACTAACCTCAAATCAATATCCTTTTAGCATTATTATTTCTCATAGAGGTATATTACTATGTATATTTAGATGTGGGTGAAAATAAGGTCTAATACTAAAAACTAGTAGTCCCTTTCACACTTTAAGATGCACTTAACAAAAAAATACACTTTATGAGACCTGTTATAAGAAATGTTACTCAAATAATGCATACAAGAGCATAATGTTCTTCACACTTATTACCAAGGTGACTTGTAGTTTTTCATGGAGGTTAATTGAAGAGGTGTTAATAAAATAATGAGACCCTATTTTCCTTCTATTCTATAATATATACTTTGATAAAACTTAGAACACACTTCTCACTTATAATCTTTGATAGTCACTTTGCCTTCTCACTATTTCATTCAGATTATCTGCAATTAATAGTCTAATAGATAGGTTTACATTCTTAAATGCATAATATATGAGTATGGGGAGTTATATAAAGTCTCTATAGACCTTCCAAAATGGTTTTCACATATCTATTCTCTTTTATACCTATAAAACACCTCAAAACTTATAAAAACTCTAGAATTAGATCTATCTGTACAAGTGATAGTATATAATAGTTAGGTTTCAATAATCTTGGGATAGTGATAAATAATTAAAAATCACCTTCATATAAAAATGACCCCTTTTTGATGAATAATTCTCAATATCTTCTTCATTGAGTTCCAAAAAAGGTTTTAAGAGGGTTAATTTCTTAGCAATGATTCATAAAATATAGATGTCTAAATATCAAACCAAATACAAAAAAAATTATCTCAAGACCCTATTCAACTACCCCTAGCTACTTTTGGCACCATGCACAGCCTTCGTATAGATATGAGTGAAGAAATATGGCTCTTAAGCTCTTGCAATTCATTTTGGGTAGGCTTGAGAAGAAATTAGCCTTGAATGACCAATTATGTGTTGTTCCATGAAAACCAATGATTCATATTAGTCTTAAACTATATATAAATGTTATAAAATGAATTGGAAATCCATATGGTCATATTAAACAAGATAGAGGCCATGAGGGTGTTGGCCTATTTCTAGGTCTAGTAGACCTAGACTGTATATCTACATATATGACCATCTATGAGTGTTTCACATAATTTTAGGTTCTTATTAACACTTATTAATATATAATATAACTATATACATCATCCCATGAACACTCAATACTCTCTACTTCATCATTTTACTCTCTATGCATAGGTCTACAAGTTTGGACTGCTTATGGAGTGCCCTCTATCTGAGACATAACAAAGGATACCTACCCTATTGGTAAAACCTAAAAATTATTATTAAGGTATTATTTAGGTCTTGATGACACTATGTATCAAGTATCAAATATTTATCACACCGTTAATTCCCTTAACAACACATATTCCCAAGACTAGCTTCTTAAACCTAGTCTATGTGCAAGGTTTTGATTATTTGGTTATGAAGTTTAAAACTAGCTTAATTAAATATTTTATTTGTCTCCTCTACCCCTAAGAATCACATGGAATGTAATATCATTATTTTTATAATTATTTATACATGTTCATACACTTTATACATCTACCAACTTACTAAGTATGCATTCTCTTATGGGCTTAGGCTAGTCTATGTATGAACCAAACTTTAGGTAGAAATTAAATGGATCAAGGGTTTCTTGTAGGTGCTCATTTATGTCTAAGAATTTTTTTACACAACATAAAATTACTCTTTAGATAATTAGGGAATATTTACACTTGAATTAACTTATCTCATGCCTTGTAACCATGCACCATTCTCTATTCACCAATGCACAATAATGCCACTATTGCACTTCAAGTTCTAGGCTCATTTTGGCCTAAAAGGTACTATAGCTCTCTAAGCATCTCAAGTCAAAAAATTTCTAATTTAGAAGTCACTCAACCCTCATTATATTGACCAAACAACCATTCATATGTCAATATGTGATCTCTAAGGCCTATATTGCAAAGATGAGGCCATTTAGGCTTACACATACTTCATAATCTCATATCATATAATGACACTATACCAGACAAAATTTACTTTTAGATAAGTTAATGTAACAATCCCTGCTAAGAAAATTTAGTACTTTGCACCTCTATGAGTGTCAATGAAGGGTCTGAGTGTATAGTTGACTATGTATTAATGCTTCTAGTCCTTCAAACCAATTTCAAACATTTTAAAGCCTTATCATAAAGTTCACATCTCCTATCAACCACTATTTAAACATTATTACATATTCTTATAAGTTACTTTCATATTGAATTCTGACCAATCTTTACTCATGTCGTAGAAACCTATCTCAATTAACCTTAGGATCCTTTAATGCAAATCTTCCATGGAGAAACTAAATTCCATGATTTGAGAGGAGAAACATAGGTGTATTATCTAAATTGAAACCATTTACACAAAAACAAACTCTACAGATATGGACACATTTTATTGGAAACCAATAGTTCTCACTTCTAACACAATGATGGTGACATTGATTAACCATTCATATCCACACATGCCAAATGAGTTGAAACTGGCATGGAAATGAAGGAGATACTCTACCAACCTACATACATCACTATATTCACATAGATCAATGTAAAGAGATGAGGAAACTAAAGTCATTAGGGTTATGCATGTAGTTTTAAGGTACTAGTAGTCTTAGTGTTTGTTCATGAAGTATAGACCACTAGTATGAAAATCATGACTATAAAATAAGATCTTAAAGAGACTAATTTCATACCCCAAGTTCACTCAATTTAACTCTACTTATCCTATCTATACCAAATGCAAACTGGTTGACCTTGTTGATCCACCCAAAAGATAGATTATAGAGAAGAGCTAGTTTTCACCATTTTTTGATCTATCAAAGCCACCTGATCTTAAATATGTGTTATGAGGATATGAAAGGACCATCATAAATTAGTAAAATGTGTTATAACTATCTTTTAGTCTATACAAAATTTAAAATTCCCCCTTTTTCAAGTGATCTTCTTGATTTTAACATTAAAAATGCAAGATGTCAGTTTTAAATAGTTCTTTGACACTCATCTAAAACATAGGATGTTAGATTGTACTTTGACACACTTGTCATAAGTGGAATTATATAACTTATTCAAATGGACAAAATGGGGCATAATATGGCATGAGACAAATTATACAAATGTGACAAAGATGAAACATAGTATATGACCTCATTTAAGACCATGGTGGGCCACTTTCCAACCTAGGAGACCCTATGGAAGTTTGAACTTGAAATAGATTGACTTATTTGACCAAGGGGTCAAATTAACTAATATGGAGATAACACCTCAAATATTTAATTTGTATCCTTTATTAATTCATTATTTGAGTTTCACCTCAAATATGTTATTCTCTAACTAAACATTGGTTAAAACCTAATCATAGGTCACCTCAGGCATTAGAATCCACAAATACTTCTTGAATTATTCCCTATAAATATGTGATAATGTGTTTCTATGAAATCTAAAGTGTAGGAATTCCCTAGTAATATCACCATTAATTAATAAACCACATAGTAAATTGATACAATGAACTACCTTAGATTTTGATCTCATGTTATGTAATTTGATGGCCTTGATTGGAAATAATTCATCAATATATCATTGATCATATTTTGATATATGATATTATGATGATTATAGATCTACATCATGAAATTAATCCCAAATGGTTGAGTATTGAGGAAATAGAAATTTAAGAGATCCTTGATCAAATATTGTGTCTAGATATGTAGGCCTACTTACAAATGTATATGGGGAAGGAGGTTGACTAGGGATGATCATGATGAATAATCCATTGTAATACTATAAAATAATCTAAAATTTATCTTAATATGACTAAAATAAATCTCAAATTCACTAAGAGAAAATTTGTGGCTTTTGATAATAGGATAGCTCAAATTCATAATTTTCTCATATTAAATAGATAGAAATGGCGACTTGATGTAATTTATAAATTTTCACATATTACCAAAATCTCAATATTTAAATGCTCAATTCATGAAGAGTTAATGCAATAATATATTTTATTTTTGTTTCCATTTTTAATTTCATTTTTATAGTCATATTTGGTAGGTATCTTTTGCCATGTGTAAATTTTTCATTCACCATGAGTGCTTAGTCATTATCTTAAGATAGGTGTCCATTTATCATGTATCGAATTTTGGTCTAGCTATAATATTTTATATTTGTATTCTAATTATCCATCTCCATGATTTTTAAACTTGTCATAATATCACTTACCTATGGGTTTTGGTTTTATGATATTTATTTGTACCCCTTATAAGTCATGAGTTAATGATATTCTACTGCTTGGCTTGATCTTAGGAATCTAAGGTTGATTTAACTGTTAACTATGTACATCTTCCTAAGTGAGCTCTAATTGAACATGATCCTAGCATGTGTTGTGATCTTGAGGTTTTGAAGGCTATTTGAAAATGATCATTTTACTTTACTTAGTGGGATATATATTGATATGATGATGACATGAAAATGAATATCAATCATCTATATAACACATTATCTTGGAAATGTACCTTCAATTGATAGGCTCAAAGTTAATGAGATCATGCCACATGAATGATTATCATTAATCTAAGTTTTATAAAAATTTGGCATTTTACCTAGACCTATTAAGTGATGAGTGCATAGGATGGTGTCATGTGGATGAATCTCCTTAATCTGAAGAACTTAAAACTCTAACAATGTACCTTATTTTTGGAAAGGCCCAGGTGAATAGGATCACAACACATGGATGGTTTGATTTGATCCAAATTACTTCAGAGATAAGTTTATGTACTAAGGTCCATTATATTCTAAGTGAAATGTATTATGTCACCTAAAATTATCTCAAGGCTCTATGGCTATTTGAAACTTTGAAAATGTACTTTCCATGACTAATTTTTGAGCTTATGAGTTGACTCAATGATGTTACTTATCTTAATCTTAGGCAACCAAAGAGCAGTCAAAGAAAATATGCTTGACTATTGAACTAGATGATGTGAGTGGCCTTAATGTCGACACATAAATGACTCTCATGGTTTCAGAGGTCTCTAATAAATTATGGCTAGGGAAAATAGAATCAATGAGATGCAAACACATAACCAAGAAACAAATATGGAATAAACCTAAGTCCCAAAAATAATCCTGCATATATATAAAAGTGAAAATACACTAGAACACTATCTCATTAACTCAGTCAAATAAACTAAAACATTCAAAATGAAAATTAAAGGTGATAAATAAAACCATTTTATAAAACACCCAAGCTTTGATTTTCTTTATTAAAATTTCAAATTAAACTCAAAAGAACCTTAAGTTGCATGGATTAATTTAATATTATAGTTTTATGATTCATCTAAACCATAAAATAAATATTTTATAATAATAATGGGTCCCTATTTAAATTTCAAAAATGGTGTGTGTTGGGGCACAAAAAATGGTGACTCAGTGGGGAAATACTATTGAGTATTTAGGAACCTAAAATCTTGGTTAATACATTATAATAAAACTTCATACCTATAAGAAAAGAATAAATAGACCAAATAATTGAAAGAGACTCCAAATCCCTCTTGTAACATACTAACCCTTTTTCTTTTCTATGATATGCATGTGATATTGTGGAATTTATTTACCCCTTGTTATGAGACTTGTGACAGAGGTCTGGATATACATTTTAGGTTTAATTTTGATTTATTGATTTTATAATATATAGTAAGGGAAGCTTGCTAGATAGGTGTTGATAGCCTTGATATAGATACCACTAATTCCACTCTAAACATTTTTATTTTACCATATAGGTGTCCATATCCCTAATATAATTTACTTGAATCACCTTCCTTTCATCTATTTGTATGATTCTATCAATTGATCTTTTTTTGAAAAATGTATGGAAGAAGGATTGTGAACCACCATTGTCCATGTGTATGTATAAGAAAACTTTTTTTTATCAATACGTCTCTATCAGAATATATCCATTTCAATGTTTATTGTTTCTCATCCAAGTTTTAATGGGTAAAAGTGTAATTAATATTTGCAAATGAAAAGTGTTTCTAAAATTTACATGAGTGTATCAGAGTAACATTCAAAAACCTAGTGAACTTATTTAATTTAGATAAAAAATTGATTTAGATTATAACACATACCTTAATTCATGAGTTATTAAGCACTACAAAAACAAATCTTGGTGAATTCTAATTATGTACTTATTTAGTTATCACTTTTTCTTTTGGGAGGTCTTTTTAGTATTCAACATAAGAATTTTATTGGATTGTTCTAAAAACTTAAGAAACTAGTCTATAAATCAACATAACTAATAATGAAATCAAATGATAATAATATGAAATTAATCTAGGAAAGATGGAAATCTATTTAAGCAATTAAATGATAGAAAGTAGGAAATTACTCTAGAAAGAATTAAATATAATATACTCTTACTATGATAGAGATTACAGTCACTTAGGATAATCTCCATTGAAAAAATGATGAAAAAATGTTTCAAAAATAACCCATTCACTATAAAAGTGAGGTCATTACCATGGAGGTCCCTTAGGTCAAAAGCATTGTTTCCAGAAATCTTAGAGATTTGATATGGACCAATCCATAAAGTAATGAACTTTCCATGCTTTATTTTATTTTCATGTGCCTTATCCCATAAAATCACTAAGTCATAAATTTTGAAAGAATTGATTTTAGATCTTTTACCAAACCACCTATTTACAATGTCATGGTGCTTGCTGAAGCTATGTGGTGATTTTGTTCATATATCCCCCATTTAGATTATGTAAATAAACCTAGGTTAAATCCTTTCATCTACTCTCATATAATCTTGCATGAATTGATATGTTGGTAGTTTGATAATAATAGGAAAAATTGGCTTATGCCCATACACTAGTCGAAAATGTGAAGCATTAAGGGCTTTCTTGTGCATTGTTTTGTCTACCCATAATGCATAATTTAGTATTAGGTGTCATTCTTTTGGTTTGTCTTGTGTTGATTTATTGATAGCATCTATAAAATTCTTATTACTAGACTTAGCAACTCTATTCCGTTATGAACAATAATTTGATAAAAAATTGATGGTAATCTGATTGTTGTAAGCCCACTCTTAAATTTTATAGATTAAAATGTTGGACCATTATCACATACCAAATAAATTGGAGCCCCAAATCTACTTAGTATGTTTTCTTCTAAAATTTTAATAACATATTAGGCTATAAAATTATTTTTATCCATGGAATGTATCCACCCAGTACAATAATTAGTAATTGTTAAAATGAACATATGTCCTATTAAATAATTCAAATTATTTTCTCAAACAAATTCAAGGCCCCATTGATAAAAGGGGTGTTCTTCGATCATAGGATGTAGTGGCTTGGATATGTGTATTTTCATTTTTTATAAATACCTAACATTCATGGTAGTTATGACATGATTATGGGCATATTTGAAAATAGTAGGATAATAGTAATCCATCCTTAGGATCTTGTGAGTTATGGTGTTTATATAAGTATTCTCACTACCTATCCTCTAGTGTAGATTATTCAGGATGTCTATAGTGTCTTTTCTTGAGACACACCTCAAGTAGATGTCTCATAATTATTTATGTATAAAACTCCATTTTTGATCATATAATGGGGTGACTTGAGCCCAAGTGCTCACCTTTTATTTCTATTCAACTCAAGGGGACATGTACCTATTAGTAGGCAGTGGATAATGTGGGCATACCAGTCACCACTAACTACCTATGTTTAATTTATCTGCTTGATGTGAATATATGGATCCATTTCAATCATGAGATAGATGATTACTTATCCTCATACCATATTAATAGGGTTGATTTTAAGAACAAACTCTTGTAATTTTCCCATCTATTTTCCTCTTCTTTTACTCAATTCATTCTAGCTAATTGTGAATTTGACAACTAGGTCTCAAATGATGGTGTACATATCATTTTAAAGAATATAATGACTTAATTTCTTCACTATTTTTATCTAGGCATATATTTTCTTATCTAACATCAAATATTTTAGTTATACATTTTTTATATTAGTAATCAGTAAGGTAATTGGATGTTTATTGTAATCTGCCGTTTATGTCAAGACTACTACTATAGTGTGTTTTGAAGAAAATGAGTACAAAAGTAAATACTTATTAAAATTAGGACTAATTAGAATTGAATCTTGATTAATGGTAGTCTTAATATCTTGAAATGCTTTCTTGGATTGAACTGTCCATTCTATTTTAGCATCCTAATTCAACATGGTGTTTATTTGCTTGACAATATCTGTAAATATAGAAATAATTGCCTCACTAATTTTATCTTTCCAAAAAAATACTTTAATTCTTTCCTGCTATTAAGAAGATTTATTTTTGAAATGGCTTGAATTCATTTTAGATCCATGGAAATACCATCTTTGGTAATAACATGGCCTAATAGTTTTCCTTGTATGACTCTAAAGATTCTCTTATTTGGATTCAATGACACTCCAAATATTATACACATATAAAATGCATTTTATAGATGATCTACATGATCAATTATATTATTTCAAAACACTGTGAGATCATCCATGTAAATTATGATGCATTTTCTAATGATACCTTGAAAAATGAAGTCCATGACATGATATAATATTATTCCTACATTACTTATGCTAAAAGGCATCATTTTATATGTAAAGGTTCCCCAATTGGTGGTAAAATTATTATTCATTCTATCCTCTACTTCTATCAATACTTGATTTTAGCCTAAAAACCATTTTGAAAAGACATCATTTTAGACCCATTGACCATCTGAATTACTTCATCTAAATATCAAAAAGGATAGTTATCCTTTTTTGATGCTCTATTGAGGTTACTGAAATTAATGCATAGCCTAATTTATTGAATCTTTTTCATAACAAGCACTAAATTAAAAACCCAAGTGGAGTTCCTAATTATAAATAAATCTTAGCATCTAGCTTTTGAACTTATGTCTAAATGAGCAGCTCTAGAATTTGTTTCACTAGTCTTTATCACTTCTTAAAGGGCTTGTGATTTGGATTCAAAGGGTTTTAAAAGTATAGTATGTGTGATGACCCTATAATCAAGGATTTTTATATCTTCATATGTCTAAGCTATCACATCTTTGTGTTCTATCAACATATCCTTCAATTTATGTTACTAACTTTTAGTGTAACTCAAACCAATACTAATATACTAAGGATGCTTATTGGCTCCCAAATTCTCTTTAGTGAAATAAAATTCACTCACTTTAGACTATTTATACTTTTGAGCTTATGGATATATATCAAAGGATCATTCTAATGATACTATTCCTATATTTATATGATTCTCTTTTAGCTATAAGACACCATCTTCTCCCATGTATTTTGTGTTCATAAGATCAAAATCATTTCCATATATTATTTGAGATTCAAAGTCACCATAAATATTCATAAATTATATGATTAGTTGATCATCATAACACATATATAAATTATACATGTTTTTTGAGATGAAGGGGCAAGGAACCAACTCCACAAAACTTATGCATTTTAGATTCTTGGAGTGGTGATAAATTTGTAAATGAAGCTACCAATGAATCTAATATCTAATTTTATTATCTTAGGAAATCCTTGATGTTGAATTATTCAAAGGACTCAATAATATCCTAGTACCTATGCTTATAATTTTTTAAGTATGATAATTTACACTAGTATTTGGTTTTGATCTAATTTATAACCAACTCTGAGTTACCAAATATTAATAACTACTTGACATTATGTTTTAGCACAAACTATAATCCCTTCATCAAAGATTCATACTTACATCAATTGTTGGTATATGGTAATCACAACCTATATGCAATGAGATGTTATCTCCCATTTGAATCAATCAAATTTATTCCTACACTAGAGTTTTGCTTGGTCTAGATCCATCAAAATGAAGATTCCATAATTATAAAGGACCTTCAAAATCTTATTCATGAGGCTCATGCTTTGAAATAAATGTATAAACAATTTCATGTGAGGATGAAAAATTTACCCTCTCATTATTGGCATTATATTTCATAATTCGGTATTTCATCTTTGACTTTTAGTCAACTCAATTATAGTTGGCTACTCCTTTCCAAGTTAACCACACATTGGAGAAATTTATTTCCATGTATCCATGAAATGTCTTTGACCAATATTGAATCAATAGTAAGACATAAGATTTAGGAATTTCAATGACCAAAATATATACATATATATATATATATATATATATGTATATACATATATATGTATATATATATATATATGTATATATATATATATATATGTATATATATATATATATGTATATATATATATATATATATATATATACATATATATGTATATACATATATATATATATATATATATATATGTATGTATGTATATATATGTATATACATATATGTATATATAGATATATATATGTATATATATGTATATATATATACATATATATATATATGTATATATATATACATATACATATACATATATATATATACATATATATATATGTATACATATATATATGTATATATATATATGCATGTATATATATATACACACACACACACACACACATATATATATATATCTATGTATATATATATATACATATATATATATATATATATATATATGTATATATATATATATACATAGATATATATATATATGTGTGTGTGTGTGTGTATATATATGTGTGTGTGTGTGTATACACACACACACACACACACACACACACACACACACACACATATATAATTGTAGACATGGCTCTGAGATCTATTTCATGTGAACATTTGGTAACTTTTCAAAGAATAGGATTGTATCCTTGTCTAGCTACAACACTAGTTACAACACTACCTTCTTAGACTTGTTTAGAATCAACCCTAATTTTTTTCAAATAGATATAGGCATGATGTTGGTTGAAGCACCTAATTCTACCAAACAATTATTCAAATTGTCTCCAAACATTTTGATAGTCAATAGAAAAGGTGGTACCTCAGTTTTGTCTTGATGAGTAACTACATTAATATATGTAACTTTGGACTTATCAATGAATGGTTTATCGGTCAATTATTTTAATAAAAAATTTATTTCCTATATAATCTAAGACAACTCATTAATAATGATGTTTTCCTTAATTTTATTCATATACTCAAATATGTTTTACCCCTTTTTATTCTATGGATCACCAACCTATTACTAACCATTTAACTTTAGATGAGGTGTATTGATATTAACCTTTGGATCTAGAGGAATAACTACATTTTTATTTAGAGGAATGGAAGTCATGAGGGATGTTGGAATTTTCTTCTCATATTATAGTTATTTATTTGGTGCTACTAAAAAGCATGTATCTCATTTGTATTTTATTTTTTTACATTCTCATCCTCAACTAGGAATGAGAATTCATATGCCTCGAACATCATTCTAGTATTATATGGATATAAATGATTTAGAGGAGATTCATACCTATACATTTCCTTATGGAATATTTAAAAATTAAATTAGTACAAAATTATGTATAGTATAACTCACTATGATGTGTTGTATTGTGAACTCAACACCAATTAGGAAGTTCGACATATAAGCTATTTATTTTAGAAAACTTGTTAGGAGGTAATTATTTTGAAGTATTCCTAGATATTTTAAAAGGCTTATTATACCTATGGAGTATAAAGTTTTAAATAGTATTTTATCCCATGGTGTTTCTTATTCACTTCTACATGCTCATGAACTCATTTCTCAACTTTTGTATCATCTGTTGGATAACATCCATTTTTACTTTTATAGAATTATAAGTAATACCTTGTATGGTAGAAACATTAACTAGTATATGGATTGGATATAATTCTATTGATTATGTGCATACAGATGATTATTTATAAAAATAGGGTATAGGTTAGGTGGACCACATGATATATGCAATTATGTATACACTTAGTTCTGATTGTGAGCCATAACATTTGGAATAAGATTGAGGGCTATAAAATTAGGACCAATCTTGGGCAAGTCTAAATATTTCAACTAGGGATTCAATTTTTTGTGAAGATTGATATCTTTATCATTGGACAATGGAAGTGATGTATTCTTAGGTACTCTTTAGAAGAAGACAACTTTCATAGATTCAAATACATTCTTGTAAATCTTAAGGGCCAATGTAGCATTAGGTCTATAATCATTGTTAACTTAGATATACATATTTTGAAATATTGCATTAAAGGATCTGATTGGATCATTGGACTCCCTTCTCATGCTTGAAAAATGTTGGTATATGACACATGGGTTAGTGACCTATCCAAACCATGACAAAAAATATATAGGGATACTATTTTTAGGAGGTAATTATATCTTCAAGGATATTAAAGAAACAATCATAAGTAGCATATTGTAATGTAAAATGGAAAAGTATGCATGGCACATCTTCATGGGTTATGTTTATCATCCCTAATTTAGTCTTGAAAGACTTTATATATTCTTTAATAGTCTTTCTTCCTAAGGGAGAAAGGGAAGGAAGATACTTTTTTAGGTTTATAGATGAATCATGCATGTCTCTAGCTACAATGTTAAAAGAACTAGTTAACCAATCTAGGGCCATCATACATAGATGAATATGACCTCTTATAATTGGGGAATAAGATTGGGTCCTAGGTCCTCTTAAGATGCCTCTAAACTAAGTTTTTCTATGGTTATACAAGGGTGGGACTAGTACAACAGTATCTAAGGTGGACCTTGTTAGTCTTTTAGGTATATCCAATGCAAATCAAATTATATTCTTAAGAAATGAAAATGTGATCCCTTATTATAGTGATAGATAAAATATTACTAATGTAGGTTTTATTCACACCATAAAATATTATTATGTAGCCTCTAAAATTTTAGGATCAATGAAAATATTCACTCCAAGGCATCAGTTTTGGGGTATTTAGTTTTGTAAATAACCTAGTAGTGTGATAATGGTGAACAATGGGTTATTTACCTTAGATGGTTCATATGTATAGAATCCAAAATAAATAAAATTATTAGCATGGGGAAAAGGTAATGATATTTAAAATGATTTGTCATTAATTATAATAAAAGAGAAATATAAGTGTTAAAAGGAACTAAAATATTCATAAAGAGAAGAAGATTCATGCAAGAAGAGGAAAATACTTTATAGGAAATTATATGGGAAATAAAAAGTAGACCATTTATTGGAATAAATTATATCTATTATGGTTTCATTTAGTTTCTAGTTATTCTTATTCTCTTCATTTATTATTTCTAGTCAATATTCATTATTTTAGGTTTTAATATGGCTTATTTTTTATTATAGTTTATCATTCTTTGTATTATACTACATTAATAATGGTGTGTCTTCTAATTCATATTTGAGCCTAGGTCATGAAAAATGAATATTCAAAATATTTAAAATATTTGTGGAAGATACTAATTGGTATTTAGACTGGGAGAAGAGCATTTTTTTTACTTCTCTAGTCATTGTTGCTTTTGGAGCATGTTTTAGGTGACACCATTAAAAATTAGGCACAATTTTTTTAAGATTCACTAGTTGAGGATAAATGAGTCAAAGGTCATGTTTTAAGGTGGAACAAATTGCTATGCCTAGGAATAATATAATATACAAATATTGTAACTATATCTTGTGTATCTTGGGTGTTAATCTGATAGTGTATGACTTCAATGAGGAGTATCATGGAAAAAATATGTTGTGTAACCTATGTATTCCTCAAATAAATATTGGAGTCAATAATAAGATGGCATGCATAAAAGAAGAGGACATGACTTTGAATCAATTCTTGACAATGGAAGGGAATGAAAACATAAAACCCATGATCCATTTATAGTCCTAAGTGGTGGAGCTAATAGTCTTATAAAGCAAGATAAAAATATTGATGTGAATAATTAAACCATTATAATGCAAATAATGAAGCTATAGATGATTATGCAATTATAAATGGAAGGATTTACCAATGGATATCCTTGTATGTATTTTTTTTATTTTGTATGATATGTTATTAGTGCATTATGTGTATGTATAGGATGGAGTAATGTAATTAGTGATGGTGTTAAATATATTTGGTTATAATGTGTTTCTATTTAGAGATGAATTTTGTAGGTGGAAAGATATATATTTTTATATGAATGCTACATAAGTGTCAGGTTTCACACCTATAGGATGGGTTGTGTACAACTATGAGGATGAAAAATCTTTAGTTACAATGACACATCTAGGTATAATTATTATTTGGGTTAGTATTTTTATTAAAGATGAGGAAAATGAAATTTAAATCTTTAGGGTGGTGTTGTAGCCTAAAATTTCACCCTATAAAATTCATGTATACCTTCTCAAGTTTAGGAGAACATGGAACTATATCTCCTCATTGACAAGCCACTATCAAGAGATAAATCTATATGTTTCAAAGGGATAGCTCCCTTGATTTATCTCTTAGACTCATATTACATTAGAATAATAACTATTGGGGGTGAAAAGAGAATAAGGAGACATAAAAGGAACATATGATAATGAGGTGATACACCAAGATAACTCCACACAACACACTTACATATGCACTTAAGAAAGAAAACTACAAAAACTGAATTCAACCCTATGTCATTATAGCATAAATATTACGTCATTATAGCATAAATATTTCTCATAGAGGTAAATTATTATGCATATCTAGAGGTGGGTGAAAATAAGGTCTGATACAAGAAATTACTAGTCCATCTCACACTTCAAGACACACTTAACAAATAATACACATTATGGATCCTAATAGAAGAGATGTCACTCACACAAACATGCAAGAGCATAAATGAAAACAAGGAGAAAATGTTCATCACTTATCAACCAAATAAACCAATTAAAATAGTTAAGATATTTTTAAGAATTAATCAAATTAATAAAACTTTATTTAAATGTAAATGATGTGTCAAAACCATCATGACTTCACTATACAATTATGGATCCATTACAAATCCAAAAAGGATTGAATATATAGACATAAGAGAAGAGAGAAAATAAGTGAAGATGAAGGGTCATGAGACCAAGTGTTAAACTATATAAACCAATTAAAATCCCATGGAATGAAGTTTAAAAGAATCTAGGAGGCTATCATAAACATGTGTCAATCTAAAATATATCACCTTCCATAAGTTGGCATAAAACTCCTCATTATCTTGCTTGAAACTACCCTCGTGATGGTGAGGGGTTTACTTTCTGATATAAAACCACCATATGGAGTTTTAAACATGTGATATGACATTAGAAGGTGAATAAGAGGTAAGTGTAGGTCATCTATAGCTCCCTAACTAATGCATTCATCCTTATCACCTATTATTCACTACCCACAGTCATTCATCACTAATTCCCTAGGTTTATCCTCACACTTTTCATCAAAGTGAGTTTTATTTGCTCAAATAAATACATTTAAGAGGTTTTATTAAACTCAAATAGATATATTTTATCCTCTATTTTATTAAATAGACCTCAAAATATTTTAAGTCACCTTTCTCACTTTCTCACTAGGTAGTCACATTATCTTCTCACTGTCTGTTTAGATTGCATATAGTGGATGAGATAAAAGAGGTATTTTCATGTTCATACAAGGTTATGAAAAGTTTAATAAGTGAGGATAAGTCTCTAAATACTTCCTATAATGGTTTTCACTTGTCTATCCTACTCTACACCTGCAAAACAACTCAAATATTATACGAAACTCAATATTATCCATGTTCATACAAGTGATAGTATGAAGTGGATATAAAGGATCCTAAAAATTTTATAGACATTTTAAATAAAAATTTATGGCTAGATTACCCATTTTGAATCCATCTCTTTCTATATCTTCTCCCTCAGGTCTAAACAAGGGTTTTGAGAGTGTTTTTGGTCATCTGATTCTTAGGGATGATTCATAAAACCTAATTTATAAATACTTAAAAATTATACCAAAAATAAGTTTAGGATCACATTAAATAATAAATATATACTTGAGGCACAATGCAGTTGGTTTATACAGATATGAGCACATAAAGTTGGTCTCTTTAGCTCTCTCATGTATTCTAGATAGGTCTACGATGATTTTACGTAAAATTGACCACCTATATGTCATATAATATAAAATAGTATTTAAAAATAGTAATTAAATTTATAATAAAGGTCATAATTTTTTTTATAAATTTCTCATGGTCATATAGAGTAGTCTAGGCACCTTTAGGGCTTAAGCCTAGTTCTAGGTCTGATAGTCTTGACTATATATAGATGTGTATTTGACTATTATAAGGGATTCATATGAATTTGGGTTTTTATAAAACATTTTTAATATTCATATTAAATTTATAAAACATCCCATAGTCACTTTATATCTCCCCTCCATCCATCTTACTCTTCACATACCAAACATATAGATTGGGTTGTCTGTGGAGTGCCCTTTATCTGAGACAAAATAGAGGGAATCTAACCTATTTTTCTGAGAAAATTGAGACTATGGAGGATTTTATTAAATAATTATGATTAATTATAATTTTTTTTAAATTTATATCATACTTATAGACCTCTCAAACCTTCAATTCTTCAAGATTGGTTCACTAGGTCTATGTAGTATGTAGGGTTTGGTTAACTGTAGGTTGAGGTTGGAGCCCTAGTTCTTGATATATTTATCCTATCCCTAAGAGTCACATGGGATGTTATATATAAATATTAGGATTTTTTTTCATATTCATTCAAACATACACCATTTCATGCCAAGGTAACTTGCATTTTCATATGCCTAGACTAGTCTACAGATTGCCTTCAATTGTAGGTGTGTATTCATAATCCACAAGGTTCTTGAAGGTGTTGATGATTATTTGAGGACAATATGGAAGTATTATAGAAAATTTTGAGAATTTATCCAACATGATTATCCATATTATCTTTTTTAAACTTTAAATATTGGTCTAGACTGGTCTACTACATATATCAATTGTGTCACCTATAGGTACTCATTTGGAAAATCAAGAATCTAGTAAGTGGATGTTTCCTTATTTAAACGTTGTGGTTCACTCCCTTGGTTTAATATTGAGGTTATAATGTAAATTACACCATTTAATTCACTTTTTTCCTACCATGATACCATACAATAATTCTCACCATCAACACACCTAGGTTTTCAAGTTGTTCCAAATTCATGTAGGCTCAAATGGGACTATGTTTATAAAATGTCTACAGTGGAAGCCTGACTAAATGAAACTCCACTCTACCATCACTCTCTCCTTAATTATGAACCATATTATTGATTCAATAAATTAACTTTGGGTCTAGTATGATATCATGAAATATTTATACCTACTCAAACCTCATGAATATTTACCAACATATGCAACATTGTGAGGTAGGATTCCCTTCTCAGAGAAAGTAAGGTAACCAGTAATATTTCAAACTTATGAACATAAATTTAAGTCTAGTTATGTGTATTATATTTTCCATTCAAAAAATCACCTCATTTGTATTCTCATATTTAGCTGTAGGACTCAATTGAATCCAAACACCTCTAGAGTCTTTTCAACACTCTGGTTTAGACCTCTTATATAATCCTATAGGTTGCTATCATATTGAAGTCTGACTGTGATGAATAGTTTCACCATCTTAAGAACTTAGTCCTATTCAATGATAGTATATAGAAACATTGAATACATTATAAGAATTAAAATATGGTGAATACTTAGAGCACAACTTGGCTTTCTCTTAAATCATTGACATTCACCCTCTAAGGTATACACACTCATAATGCATACTACCTACATATGACAATGAGAGACTAGGTCCATCATGAACTCAAGGTAATGCTTACACGCTCATATGAGGTTCAAAAGACACATTATACTAAGTATTTTTCATTTCAAGATGTTTTAGGAACTTCCATTTGATGTCTTCACCTACAACTAAAAATAACTATTTGTAGACCATTGATGGTACTCACTTCAAACTCAAGGATGATCCTTCATATCTCTTTATTCTCAACCATGAAAAATAGGTTATAAACAAAATTAAAAGGAATAAAATTCTTTTCAAATACATTATTACATCTTGTAAACATCATACAATTAAAAAAGTTAAGAAAACTAGAGGCCATGGGGATGAGAAAGAAAAATTGAGACACTAATAATCTTAATGATTGTTTATAGATCATAGTTTACCAAAATATAAACTCTTACCATGAAAAGGAAGTTAATTAAGGCTAATATCACTTATAAAATTCATTCAAATCAACTCCTCCTATCTTATTTGTACTAATAGAAAATTGACTAACCTATTTGACCTTGCAAAGGAAGTGAAGAGAGATAAATTGGTTTTTGCAAAAATTGAATCTATGATTACTTATTAAGAATGGATATGGACTGAGAAAATTTTAAGGGAAACTCTTGAGCCTTCTCACATGCCAAGTGTAATTTTTATGCCATACAACTACGTTTAACTACCTGAAACTACTATTATCTCCTCCTTTCCACATTAAAATTGCATTATGTCAGTTATAAAATATTTTATGTAACCAAGTCTGACATATTTTACATTATAAATTCACTTGACACACTTTTCATATTTTAATAAATTGTACATTTCACAAAATGACTCAAAAGGTGGCCAAAAGGTGACATTATGGAAATATTAGGACATAACACATATGACAAAGGTGAAACATACAATATAAACCTAAAAATTACCATGTGAGACCCTATAGTGATTTTGAATATATAGGGGGTTTACCTCATTTGACCTAGGGTCAAATTTAGTCAATAAGTGGTTTTCATGCAAGAAGGTAATGAAGTTAAAAATCATTATTTTCATTTGGAGACACTACAATTTACATAGAAGATCAATTACATTATAAATATACATGTTATCTTTACTAAGCTATTTGTATTCCATGGGAATTCACTTTGATCTTTTCAAGTGGGTTCTAAGGGATATTGGCCATTTTAGTTAGGCCCCTAGAGAAATCATTTGTCAATTATCTAAAATAATTGATCTTATGTATAAGGTTACATGCACTAACATTTGTGGAGGATATTTTATAGTCAGAGAGCTAAGTGGAATCCATAATGGAAGCTATGGTAGAGGAAAATGCTTTAGATATTTATAAATAAACAAAAATAACAAATTTTGGAAAACTTGCTCAATGAGGATTACTTTAGTGGGAATCAGGTTCTTGAAGATATTATCAAATATAGATTGAACACTTGCCTCTTGAATACCAGGATGGAATAAATATCTTTATATTGTATTTCATCATCCATATTTTAGGTGATTAAACCTCATTTGATTTTATCCTTGACACATTATTTTATAATATTAGAATTGTGTTAATACCTTAGTCTCAGTAAAAGTGATGGGTTGTTAATTTTTTTATTTTGGCAAAGTTCTAGATTGGAAGAGGTCTAAAACAAAGTAAAAGCTATTATGGTTTTATAAAAATACAAACACATTTGAAGGATATATTAGATAATTAGTGTACATGATATTAAAAAGAGAGAGGAGATCAAGGATAAGATACCTCTAGTAGGTAGGTAGTTATCTCAAATGATTTTTTAATTGCATAAAATTATAAAAACATGAATTTTTAGGGATTTTATGTTTCTTAGGGATTTTATGTTTCTTAAGATGAGACATATTTTTAAGTCTGGGTGAGTGTTAACATGGGAAAAGGGAAATGATATTTAATATAATTTGTCATTAATTTTAATAAAATGGAAATATAGGTGTGAAAAGGAAGTCAAATAGTGATAAGGATAAGAAGAGTCATGCAAGAAGAGGAAAAGCCTTTATAGGAAATTATATGGGAAATAAAAAGTAAACCATTTTTTATAATAATAATAATAATAATAATAATAATAATAATAATAATAATAATAATAATAATAATAATAATAATAATAATAATAATAATAATAATAATAATAATAATAATAATAATTAAAGGCAAAAGTGGGGTTTAAAGGGACCCTACCCAAACAATAGTATCACACTTGTGGACAACCATAAGTAGTAAGAAATACCATCTTCCAAAATAAAAAAACAAACCTAGAAAATAGATAAAACAAAAATACAATAGAGACACAACAAAACAATAACACTCACATAGCCCAAATCAAACATGAAATACTCAGATGCTGAATATTTTCCAATTTTCATAAGCCTTGATCCAATATTTTATCATGATTTTAAGGTTTATATCAATGATCATGTTCATGTTATCCTCTTCATTTATAATGATGATGACTTTGATTTTATTATTAGTTCTAATTCCTTCATAAGTATCACCCTTGTTGCTGAAACACATGGATAGGCCTTCCATGTTGTGCATAGAGTTGTTAATAGTAACTATGCTAAAATTAACAAGGATGTTTAACTTATATTTGGGGTCTTTGTTCTCCCTCTCTATTGTATTAACTCTATCATTGAGGGATTAAATAAGGGATAAAATCTCAACCTCCTTTTATTTGGTACAAAAGAGACCATCCATTTGATTGAACTTGTTGACATCTTGCTTCAACTGGGTATGGCTATTAATAAACCATATGAGAAATGCTTTGTGAAGACTGACTTTATCTTCCAAAAATTCTAGATTTATATAATTCTTGACATACTTAGCCATGACTTTAGGATCCAAAATGTTATGATTATTAGAGGGAGGCTCCCCACCCTTGTCTTCATGCCTATCCTCCCCAACTCTGCTTCTAGATCCCCTATTCAAATTCCTCTCTTTCTCATGAGAAGATGAAACATGAATAGGGCTATGATTCCCTTGGTTAACATATGGATCATCAAAGTATACCACAAAAATATTAATCTGATGAAAAGGATTATTCACATTCACTTTAGAAGGAGATACCTTAGACTATTATTTGGGTTTGAACTTAGTGTTGCTATGAATAAATCTAGAAGAATGCCTGATTGTGGGAGGTTATTGAGAAATATAACCCTCTATTTAATCCTAAGCTATTAGATTCCAAGTTGGAGGAGATATATATGGTCTATGATCATTATCCATACCCTGAGGTTTTGGATGAAAACCTAAAAAATATTTGCAAACAAGGAATATAACCGCTTGATGAAGTGGCTCTTTAATTTTCTTACCCTGCTTCACCTCCAAAATTGACTATTTCATTGAATGATGTAGAATGGAATAATAATGGGAATATTATGTCTAAGTTAATTAAAAAATGGAAAATTATAGAAATTTATAACCTTATAGTGACCATCCAAAGTCACATACCTTATCAAATTCTCTACAACCTCATTGAATAGAGAAGGAAGGTCTTCTCTTTTGAAACCCCATTGAAATGGCATGAGACACTCATTGCCCACTAGGAATTTATCCTTATCATGATCAAAATATTTAGTAATCTTGTTGAATTTATGATCTTAAATTTTGAGTCCTGTGACTGTAGTGATGAACTCACTAATTTCAACCAAAAGATTTCTGATTAAGACCACTCTATTTCTCCATTTTTTAACAAATTGCCTAGATAGATGCCTATAAATACCATAAATCTAGTTAATATAACTAGTGATGCCCTTATTATGGATTATTTACCAAACCTTTGGCTTGTTTCTAATGTTTTATACTGATAAAGGTTCTAACCTATTCAAGTCTCCTCCATTGTAGACTGTAGACCCAAAAATACCTTCAAACTAAAAATATAGATTTTCCCCTACAACATATGATTTGAAAATAAATCCTAATTTGTCTTGAAATATCCAAGATATACTTGTTTATGTTTTACTTATAATTATGAATGCCAAAAATGCACCCCATGCCATCTTTCAAAACACAATCATTACAAAGTATGTTAACCATTCTCTACCTAATGATTTTAATTATTCCTCACATGATTTACTTATATCATTATGTAAAATGTCATTAATATTATTAGGTAGGACTTCCATATCATTTCATACTTTTAATTGTCTAGCATCAACCCCTTTGTTGGAAAAAAAAATCTGCAAGCATATTGCCTTCATGGTAGGTGTGCTGAAAAGTAATACTTTTAAAACTCTATTCCAAGTGATGAATATCCTCAATAATGTAAGAAATAGACTAGATAACAACATTATTCTTGTTTATGTAATTTATTATGTTGAGGGAATCCATTTTAACCAAAATATATTGAAAACCCAAATCAATAGCCATCTAGATGTCCCATAAAACTACTAAGGCTTTTATAATATGATTTGATTAAACACCCATAAATCCTTCATATGTAGCTAGAAAAACCCCATGATTATCTTGAAACACCCCTCCACACCCAAAATCTCTAGGATTTCCTTTGTACTCCCCATTGAAGTTAATCTTAATCTAAGCAAGAGGGGGAACCAACCATCTCACATTTTTCTTGAGGATAATCTTCGGATCCACCATAGGTCTATCATCTAGGGAGATAAACCACTCCTTGGAAATGACTTCCACCCCATGATTATCTTTAAACACCCCTCCACCCCCCAAAACTCTAGGATTTCCTTTTTACTCCCCATTGAAGTTAATCTTAATCTAAGCAAGAGGGGGAACCAACCATCTCACATTTTTCTTGAGGATAATCTTGGGATCCACCATAGGTCTGTCATCTAGGGAGATAAACCGCTCCTTGGAAATGACTTCCTCAGATGAGGAGAAGGCTGCTTCTTACCCCAATTAATGATTTTGAAATTATTATAAATAAGTGTAAATATAGAATTGGCAATTCTAAGACACATACTCCTCTTATCCCTAAAGATTCTATTATTACATTCTTTCCATATAACCCAAACTAGATTAGGGAAATGAAGTTTCCATAAAGCTTTAAGTTCTTGGTGAGCATAAGGGATCTTCTAGGAAAGCCACACATCCAACAAAGAAAATGGGTGAGCCCAACTAACTAGGAATTTCATATACAACAGGCCCTAGATTTCAAATGAAAAGGCACATTCTAAGAAAATGTGGTCTCATTGAGTTTCTAGTTATTATTATTCTCTTCATTTATTATTTATAGTCAATCTTCATTGCTTTGGGTTTTAATATGGTTTAGTTGTTATTCTAGTTTATCATTCTTGCCATTAAACATGTTAACACAAATTATACTTGAGTCAGATGGATGGATTCTAACCTAAGGTAGGCTGGATCAAAACAATTATAAAAGGAGGGAAAGGTAGGGATAAAATAGGGTTTATGAACCAAAAATAAAAGAAACTCTTCCAAACTAGATCCTACACTATGGGTTAGACAATTTATAAAGACCTCATGCCTTTTACAAGTTTCTATTATTAGACAAGACACAGACACAATTAGGAGTCTAAGGAAACAAATAAAATAAAATTTAATGCTCATAATCAAAGGTTTTTTCCGATGTATGATTAAAATTATACATCTTCAAATGGAGATTATGATTATTAAACACAAAAGAATTCAAATTATCCACTACACAATATGAATAACTATATTTAAGAAAACTACTACACAACCCAAAGAATAAAATATGAAAATTATGGAACTTCTTCAATGAGTTACAAGGTTTTGGGAAAAACAAAGATTGCTCATTAAGATGAACTTTTAGAATAATCTATAGAATTTATCTTTCACTTTAATAGCCAAAATTATCCTCTCTTTAGAATGGATAGGTTAAAGGTATATATATGCTTGGGGAGGAGTTAGATCATCCTCCAATCAATATTTAATTTTACATTTCTAATTATATGCTCAAGAGTTACAATTCATGAATAATATGCATGTATAGGATATTCATAAGGTAGTTGGCCAAAATTACATGATTATATATATATATATATATATATATTATAAATAGAGTAGAGGCAAAAGTCTCTTTATATTATAATACATGTAAACACACATACATACAAACATATACACACATACATATATACATCTATGGTGCCAACTTGGCATTATTGGAAGAGAAAGGCAGCTACATGTTTGGTGTAGTTATAAAATTAGATTAAGGAATTTCATGTGAAGAGGTTGTTGAAGTAGGACCAATAATAATATACACCACTATGTGAATGATAACTTAAGGTTGAGTACATGTAGGAGGTAATGGTAATATACTATGCATTGTATTAGTAGTTTCCTCAATAACATTGAGTTTTTCTTATAATGCATAGGTAGTGTTGAACTCAGTATTGATAATTTAAAAATTGAACATGTATAGATTGAATATACATGTCATATCATACATTATCATTTTATGATCATATTATAAGGATCTAAATTTATCTTTGAGGGCCTATGCCTTAGTAACCTTGTCCTTTGCAAAAATAATTAGTTTTAAAATCACTTTACTAGTCTTATATACCATGACTTCTACTTCAACCTTGAATATCTATATAGTGGATCTAAATAATCCTTCAAAATTGGGCTTATTTACTATTTTACATGTAGATTTAATAAGAATTATGACCCTCATATCCCTTGATATTTATATAGCCTATTTCTCTTAGATCACAAATTATGTTATCAAGGCCTTCATCTATTGGTATAAGTTAAAGGCAGTGTCTCTTTTAGAAATAACATAATTTAAGGCCCACACAACTTCATAGGTGGTCATTAGATTTACATAACTATAGTCACTATTTATTATATATGAAATCAAAATGTTAAACCTCTTTTCTAATTCCTTCAATTTGTTCCACAAGGTTAACACCCTTCCTCAATGAGGTTAGGACTCACCCCTTGAAGTCCTTATTATTTTCAGGATATTATAAAATTTATTTTCTATGATTTGAACATTTCCCACTATTTATATTTAAGCCTAAATAATATAAATCTATATAATCCTTTGTCTATCTTGGTCCTCGCTTCTATACATTTCTTTCATAGCTTCTCAAGTTGAGTCCATGAAAACACACAAATACTCTTTATACTCCTTAGGGTCATTAGGGTTCCATTTTTATTTATTTTCCAAGGGAAATAAATTCTCCCTCTACTTAAGTATTATTTCCTCCCCTTTCCTATATACTACTTTTCTTTTCCTAACCCTATATATAGTGCTAGTTTGTTTATCAAAGTGTGTACTTATTATTGGAAACTCTATGAGGACCAATCCCATTCTAATATTTTTTCACTTTTGGGACTCTTTGACCTAAGAAGAGAGAATGATTTATCCTTATTATTCATGTTTACTAGCCTATTCAAAGGTGGAATAGAGGATGGTTCATGGTGGAAGAATTTAGATACTTATTTGTATAGGTAGTTATAGAGGTAACTGATTGACCCTACTCCATCCCAAGATATCTATATAGGGTGTAGTCTCTACCACATATCTTATTTATCTTTGATTCTTTAAGATGGTAATAATAGAATAATTAGTATGAGTGGACTAAGTAATGGATAAGTCTAATTAGGTATATGGACTAAAGGGTATATGTGGTGATCTAATATCAAAAATGGAAATAGACACCAAGTTTTCAAAATGATCCCTCTTTTTAGGGTCTTGGGGTTTAGATACTATTGAAGTTGCGATTTAAAGAATTAAATAAATAAAGGAACTAGAATTTTTCTCCCTAGTTTTGTAAATATTGGCATGGGTATATAACTCCTTAGTTTTTAAACAATATTACTACAATGAATCATATGGAGAAAGGGGTGTACCATATAGAATAGTAAATGTCCAATTAACAACACTAATATTTTTGATTTTAAGGGAGGAGGTGAAAGAAGATGCTATCATATTAAGGGCATGGTTTTCTTATTTAGTAAGAAAAATTTCACCTTGTGTGGAGGCCAGTCTATCTTATCCTTCCATAATTTCATGTTCTTCCTCTTCCTCATCACTGGTGTAATCTACCATTAAGACTAAATATTCTTGTTATTCTTCTAATTACTCACAAAGAGGATCTCTATGAGTGAATAAACCTTTTTTTAGGTATTTCTTATATCTAGTAAATCTTAGGATAAATTGGAAGAGTTTTGGGCTTCTTATGGTAAGTAGTAGTGGCTAGTTGAGTGGAAATAGGGCTTTGCCTTGAATTAGAAGTAATGGAAGATGAAAAGGATTCAATAGTGGATGAAAATGAACCATTTATCATAGGTGGAGATGAATTGGAAATGGAAGAAGTCATATAAGTTGGAATGGATGGGAGAGACACAATAGATGAAGGTGGAGTTATTGAAACTATAGGTTCCTCTAGGGGAGATGTTAGAGGTAACAAATGGTTTTTTTAATGGAAAATATTTGTTAATTGACGAATATTCTATTTTCTAAAGCTAGAATTTGGTGATTTTGTGTGGTATCTGATAATGTGGAATCACCTAAATTTTAGGGGTAAAAGTTAATTTTGAGGGTTAGCTAGCCTACTTTAAAAAAAATAATGTTATAAATATATTCCATTAGTATATTAAAACCCAATATAGACACATTTGCTAGCATTTCACTATTAATCCTAGATTTTACTATCAAGCATCAACATTTTACTATTGAGTGTCAAGATTGTGCTATTAAGCATGAAATTATGTTGTCAAGCATCAACATTGTACATTCATGTTTCAATAAATTCAGTTATTGGTGAGGTTTTTGTTACATATTTAGATTCCTCTCAAAAAGTTATGCAATTTTAAGAAATTTCATCACAATATGAGTCTATATGTAAACATCACAACATCTCAAAGATATCAAGTTAGCATTACACATGCAGATGGCCATTAGCATATGCTGATGGCCATCTGCATGTGTAATTCCAACTTGAAAGCTTCTAGAGGCCATAACATTTGTATATAGGGACAGATTATGATGATTTTTTAAAATTACATAATTTTTTTAGAGGAATCCAAATGTACAATCAGATTTATGCTTAGGGATTTTTTATGCAAATAATAATTATTTTCCCTATTCCATCACTTGATTCATGTAGATAATTAATCATGTTCTAAAATGATTTTCCACCATTTCAAAACCAATTTACCTAAAAACATCCAATGTTATTTTTATGGGCCACTAAAATTTCCCTAGGTGACAGGGGTTCTATTATGGATGAGATTACTACAAAAGAATTATATAAAAATTTAGGAAGACTTACTTGTTGAACTATAGTTAAAGGAAGAAAAGGTTCCAAATAAATTTATCTTGAATTCCCACATGTGGGAGGTGATGCCCTTGTATTTATCATAGACATTTATATTCTAGACACCGATTGAGTATTTAAAAATCCCTTTGGGGATCTATCTCCCTTTGAGTGGCATATTATTCCATTAGGATAACTTCTTATATTTGAGGAGAGGGAAGATGGTCTTATTCCAGGGATGATTGAGCATATGACCAAGTCCATTGATAACTTGAAGATATATTCACCTCCTTTACAATTTTTATTTCCTTCTCTCCAAACATGTTTGTTCATATGAATGTAGAACTCATAGTCATTTAGAGCATTGATGAATATTTCATCATGCTCAATTTTTTTATGGCCATAGTAAATATGAACTCCCTTCTTCTTGATGTCATTGAGATATTTTTTGAATATTCCCCTAGAGTCCAAATCTTTGTATCATGCTTCTTCTAAGTCATAATGGGGTCTAATTTTTCCAACTATATTGAGGTGTTTCCTCATTAAATACTAAATTTGATCGATGCTCAAAGGGTTTTTTTGATAGTAACATTGGTGTTTAGCACTGAGATCTTCATCTACACTTTTGTATATTTTAACTAATATTTCATTTTCTACCACCTTATTAGGGACATAATCAGGCAAATACGAGGGAATTTCCTTATTTCCCTATATATTGATTATGGCATAATCAAGATAGTACTAGTAACCCCCTCTTTTATTTATACTCCTCACATTCTCAAAAATCCTAGGATCTTGATGCCCATAGATGGATTGGTATACTTGTGGATAAATGTCTTATGAAATTATTTTAATTTAACTTCTAAACTCGTAAACATTTATTATGGAATAATCATCATAGACCCAGTAATTTATATATCCATTAGATGGTTCCTGTGGTTTCCTATGAGTTTGTTATATTTTTCCCATGACTACTTTCACTACATAGGATATCATATAAAGATTTACATTGGATGGAATTTGGTCAAATTAGAGCATTTGTGCCCTTAACCTCACACTAATAAATTCACTAAGTGAAATAATTTCATCAGTAGTTAAAATAATGTCTAACAAGGGCACCCATTCCTCATGCATATAGGTGGTACTAGGAAAAACATACAATATGTTCATCAATGCCATTGATATTCAAATTGTTTTCCTAAAATTAAAAATGGGCAATGAGGAGATAACACCATGTCCTTGCTTAATCCATTTTTGAGTTTCCTCTTAACCATGTTATGCTCTAATAAAACATTAGTTAAAACCTAATCATAGGTCACCTTAGACATTGGTATCCTTTAATACTTATCAAATGCTTACCCATAAATATATTATACTACATTTATGTGAAGTTTAAAGTGTAGTCAATACCTAGTAATCACATCATTAATAAATAAATCATGTAATAGATTGATACGAGGCATTACCTTAGATTTTACTACCAGGTTGTGTAATCCCATAGCCTTGATTAGTAGTAAGTCATAAATATATATTCTATCATCTTCAAATAATTGATCTTGTGTTGAATATGGATCTATGTCATGCACCTCATCCCAAATGGTTGAGTAATAAGGGAATCAAAATTCAAGTGCTTCCTTATCAAATATTATATCTAGATATTCATGCCTACTTATGATGGTGTGTAGGGAAATAGGTTGAATTGGGGTTGTTCATGATGAAGATGATTGAAACTAATAAATTTGCTAGGATAAAACTAGGGCTTTTGATAACATGATAAATAAAATTCATAATTTTCTCTTATTCAATTTATGGAAATGGTGACTTGATGTCATTTAAAAATTTACATTTAGTTCCAAAATATCAAGACTTAAATTCTCAATTCATGTAGAGTTAATGCAACAACAAATTTTAGTTTAATTTATCATTTTAATTTGAGTTTTCTAGTTAGCTTTGCAAAATGACTTTTCTCATGTGTTAGATTTTTGTTCACCATGAGTTCTTAGTCATTATCTTAAGACATGTGTCCATTTATTATGCATTAGATTTTAGTCTCATTGTCAAATTTTGCATTTGAATTTTAGCTATGCATCTCCATGATTATGAAACTTGTCACAATCTCATTTACCTATATTTTTAACTTATTATCTTTTTTCGTAAACATTATAAGCTACAAGTTAATAATATTCTACCATATGGCATAATATCAAGAATATGGGGTTCATTTGACTATTAAATATGTACATATTCCTAGTAGGAACTGATTAAATATGATGTTTCTAGGTGTTATAATCCTAGGGTTCTATAAGCTCTTTAAAAAATTATTACATGCGTTCCTTAGTGGGATATGAATTATATTAATGATTACACATATATGGCTCTCAATGATCCACATAAATATAATCCTAGTAATGTACCTTTTATTAATAGGATATGAGTTAACAAGATCATGCCACATGGATGATTATCATTAATATAGGGTCTATGAAACATTGATGTTGTACCTGTATTTTTCAAGTGATGAGTACCTAAGATAGTGCCATGTGGATGACTCTCATTAACATAGATAACTTATAAAAATGTACATTTTTTCTAGCAAGGTCTAATTAAATACGATCATGACACGTGGATAGTCCATTTTGATCTAGATAAATTTAGAGATAATTATATGTACTATGGTCCATTAAGTTCTAAGTGAAATGGATTTTTCCACATATAATGATCTCAAGGTTCTAGGGCTATTTGAAATTCTAATAATGCACTTTCCCCAACTAGTTTTCAAGATTTTGAGTTGATGTGGTGATGCAACTTATCTCAATCTTGAAGAACCAACGATTAAGTGAATAAAATAGGCCCTGATATTGAAGTATATATTGTGAATGGATATTTTTGTCAAAACTAGATGATTATCAAGTTTTTAGAGGTCTCCAATAGACTACATCTAAATAAGCTATAATCAATGATACATGAACATGTAGCCAAAAAATTTAGCTAAGGATCAAATATGGAATATTCCTAAGTCCTTAAAATAATCTTTCACATATATGGAATTTGAGATGCATTAGAACACCATCTCATTAGTTTAGTTATTTAAATAAACTAAAACATTCAAAATGAAAATCAAAGGTGATAAATAGGACCATTTTATAAAATGACCAAGATTTAATTTTATGTATTGAAACATGGAATTAAAACCAAAATAACCTTAGGTTGCATTGATTAATTCAATATTGAAATTTTAAGGTTCATCTAGACCATAAAACAAATATTTTTTGATAGTAATGGGTTCCTATTTGAATTTTTAAAATGGGGTGTGTTGAGACACAATAGGAAGTAATATTTTATTTTGAGCTCAATAGCCCCTACTATGTCGATCTTCTTTTCAATGATCTTTTTTTTTAAGAAATATATGAATTAAAACACCATTCAATTCAGACATAATCAATTTTTTTTGGTCCACTTTGTAATTTGTAGATAATAAATTATTTAAATTTAGAGTGATTAAGATCAAATCCATATAAAATAATCAATTAATTTTTTTTAATATCCAACAGCAGTGTCATTAAAATAGAAGTTTAAAAAAAAATTATCTTATTTATATATGTTAATTTAGCAAATAAAAAACAATGTGTTAGTCTACAAAATAGAAAATAATAGGTGGCTTCAAGAATTTTTTTAATAATGTTTTTTACCAATTACGAATAAATAAATAACTATATATAACATAATGATATAATAATTTCTATTTCAATATGATTTTTATACTAAATATCCAATTTTTATATGTTATTTTAATAAATTAAAAAAATATATATAATTTTATATAGTAAATATAATCTAAAATAATACCACATTACTCAATCAAATTCATTTTGTTTATCATATTTTTTCTTAAAATAAAACAACTTGATCAAAATCACTAATAGTTTTCTTGTATGTTTCCAAAGAGAGACACATGTTTGTGTGCGAACCCACATGATCTAACCATTATCATAAATGTATGAATATATTTGTATCATAATTTAGTGTGCTATAAAATTTCTACCTTGAAGGCAATCCAAAGCAAAGTGCATCTTGTTTTTTGCAATTGAAAAATGTTTTATTGTCTATGAACAATATATAAATTTGTTCCATACATGTTTGTATTTATTTAGAACCAATTGTATATTTTTAATGTATACTAACAAAATATTTATTTTTTTAATCTATAAAATATATCACCTATCTTACAATGTGATATACCCTAGGTAAAAACAAATTCAACATTTTGTATCCATTGAAACTGATAAATGAAATAATTAATCACTCTTGAGTGCATATAAGTAAACCATAAACCAATATAAAAATGTGTTTTTATAGTCCTTAAAAACTTAGGACTATATCTATAGTATAAATATTAGTTACATGAATATATAAAATCATGTTTATTACTTGGCAATCTAAATTTGGTAATTCTTAGAACTCCAAACAATAGTCCTTCCACTCCAAACACCAATAATTTTATTCCAACTAGAATGTGATCTAAAAGTATGAGAGAAAGAAATGGTTTTTAATCTCAGTGTCTTTAGGTTCAATATCTAATAATAATTATTTTTACAATAATAAAATAAAACCATAATCTTGAATATAATAATCTATATAATAATGCAAATTGAATTAAACAAGTTCTATTGAAAATATTAATAAATTTATCAAAACTTCTTGCTATATAGTTTTCAATAAGATATTCAATATTCAAATACAATAGTAAATAAAATTGAATTAATATCTATTTTTTAACTAACATTCTAGTCATAAATGTATAAATTAACACTCTAGTCATATTAGAGGCATATAATATAAATATCCAATTGGTAGTTAATATTTCATGTAATCATAATGAAGTAATTTATTTATTTATATTATATATAAATTCTATCCATCCATAATATGTCATAAAACCTCAATCATTACTTGTATGAGCATAAAAATCTACAAATGGGCTAGGATGCTTTAAAATTTTTATCACATCCTTTTCATTCTTAGTTAAGGCTAGTTGTGTAAATAGTTTCATCATCATCATCCATTTGTCCTTTTTCAATTCTTGACCTTGACTGACCTTCATGGATACAATAAAATTATCCCCTGAAACACTTTTCTTGACAAAATTAACTATAATAATGTTTACAGCATTATAAGAAAATTGAGAACCAACCCAAATTATATCTATATTTTTAAGACAAGTTTCATATATTTTTATTAAAATGTTATAATCCACAAAAAATAAAGGATGTTCCTCCAATCTATCTTTTTTTGGTATTTTTTCTCAATTTTTTTGTGCATTGTTAATTAAATAAGATGAAGTCTAAAATGTAAGTTGAAATTATGAAGACGTAATGATTAGAAAATGGGTGGACATTCTCTTAGTTAAAAGTGCTCATTGTTTATTCGGAAGGTTTATTTATTTTTTAAATTATATTTTGGTATTAGAAACCATATAAATCGAGAACAAACAAGTTTTTTTTTTGAGCCACTTCAGAAATTATTTATATTGACATTCAAAAAGAATTGAAAATAGAACAATTAAATGAGATAAGTAGTAATTAATTTCAAATACCTGATTGGAAGCCAAAAGTGTCAACTGATGGTGTTTAATTTTATGTGCCATATGTTTCCATCACTAAAAATTTCACAACATATTGATGGTCATCTAGGTCTTTAATTATGTCATCATTTTATTCAATAGGGACACTTATTTCTACTAGGTTTGAAGATATGTTTACTAGGTCTATTTCTTAATTTATGGACATCCTTAATTATAACGGTTTAATCAATTATAACAAAAAGTAATATCACATAAACAATTTTGTTAATAATATGAATATGTGGGACTATTGGGTAAGAGTAATCATCATTTATTTTTGGGTTATCTCACCTTGATTCACCATTAGATATTTGTAGGAAATTTTTAACATCATCTCATGATTTATATTCTGAAATATACATATTACTGAATCTCTTTTTTAAATTTATTTTTGTTTTAAATTTATTTGACGCTTTGTAAAAAATATAATGGGGGAATAATTAGTATTGTAATTGTTAATCATGTACTCCAAAAAATTAACTAATATCTACAACATAAATGGATGATCCAATAGTAAAACCCCAATATATACTGGGCACACAATATCCAAGGGATATGTATGTGACCATAAAATTATATGTCCACCTCTACCTCAACAATATTTTTTGTGCTATGAATTCCATACATGCCATAAATGATTGAGAATCCCTGATACCCATCTCATCATTTATCTATAACATCTTTTAAAAATTATTTAATTCATGTTTTTAACTCTTTACATATAGACACAAACAAATTTATGAAATAAGTGTGCTTCAACCATTAAAAAAATCAAGATACAAGAACAAACCATGGCACTAAAACCAATGTAAGAGAGTAGATCTATATTACTTTATATAATTTTTGTTACAACATTACAAAAATAAACAATAAAAACTTCAATACTAAGGGGAGGGAGATGTTATTTTAATCTTATCAAAGTTCTTCTTAATTAAAAAAAAAAAATAACTTTGGCATGTTAAGTCATGTATCTTTATCCCTCGCTTGGGTGATAGTAGTGAAAGATGATATACACATTTATAGAAACATTTTAACATCCTTTGACATTGTTGTTTCTTCATAATTTTTATTACTCTCATTTACTATGACAATATTTTTTATTTTGTGTTTTCCTTTCCGATCTCCAAAATCTTAAAAAATCTAACAAGTGGATTTCATGAATATCAAAATTTTCTAAAATGTTAGATGTAGTGCACCCTATTAAGTCAAGTTCTTCTAACATTAGTGACTTGAAATAATATATAACTTTTGCCCTTATAGTTGTATCTTAATTCATCATTTTACAATGAAAACTTAACATTTATACTTTGAAACTAAGGTGAATGGATGTTCTTATCCAAAATTACTTATTTATAATTTTAACTACAATATGGATATCTCTTCTACAGATATTACCCTTACTCCTTTGAAAAAAAATGTTGTTAGATTGTCAAAATATTTTGGATTGAAATTTGGATCACAATACTTTTTTGGACAACATGAAATCCCACCATGTTTATATATTTGAAAATACAACACCCATTTTCCCCTATATCATTTGATAAGAGGAGAAATGACAACTTATCATTCATGCTATTTATTTTATGTTTCTTAAAAATATTCAAGATTTATTTTTCAAAATACTGATTCTAAACATTAAAAGATGAGGTTAGATTTTTTCCAAAATTTATTTATATTTATAATTTAATTTAAACATAAATATTAAATATCTTTTAATTTCTTTCCTTTTCATGGCCATTACTAGGTCATTGTGGTCTTCTCTCTATGATCTATGTTGACATTAATTTATATAGATGGTTAATAAATTATGTATGAACCCATATCTTATTTGCCATGTTATGTTGTTTACAAATACTAATTATCTACTCATTTGTGGCCTTATATTATAGAATAGGAATAGGTCTTTATTTTATTATTTCATGTATAGATGTAAAACTATGGTTTGCCAAGATAGTATTTTGTACATCGATGGTATATTGGCCATAGATAATATAAAATTGAGTCTCTAGGTCATGTTAGTCTTGATCAAACCTTACATTTATGATATCACCAATTGTTTTCTGAATATGTAATAATAGTGCATCCCTTTGAAGATTCATTGGGTTAAAAAACATTGAGATAACTAGATAATCAACACTATCTATGTCAAGAGATCGGCACTGGTATTTAAAGGTGCCATGTTGTTGTGTGATTTCATAATTTTGGGAATATTAGAGTATTATTCCTATATTTAGGTAAAGGTTTAGAATAAAAAAATAGTTAAAAATTTATAATAATTAAGATGCTAATTTATATAATTTAATTGCATTTTTAACCTTTTTATAAATAATAATAAATGTGGAGAAAATAAAACTTAGCTGAAAATGGAATGAGATGGCTGAGATATAGTCTAGAATTCATTATGTAAGACTAGGATAGTATTGCAAGTTGGGATTTAGCCTTTGTTTTATGATTTTATAGGAGCACTAAAAAATAAGACCGAAGGTTTGGTTCTATAATCCTTTTTTTTCACTATTGTCTGAGATACCTAACCTTTTTGGGTTTTGTTTGATGTGTCTATTGAGCTTGCCTATGAAATTTTAGATATTGGATGTATAGGGATCTCCCTATAGATCTTATTTAGTCTTCAAACCCTAGACTCCATTTTGATTTGAAAAAAAATGAGGAAGAGGGGAGGTTAGTGTGTGTAAGATGCAATGAATGTGTATCCACACACCTTTTGTGGGTATGTTGCCTACATACCAATAATTTGAAGAGGGATCAAGCCATATTTAGTTCTTCTACTTGATGTGCTTTGTGAAATTGTTTGTATGAAGATGAAAAATGCTAAAACTAGATTTTCTTGAGGTGGCTAGGGACTGGTGTAAGGATTTTAATAGGCTTGTGGCTATATTAGATGGATGTATGCAGAGAATAGGGAAATATGCATGAGTAGTCTTTCTTGTATTCTTGATTACTTTGTGATATTTAACAACCCCCTCTAATTGAACTTAGAACGGGATTTTATAGGGATGTATTAGTCATGGTTTGAATGTATTCATGTTAGGCCAACAAAGAAGATAAGAATCAAAAGGAAATGATCGTTGGCAGTAAAAATGTACTTAGGAGCATAAAAATTGGACACCTTAGGGTCCAATGCTCTAGTCTAAGTTAGGCACTATAGTCCTAAAATAATGATACCTAGGGGGATGGAGTCATCATTGAAAATACTACCTAGAAGATGTGAAATCACTCTTTGGAAGGCTATAGATGACTAGGAAACAATGAAAAGATACCTATAAGGGTCATGAGAGCAATCAAGAGGGACCTATGGGTTAGGTGTCACAAGCCACACTCAAGTTACAATTTTTCACATTTTATATGACTAAATTTGTCCCCATTTATTCTAGTGATGTAGTAAAATGAAATACTATGATAAAGGAAAAATAGAAAGCATACATAAACATACCTATAAGGGCGAAGCTCATGAAGCTATGTGATGTTGGGTGTGCATAGAGAGAGCATGATGTGAAGTGTAAATCTATTGTGATACTGAGTGATGTTGAGTAATGTTGGATGATGATGTACCAAGAGTAATATCATGAACATAATTGAGTGCTCAATTCTGTAATAGTGGCTTAAGAATACAAAGGCTGGACTTTTAGCTTCATTGTCACCCTTTAATGAAGCTACATGATCATGTATGTGATAATCGATGTTTTAACTATGTGTCCAATCCTTCTGAATAGGTGGCTCAAGAATACAAAGGCAAGCTAGTCCTTTGGCTCCATCATTTCCCTATGAAGTGAATCTATGAACTGGTACACGTATGAAATGTGTGTCGTATGAGATGGATCTTGAAGCCCATGAATGATAGAAATTAGGCCACTCTTGGCCACTTCTAAAGGTGGAGATTAAGCTTGTATGAAAGCCACTTTGAAATTGGGCACTAGGCTTATATGAAATCCAATCAAAAATGTGAAGGTTAGGCTTCTATGAAATCCACTCTGAAATGATGCCAACTACCTACAGATGGAATAAGGCACACAACTACTAAGAATGCCTAGGTAGTATACTAAACTCAAAAAGAAAAGAAGAAAAATGTGTTGTGTACATCACCCCCAATCAATGGTGTCTATAACATGGATTATGATCTGGAAGTTATACCAACTACCCTATCTAAAACTATAATTAAAGGCCATCATTCCATGCATGATGCCCCATATATCTAGGTTCTCTAAGAAAAATTATATTGAAAATACTATATCTAAACTAGTTTGATTGTGGAAAACTATAGTTGAACCTACGTTTCTCCCTATTTCTAGAAAAACTATTTTTTTTGCTATTTGGATAGGAATGCTAAAATTGGACACCCTATTGTCTGACACTATAGTCCAATCTTAGTGCTATTGTCTTATGCTAATTTTGATGACTATTTTGTAATTTTCACTATCTACCTAGTTTGAAGTCTAGTTATTGTTCTGGGTGTTCTAAAATCTTTTTTTTCAATCATTAAGAGCTCTAATCTTTGTAATAGAACCCTTATTTATTACCCCATCTTCTAAGGGTATAATGAAGACCTTGTAATGACTACCCTTAAAAGAAAGACCCCTGCAAGTGTGTTATGCTACAAATATACATGATATATCAATGATAGTTGATAAGATATCTCAAGATGTAGCATGGTTTATAATGAGAGATTTTTAGATCATCAAAGGTATGCCTAGATAGATATAATAATGTAATAACATGTGAAATATAATGAACTAGAATTTAAAGTCTAGTTTTTTTTATTTGTTAGTTGTTATGGAGGGATGGAGCATGATGTTCATCATGGCATCCAAGAAAGAAAGATAATGCATGATGTGGATCATAGCATTACAAAAAATTGAAAAGTAATCAAGCAACAAGTATATAAAGAAAGAATCATACAAGAGTGGCCAAAGGGCCAATAAAATAAGGGACTTCGACACATGTCACTCAAACTAGAAAGTAAGCATACAAGGAATGTTCAAATGCCACGTACACATATAAATGAAACAAATAAAGCTGGCGTGAAAGCCACAATCACATAGAAGGGTACATGAAAATGGCATTGGAAAATGTCCTAAGGCACACACAAGAATAGAATTAAAGGACATTGGCAAATGTCCTAAGGCACATACAGGAGATAAATAGGAACTAAGATATGCAATCACATATAGCTACATAAAGTAAGAAAGGAAAGAATGTAATATGCTGGAAATATAATCATATCTAGCTAATCAAAGAAAGAAGTGAAAGTATGCAAGACATTTTAATAAAATACTAGGTCTATGATAATAAATACACTAGTGTTATATACTAGTGAAATTTTAATAAATTAATCTATGTAATATAGTAAGTAATGTACATTAACATGATAACTAGAGTGTGTCATGTAAAAATGACATAACCTAAATGGTGTAGTCATGTAGAATATGCCCCTAGTGGGTATGCATATCTATGTGTGTCTCAAATGTATAAGTAGGATGACCCCTCATTGGGTAGAGTGAAGTGATCAAAGATCTAGATGTCACTACACACACTCAAAGAAGATTAAGTGAAGCATGGTAGTGTAGATAAATCAACAAACAATATCATAGGATAGTAAATGTAAGTCTAACATAGTATTACAAATGTAGAACATAGATAATACATACAATCAAAATGTTTTTGGTGTTTTTGAATTATTTGAATGTTTTTTGGATTTTTTTTGAAATATTTGATTTTTTTTGGATTTTGAGTTATTTGAATGTTTTTTAAATTTTTGAAAAATGAACTATGTACAATCAATCATAAGGAAATTATGTACAATAAATTGAAAAGAAGATATGTACAAGTAAGCTAGGAAGGGATGATACTAACCGATGAGTCTCATGGGAAACTCCTTATGATGGTGTCTTGTATCAAGGAAAGGGATCATGCATGATCATGAAACATGATGGAAGGGATGAGACTATGGATTTGAAAGCTATATATGCTATAAACTCTATAAAATATCTAAAGTATAAAATGACTATGGGGTCCCCCTGTAGCTCCGAGAAGTGGATGCAACTATAGAGTTCTTAGGGACCCATCTAGTAGTAATAAAATCTCTCTAAACATGTGCTATATGCGTGGATGCATAAGACCTCAATAATACTACCCTAGATGTGAAAATTGTAGCTATAAGTTGTCTAGAATCTTAAAATTGTGGTTGCTTTAAAAGAGACCTTTGTGGAAGTGTATGGACTCTCTATGTTGGCAATGGAGGCCTCAACTATGTCCAAATCAAAACTAGAGGAAGAAATGAAACTGGTGAAGAAACTAAAACTGGTGGTAAAACTAAAATTAGTGTTTTCAAAATAGTAGGTGGCTATAAAGTTGGGAGTAATAACTCATATGGAACTCCACCAACTATAACAACCTAATTAGCATGAATTAATTTCATGCATTTATGAACTATAGAAGGTATTACTTGAAGTTTCTAAATCCATGGTCAACAAAGTAACATATCAAAAAATCTTACACTAGGAACTATAGTAAAAGGTGTGGCCACGTGTGTTGGACCAAACCATAAAAGAAGTACAATTTCACTCAATGAACTATGTATGTGCCTATTAAACCCACTAATAATTGTCTATTAAGGTAATATACTACTATGGATATCCCAAATGTTGTAATAATGTCATAGTGCACATGTTCACACTAGATCCATTATCTCTAAGAACATTATGAATAGGATGATTATGAATGTAAGATCTGATAGAGTGCATGATAATCTTAAATCATCCTTGATTATCTCCTACTCAGACAAGGAAATAAAAGGTTAAGATAGAACTCTAGAATTATATACACCAATCATGTGGCTCAAAATATGTAGCCCAACTAAAGGTGCCATATATGTATTTAGTGGGGGATGTGCATTATATGTATGGTGAACACCTAATGTATTCCCTATCTCTTATTTAGAATGTTGTAGAAATAGATCTGAGAAGATTTTCAAAGATTTATCTTATGTTTGATTTTTTTCTGAGGAGGCTTAATTAAAGTGCTAAGATCAATAACATTACCATCTATCAAGTCCTATATCTTGTGTCTCAAACTAATGCATCTATTTTTAGTATGGCCTAGTGCCCTATGAAACTCATAAAATGCATGTTGATCATATCCTCAAGGAAGAGGCTTTGTTGGATCAACTTCCTAAATACAATGGAGAGATATGTTATTACATTCCAAAAGTTAATATAAAACTTTGGCTAGAGGAATTGGTAGATTGGTAAAAGTCTACTAAGGAGGTGCTAATAAAACCACATGCTGAGGGGGATCAGAAGTTGAATTGGTTGTAGGTTGATTTTGAATATTGTTATGATTAACCTTGATTTTTTATAGTAATTTTTTTTACTCTTGTTTATTATTTCTAATATAATTGTGTGCTTGAGTTTTCCCATTGAAATAAGTTTGAATTCCTTTTCCTTTAGTGTGTGACACAACTCAGAAGGAAGAGAGCCTTTTGAACATTATTGATTCATGTAAAGCTAGTAGAAGACTCTATTTGAAGAGATATTATAACTCTTGATCTATCATGGGGATAATCATATTAGCCAAAATAATCTTATATTGAAGAACATAATTTGTGAGATGTTCATTTGACCTTTGTTTCTATTGTGCAAATTCAACATAGGAAACCTTATCACCAATGTTAATGCTAAAATGAGCTAGGAACATGTTAGCTAAAGGATTGAATGCATGGACTAATTGATTTAGTATAATATAGAACCATTATAAAGCATAATACTTTAGACTCCATGGAATTAACTTGGTAAGTAGCCAGTCATTTGGTACATAGTCCAAGTATGCTATGTGAAAGGCTCTCAAATGTGTCTTTGGATCATCCTTGCCATCATATAGAGTGATCTTGGGTTGAACAAAACTCTATGGTAAGAGTGTAGAAGTAATATGATGTGCTAATGATATATGTAGTAGAGTAAAAAAATCCAAAGCTTGCATAGATATAGAGGCACCTTGCTCAAGATGTATCACCTTAGATTGAAGATATCTTATCTCTTGTATAAGGGTTACCACATTGGGAGATAAAGATGTAATAGCCATAATAGGTGGTGGCATAGAGTTAAGTTGGGCTACTACAGGGGGTTATTGAGACATAGTTGTCCCCATAGTGTCATGTGTAACTATTTTCTCTAAATGAATGGAAGACTCAACTTGTTTAGCCTTTTTTATTTCCATGATATATTTCAAGATAAGAGTATGATCTTGGGGTTGTTGTCTGAGTCTTTCTCAAAAAATTTGTAAGATCAAATATTTGTCGAAGATAACTTAATTATCAATAATAGGTGGAAGTGTATCATGAATCTGATGTGGTGGGTCATGAACATCAATATTTATATCATCATTATTATTCTCATATTACTCATTATCTAAATTGAACTCATTAAAATTGGTTAAATTTGGATGTGTAGAATCTATAGCAGGAATCTAAGCTGATTGTTTATTCATGGTATATGGTTGGGTTAAAAAAATCTAGGTGAATTCAGGAGGGTTGCCACTAAGTCTTGCACTTAATCTTAGAGGAAGAGTTGTAAGGAACATAAGTGGCATAAGGAAAACAAATTGAATATTGGAAGAAAGGATTAAACATGTATAATCTAAATAAAGAACTCAAATATGCATAAAAAGGATATGAAACTCATAAACATATAAGGTGATACCTCAAGAAGCAAATAGGAGCTAGTACATGCAACTAGGGTATTGAATGATTTTTTTAAAAAAATTACTAAGGAATTTTAAAATTTGATGCAAATTTTTGATTTAAATATGTAAGTAAAAAATCAAAAAAATATAAGAAAAATACTAGGACCTAGTATCAACAACTAGGGTTTAAAAGAAAATTATCTTAAAATTACTATGAAATTTTAAAATTTAATGCTAATTTTTTATTTGATTATGCAGGTAAAAAATTAGAAAAATATAGGAGAAATACTGGGAAAATATTAGGACCTAGTATGGGCAATTAGGGTTTGAAAGAAAAATTATTTTAAAATTACCATGAAATTTTAAAATTTAATGTTAATTTCTAATTTTATTGTGAAAGTAAAAAATTATAAAAATATAGGAAAAATATTTGGAAAATAACAAAACCTAGTATGGGTATCTAGGGTTTGAAAGAAAATTTATTTTAAAATTAATAATAAAATTTAAAATTTAATTCTAATTCATGATTTTATTATGCAGGTAGAAACTCAAAAAAATATAAAAAAATTAGTAGGAAATTTACCCTATAGTTTTTAGGGTTTTTATGCATAAACAAAGTACATCAGGTTCACCAAATGATTTAACAATTTTGGGAATATTGGAGTATTATTCCTAAATTTAGTTAAAAGTCTAGAATACAAAATCATTAAATAAATATTCAATGATTAAGCTACTAATTTGTATAATTTAACTACATTTTAAACTTTTCTATAAATAGTAATAAATGTGGAGAAAATAAGACTTAGTTACAAATAGATTGAGACAGTTGATACAGAGTTTAGAATTCACTATGTAGGACTGGGACAATGTCATAAACTAGGATCTAGCCTTCATTTTGTGATTAGACAAGAGCACCAAAATAGGACACCCTAGGTTCTAATGCTATAATCCTATTCTATTGTTATTATCTAAGAGACTAAGCTTTTTGGGTTTTATTTGTTGTGTTTATGTGAGCCTGCCTATAAAATTTTGGATGCTGGATGTCTATGGATCTCCTTATAGAGTTGATTTAGTCTTCAAACCTTAGACTCCATTGTACTTTGATAAAATTTGAAAAAGAGGAGGATTTAGTGTGTGTAATATGTGTTAAACATATATCCACACCCCTTGTGTGGGTACACTACCTACATACCAATACTTTGAAGAGGGATCAATCCATATGTAGTTCTCCCATTTGATGTGATTTATGTAATTATGTGTATGAAGATGAAAAATGCTAAAACTAGATGTGGTTGAGGTGGTTAGGGATTGGTGTAAGGATTTGAATAGGCTTGTGGATATACTAGATGGCTGTATGTAGAGAATAAAGAAATATGCCTGAGTAGTCTTACTTATATTCTTATTTACTTTGTGATATTTCCTAACCCACTCTAAATTAACTTTGAATGGGATTTTATAGGGATATATTGATCATGGGTTGAATGTATTTATATTAGGCTAACAAGGAGGATAAGAACTAGAAGGAAAGACCATTGGTAGTAAAAATTCACTTAGACAAAAGCAACATAAACAAACACCCTAGGGTTTGATACTATATTCCAAGTTAGGCACTATAGTCCTAAAGGAATGGGACCCAAGGGGATGGAATCATCACTAGAAATGCTACCTGGAAGAGGTGGAATCACTATCTAGAAGGAATGATAAGGAATCAATGAAAAGATGTCTATCAGGGTCATGAGAGCAAGCAAGAGGGACCTATGGGTTGAGTGTCACAAGTCACACTCAAGTTACCAATTTTCACATTTTATATGACTATATAGTGCTTAACTACAATCTTGAAAGGTTTATCATTGAAAAAAAAGTTGAATCTCTTAAATTTTTGAATACTTACTATTTTAAAACTTTTTCTTAGCCTAATTAAAGTAATTATTTGTCATTTTAACTATTTTAATTAGTAAAACTATGATACTGAAGTATCTTTTTCTAGATTGGATAGATTTTTCCTTCTCATAAAATTAAACATTTTTGGATGAAATGTTATTTTAACAAATTCCTTATCCGTATTTAAATGGTGACTAATAGATGAATTAAATCCATATTGATAAAGTTTTTTTTAATATTGTCCCAGTCCCTTTGAAAATATTTTGACTATTTTTTACACCACATTTGTAAAAATATAGATAAGGTTATATTTGACAACCATAGTAATAAAAATAATCCCTTTGGCATTTGGTAGAACAAACCATGCCACTTTTTCTATACAATTCCATGTCTAACTCTTTCTGAATGAATCAACATGAATGTTCAAAGTTATTTATAATTTAAACTTGATAATCAATAGAATGTTTAGAATACATTTCATACCAAGTATAATTCTAATGGCTTCATGGGTCCTTGATATTGAATGAAACAACCACAAATCATTGTTATAGTTATCTAGAAAAAAAGTCTCTACAAACCATTATTCATTTCTTCTCTCCTAGTCAATGAATCTGTATATGAATGAGATATCTCTATATTATGTGTGGTCAATTGAATAATTTTTTTTATATGATAAAATATGTATTAAAAAACAAAGTTAAATAAAACATAGAATAAATTAAGTTGTCATAGTAAACATGTTTAATAATGAACTTTAGTATAAGTAGAATAAAAAATAATTTAAACAAAGACAAAAAGATAAATTTAATAATAAAAAAATGTGAATATAACAATGATTAGAGGATGATGGATGAAAACAAAGTAGGTTAGTAATATAATGGTTTTGTGTAACATAATGCATAGATCAATTAATTTGAATATTAAAATAGACTAAGAATGAATAACATTGTCACCTTTGTTGTTTCACAATGTCTCTTGGTTTATGTATCCTATAGTTTTGGTCTGATTTAAATTTCCTTAAATTAATACTAATATAGTTTTATCTATATTATCTTAACCCTAATTCTAAACCTAATCTTAGAATATATGGACTATAATATAGATTAATAATCTATTCATATATGATACACCACCCTTGGTTTATAATCTACTTGTCAAAGTATAATAAATTCATTTATATGTTGATAATCTTTGAGTTATAGTTTGAAATGGACATGTTATTTTTTTATTATGTTATTTCATAAATTCAATAAACATTGTCCTTGGAAATAATAAGAGGATGATCATTTTAATGGCTATTGATCTATTCCATTCAAGGCTTTAAGATGGATTCATTTTGAAAATAATGATTTTGTGGTGTATCTAAAAAAATGAAATTCAACAATTAATTTAATCTATTCAAAAAATAAATTCAACATAAATGAGCTAAAATAACTAAATTGAATATAAAACTTAGGTGTCATGTTTTTAACTAAAATGAAATTCAACAATCTATGCAACTCATTTCAGACATATTTCAATTAAGAAGGTTAACCTTATCTTTACTTTGGGTAATGGTTCTCATTTATAATGAGTAGACTTGCACTCTACAAACATGTCAATGACACACTGCTTTCACTTAGTGGATTATTTTTCATTACAAAACCTAAATATAACAAAAATATAATATAATATATTATGTACATCGTTTCAAATATAGTGAAATTTTTTGATGATTACCATTATTTTTATTATCCCTACAATGGTTCTCATATTTTTAACTATAAAATCACCTAGAGAAAAGAGAACAAACAACCAACAAACTAAGAAAATAAAACAAGGAAATAAACAATAAAATTAAGCTACATTGTAATTAACCATGCCCTAAAAAATAATTACCTATATAAAATATCACTTCTTGAAGGGCTAAAAATGATTAAATCTAAGCTTGTGATCATGAAAATGTATTTAAAGTACATTAAATGGTAGCTCAAATTAGTTCTAATAAGTATGAGATAGGGTGAGTTATTTAGATATAAACTGTGATATTTATTTATTGAATAAATACTTTATGAATTAAATACCCTTTATTTTAATCAAGAATGAACATGCATGTGATAATATATTCAAGGAAAAACATCATAAGTGGGCATACTGAATAAGAAAAAAAATATACACATCAAACATATATTATAGTAGCCTTTGAGATTAAAAAAGATCATTTTATATTGATTTCATAAAATATCTTATGAGGAAACATGTATTTCATAAGAAAAAAGATTCATAATATGAATTGTGATCAATTATTTTGATTCACATATAATTATTTTTAAAAAATTATAAAATCTTCCTACAAACTATCAAAGACTTTATAATATGAGCAGGTATAAAGACCAAATAACTTTGTTTCATTAATTTAAAAATTTAAGACCTTTTTAATGAATTTATTAAATGACTTAGTTTAACTTAGTAAACATAAATAAGTGGCTTTGTAAACATAATAATCTAGATATAATGAAACACTTAACTAGCACTTCAATTATAACTCCAAAATAAATTAACCAACCAAACATTTCCAACTTTCTGTGTGATCTCATTGAAAAACCATGTATATATTATCTAAAAAATAAAATAATGATATAAATACATATCTTTACATAGTATACATTGAACTAATAGTAATTTTGAAATATTTAAAGTCAATATTAATAATTAAAAAATAATTTAGTAGGATATCATTAGTGACAATGTCATAAAAAGATAACAATGATATGACACACATGTTTCCTTAATCAAAATATCATTTAAAGATTAAAAAAATTCATTTAACATAAAATTATTAGTCTATCTTATATTCATATCATAATACTGATTGAAGTAGGCAAAAATTAAACCACTGAGTATAAAAAGCCAAACTAAAATGTCAAAAACTATTTACTAAAAAGAATGAATATTGAATATTATCAAACTAAAAAATTAGCATAATCCTCATGTTGGGTTGAATATATAAATGGTGAGTTCTTATCTTTAGTGCACTCCACATACTCATATGGTGTTATAGACAATTCAGTGTGAGTAATAATCCCAAATCCATCTTCAAATTCTAGTTTAACAATTTTCAAAACATATGTCACCAAAGTTAGGGTAGAATAAGGTTTATCATGCTTCTATGTGGAAGGAAAAAAATATTAAAGGAATCCCATGATGAGGATAAGAATGAGCACAAGTTGAAGATGCAGGGTGGCCAATGAAAATTTAATTAGGTTTCAATAACTTGAGAAATTTATTGAATTGTAATTAACAACATGCAACATCTTGTGTGACAATAATTTCATGACGATATCAGGGAAAAAATATTATAATGTGAGATCGCATGAGAAGGATGACAAAAAATAGGGTTAATGAGACTTTTAACCTAATTATAATGAGTGACATGATGGTTAGTTTTTTCAACAATGGGTTGGTCAAGGTTCTCTTGAGATTCTAAATTAATAAAATTATAGATTCAAGGATTATGAGCATCAAAATGGATAGACACTTGGGTGCCTCTCCCTATACCTATTCCACTAAAACCTTGAAAATGCATGCCACCTTGAAGCGTGCTAGTGCCTGTTCCATCTCCAAAGTTACTAACTTTAGTATGATCTCTTGTTTATGAGTTACATTTATTATTCCATCTTTGACAAGATTTTGTTCCTTTAGAGTGAATTCTTTGGTTCCAACTTGACACAACTTTAGTGATATCTCCTTAAAAAATACCCCAAATTAATGAAACTTTATAACTAAAAACAATAATGGATCACTCCTTTGAATGAAACCAAGATTTATATCAAATAATTAAAATTGAAACTTATTGTACACTTTATTTAACATGGTCTTATATATCAAAAAAATTAACATTGAACCAAACTTTAGATTGATAAATATCATCTCAAATAATTCAAAGGTGAAAAGGATAATGAGATAGTAAAGGAAAAATTCTAGTTTTAGGTAATAAAAAATAGCCATGATAAGGATTGTATCATTAACATTAAATCACAATACCAAGTAAGAAGTTATAGGTGCCTATATTATACTTTGAAAATGCAAGAACTCAAGGTATTTCATAAAACCATCAAAACACAAAAATGGCCTATATTTCATTTATTAAGCCATAAAGTCTCAATCTAAATTATAGTTTAAAAACCTTTACTTGATATCAAAGAGTCTTTATAGAGTGAAACACATGATTATATAAAAAAACATACTTCCTAAAAGAAAACTTAACCCTGATTGTAAGTTCCAAATAAAGAAGAAGCTTTTACATGAGTCAACTACACTTTCATTTCAAAAATGTTTAAAACCATTTAATCTTGATAATATAAATCCCTCAACAAAACATTTTTCATAAAAAACTAATCAAATTCATTACATCAACACTATAGTGAATTTATAGATTAGATTTAATAGAATAATGAACATCAAGTAAGCTTCAAAATGAAAACTAAGGAAAATCCTTACAAAATTGAACACAACACTATCAAATACCAAAACAAGATATAAATGTGACATTGAAGTGTTACTAATTTTTTGTATTAAACTCCATCACCAAAATAATAAATCATTATAAATTAAAGATAGAATGGATGCTAAAAAAAAAATTACGAGAATGGGATTGATAAAATCATAAAAATCCATGAATTCATCTCAAAAAAGGTGGTAGGCAACTGAAACTTGATTTAAATTTTTTATTTCATGCATCGATTAATATAATGATTACCTTTATTATTCGATAAACAACTAACAAAAAAGAAACAAAGCAAAATCATAACCTAGATTTTATTTATCTATCCATTATAAGAGTCTCAAACCAAATTTAAGTTGAAACCTTCACTCAATATCAAAGAGACTCTATAGTGTAAAATAAGAGACTATGTACTAGCTTAAATGGGAACCTAAGTATTCAAATATGCATGAGTCAACTGTCATCTAATTTCAAAAATGTTTAAAACAAAAATTTTGAACATATAAAACCATAAACATTACATATTCTATTAAAAATAAATATTAAAATTTAACATTTAAACAAATTTAACACATTAAAACTCTTAATGAACTAGTTAAGGAAACATACATCAACTAAGAATTACATACATTAACCACAAAGTGTTCACAATCAATGCCTTAATTATACTACATCAAAAGCAAAATACATATAAAACAAGAATAAAAGTGTCCCCTATATTTATTTTTTAAAATTTTCAATTCTATAAGATATATTCAAATATATTCCATAATTTAGGTTAAAATAAAGTCAAAATAATTCAATAACGAATTGAATATTGATTATGTATTAAATGACTAATTATCTATCAATATTATTAGCACCTACATTTACTATATCTTCAAAGTAATTTCAAAGTGACATTGCAATAATTTTTTTTGAACCAAGACTACATACCATGTTCCATATCAATTTAAACAATAATTATGACCATAACATACCCATTTAAAACAATAACCCAAAACTAATCAATATATAAATACATTTAGTATACTTTGTCATGTATCTTCTAAACCAATGGTGGTGTATCATATATGCATAGATTATTGGTCTATAATATAATATATATCTTTTAGGGTTAGATACATAATTAAGGTTATTTGACTATATATACAACTATATTAATATTAACTTATGGAAATTTGAACCAAACTAAGGATCAAGAAACCAAGAGACATTGTGAGACAACAAAGGTAAAAAATTTATATATTCCCATTCTATTGTGACATTCAAAGATATTTATTTGTTCCATTTAAGGATCTTATAGACAAGGAATTAATAATTTAAAACAAAAATTTACAAACAAACAACCAATAAACAAGTTTAATCATAATCACCTAGAGAAAGGAGCATAAACAACCAAAATACTAAGAAAATTAAAATAAGCTACATTGTTGTTAACCTTGTCCAAAAGAAAAATTATCTATATAAAATATCATCTCTTAGAGGGATAAAAATAATTAACTCTAAGCTTGTGGTCATAAAAAATATCAAAAGTACATTAAATGGTACCTTAAATTAGTAATAAGTATGAAATAAGATGAGTTATTTAGATCTACACTATAATCTCACTTTGTTAAGGAAATACATAATATGAGTTACATTGTTATTAATCTTGTCCAAAACAAAAATTATCTATATAAAAGATCAAATCTTAGAGGGATAAAAATAATTAACTCTAAGCTTGTGATTATAAAAATTTACCAAAAGTACATTAAATGGTTCTTTAGATTAATAATAAGTATGAAATAAGATGAGTTATTAAAATATACACTATGATCTTACTTTGTTAAGGAAATACATAATATGAATTTAATACACTTCACGCAATAATATATTTAATGAAAAATGTCATGCAAGTGGGCATATAAATAAATAAATAAATATACACATCAAACATACAGTACAATAACATTTGAGATGAAAGAGATCATTTTGTATTAATTTCAAAAAATATATTTAATTGAGGAAACATGTTTTAGGTAAATTCAAAGTGGCAATACTTAAAATTGTTTTGATATTCAAAGATATGCATGTGTGTCATTAAAGGATATTATAGATAAGGATTTTAGAATGTAAAAAAATAATTGACAAAAAAATAACTAATAAACATTTTTAATCATAATCACCTAGAGAAAGGAGAACAAAAAAACCAAAAAATTAGTGAAATAAAAATAACAAATAATAAAATTAATATACACTATTATTAACCCTATATAAAACACCAATGATCTATATAAAATATCACCTCTTGAAGGGCTAAAAATAATTAACTCTATGATCACAACAACTTGTTGAAAGTACATTAAATGGTACCTCAAATTAGTTTTAATGAGACAACAAAGGTTAAAATATTATACATTCTTATTATATTTTTATATTTAAAAATATTGATCTATGCCATTTAAGGCTCTAATAGACAAGGAGTTAAGAATGTAAAAAACTTTAAGGTGAAATAATATCATAATTAGAGGGGAAAATGATCAGGGAGATAATATGAGTTAAAATATAGTACAAATAGGATTATTCTTGTTATTTATAGTGTATTTCAACCTAATCTAAGAGGTTTCTCATGATAAACTTATTATTCCTATAATTATTTTCATTTAGAGGTAGTGGGTACCCATTAGACTGAGTTGAAAATCTATCAATGTCTTACCAAATTGGCAAGGTCCCAAATTACAAATCTTTCTATGTTGAAGATATATGTTGAGTTGGAGATAATAAAAAATAATAATGAGTCATTTTAAGCTATGTTAAGTTAAAAATTTTTCAAATGTATCGATTTTTATTCTAAAAATAAGCATCTTGCTATTGCCAAATAAATATAGGGTTCATTAAAATTTAGAAAATAGCTAAATATATATTGCTATTATCACCTATAATAATCTGGGGGAGATAAAATTATAATTATATTCAAGAGTTCAAAATGTAAATGGATTTTTAATGTTAGATACACTAATAAAAAAACCAATAAACTAGTTTAATCGTAATCATCTAGAGAAAGGAGAATAAATGACAAAAAAACTAATTGAAAATAAAATAAAAAAACAAACAAGACTGAATCGACTTACTAAAAATAGGATGAGTAATATTTGTGTTACTATGTGTAATAGTTCTATATAACATGTAAATGTTTTTAAATATAGTTCAAATAGATTAGTAGCTTCTCGTTTAGAGTAGGTAGTTACCTACTCTAAGAACTAATTCTCACAATATATATGCAACAATTAAATGGATAAAGGGAATGTGATTAAAAATAATGACATGAAATAATTATAGAGAAATTTAATATAAAATTTATACAATAGATGAAACCATTTCAAACATCATGGGTCTTTCATCTAAGAAGATATTCTTTTGAAGCCTCTGAATCATAGAGAATTTACACAGTCAAATTTCCATTCTTTTTTTTTCCAATACATTTTCTATATTTATAAATTTTTTTTTTACAAATGCAACTCAAATTTACCATTCTATAGATGTCTACTTAATATAGACAACTTATTTCTTGTGTATTTTTTTCAATCATAAATATTTTGTTACAATTTTAAGCAAACATTTTATTTTTTACATGAATATTGGTAACACATTCATAAGAAAAAAATTTAACTTAATTCTATGTCTTAATTTATAATATTTAAATATATAAATGAGTACCTGTATAATTTTATAGAATTATAATTTGTGAAATATTTTCTCACTTCCTTGTTTCATTTTTATCAAAAACAAATTTTATTTGAACTCTTGAATTTCATATGTTACAAATAAGGATCCTTTATAAAAAATGGTTAATAACTATATTTTACTTATGTTTATACCTTTTTCATTTTAATGAACCCATCATAGAAAATTCAAAAAAATTATTAAAATAATGAAAATATTTTTTTCCTTGTTAGGATATGATTTTAAAATATTTGTATATTTGCATATTTAATATATTTTATTAATTTTATGATTAATGGAATTTTAATGCAATCAAACAAAACAACCGAGTAAAAAAACATAGATCATTAAATCAACATTTAACCATGAATCTACTTGAAATAAAATTACATTTAAAAACTAAAGTTTTGATTTAAAACATGGAAAGAGATGAGCAAATTATATTTGTTGGGATCATAGAGTTGTGTTTGACTATTTTTTTAATCCTGAGTATGATTGTGGTGCTACTGGATTTGCTTGTTTGAGTGTCATTTTAAATTTTGATAATAGTGTTAGATCTAGACAATGTAGAAGTACATTCCTATATAAATTTCCCCTATGATAAAATATAAAATAGGTTCTATGCATATCTTATTGTAGATGAGTTTCAATCTAGTATGAGAATGTGATCACAAGATTTAAAATGTGTTTTGTATTCCCTCTTAAAAAACCTAGGGTAATGCTACACATAAGAATCAAACCAATATCAAATGTAATTAGGGAAGGAGGGAATGGCTGAGATTTTCTCAAACCCCCTCTTCTATTGAGTGTTTCTTACATAGGCCCAATGATAGGGACCTTAGGTCGATGTATTTCTCCCTTTAAGGAATGTGCATAGCTAGATCAAGCACGATGTGTATATAAATTATATTTTATTAGGCCATCCTCTTGGTAAAACCATGTAATATAGATGTGATATGTGTAAATTTTAGATAAAATTTATAGATTGAGTGTGATGTGTATTTATTTTATTTATTATTCTAGTGCCAAATTATAAGTGCTAGATGTAAAATGCCTTAGGGAACCCTTTAAATATAAGAATCCTAGTTTTGGATTTTAAAATCTTATTTGCATGCCAAAAAACTCAAACAAGGGTAAAATGGTCATAAGAAGAGACATAAAATAAATAGGTATCAAAAATATTTTTGAAACATGTGGGGGACAACAACAGGGCATGTAGACAACAATGAGATGTGCTCTTATGTAATAGTGTTCTCCTATCTAAACACAAGGAAACTAAATAATGAAGTTATAAGAAGAATTTTTATCATTGTGACTTTGACAAAGGATAGCATGGGATATTGAGACTCTAAAAAGATAGTAAAACTAATGTGAAAGAGTGATAAAGAAGACATAATACTAAGACAAAACATGCAAATATGAGATTAGTTCAAAATTAATAGCTTCTAAATATAAAATCTATAAAATATATATCATTTGTGTTTTATTTACACAATTTTAGGTGTATACATTTTCCCACCCCTTTGTTCTAGTAATGAAAAAAATCAAAAGTGTTATAGTAAAAGGAAAAAGTGAATACCTAAACTTACCTATGAAGTATAATATTGAATACAAGCCAAAATGTTAAAATGCATTGCATGCACTTGCAATGAAACATGTATACAATAAATATTTTCTTAAAATGAAAATTAATAATAAAATACAAAAATACTTATAAATATAATAACAAGGAATAAATACACCTAATTGGGTACATAAACCATTGTGTTTTTTGTACAAAATTATTTATTATAGAGGGTAGGTCCCTTAGATATTTAATTTTAATTAAAAATTGGTGGATTTAAATGTTCATGCCCTAAACCTCACTGGTTATGAGAGTATTATTAAAAACTTAAGGTATGCTTGACTCTATCATTGCATACTCGAGGTAGTGAAATAACTTAGAATCCCTATAATAATCCCAATAGAATGTTCTAGTGTAAAAATTGGTGTAAAAATTGAGTGAAACAACTATTATAGATGGAAAAAGGATCCTTTTTGGTGAAAAAATAGTACAAATAGTTTTTATAATTTAGGTTAAGTGTATACAACATGGAAAATGACAAACATTGTCATTCCATTTGTGGAACTGGTGCAAAACATAGCTAGGAGGAATCCATGTGTCACGCACATGCCACTAATCTAATATATGGTGTATATAGATTATGAAACTAATAAATAAAAATTGAAATTATAATAAAAAAAATGTGTATTAACTTGGAATATATTTCACACATGTTGCCTCAAAATTAATAAAAATTGAGACAAAATCTGAGTAAGTTTTGATAGTTGAGACTCTAAACCTATTACAAATTGATCTGGATTGTCTAAGATTCTATTAGATTTTTGAATTGACTATTTTATAAATTTTTGGATAATAATTCCCTATTTTGACAATAATGGGGATCACTCCTATCCATTTTGAGCACTATTATCCAAATTGCTTATATGAGTCTTTTCTAAGTATGCTTTATGATCCACTGTATGAGAACTAAAGAGTTTTATCTATGTCTATATATGCATTATACTCAATGGGATTAAGCCTCTAAGAAAAAACAATATGTATGAACTCTATTTTTTGGTGATTTATTGAGTCTATGTGGTAACTTAACTCAAAATGAAAATTTATACGATAGATGTTATGTAAAAGATGTAAATATGAGTATTAGTGATAACACGAAGAAACATGGCATCATCATATAAATTAAATAAGTATAATATTATTATGAGATTCATGTAGGAATAATAATACATATTTTTAATGTCAAGTTAGATGTATAAATTAGACACAAAGATAAGTGATCAAACTTAAGTAAATAAAACTGAATATAACTACCTAGGAAAGGATGCATGATATCCATCGTGGCATTGGAAATAGGTAGGATGCATGATATCCATAATGTCATATAAATATAAGAAAACTAGGAAAAAAAGTAAAAATTTGTCATGGACATGACACACACATACATATAGTACACATAAAACACACAAATAGAAGATCAAGGGGCCATATACAAGGGACATGTTTAAATGGCATCCACACATATAGAATCAAATAAGGAAAGAATAGAGACACACATAAAGACATTTAAATATATTCAAATGTATATAATCATATACAATGAAATGTTCAAATGTCTTCAAGAGAAAAAAAGAAAATACACATAAGACATGAAGTGGGAAATAAAACATGAAAGGCATGCATGGATACATGTAATTAATCATCATTAGAAAATTTGAAAATGATTAGATTAAGTAACTTGGATAATCATTGGCTTATCATTATGTTAGTATATAAACAATATCAATATATGTGATTCAATGAGATAATTGAGCTGTGAGCAGTAAGGGAAAGCCACAGAAGAATAAAAACTGTGTATGAGATGCCCCCAATGAGATTTCTAATGTATATGAAAGTTATATAAGGATTGTGTGTGTGTGATCCATGTTTGAGAAATAATATCCTATGATCACTAAGAAAACATTGATACAATAAGATAACATCAGGGTGCACTCCTATCCATATAGGGTGCTCTTATATAAATGCAATTTCTAAGTTTGTAACAACCAAATAAATAGTAACAGAGTCTCAGTATGACAAACTATATGCTCTAAAATAAATTATGTTTACTTTTGAAACATATATGATATAAAAACTAGATAAAATTAACTACTTAGTGTTATACACAAATTAAGTGATGTACGATAAACTAAACATAAACATGCATAGGTCCTAATTTTGGAAATTTCTAAAATATATAAATTTTTAGTATATTTACATATATGAATTGAGAAAGAGAAATAATGATAATATCCAATGAATCCCTTAAAAGTCTTGCTATCAATAGATCTTCTATTGAACAAAGGAATGTTGACCTATTATGGATGTAAAGTATCATACTATTGCATAGATTTTTTATCATTTCCATATTCATATTTTTCATAATTAATATTATTGGGATCATACTAATTTGTGGTGTTATAATCATCATCATCTTGATTTTGAACTTGTGTAATGATAATCTTGTCTTTTTATAATATGGATATGTAAAACCAATTACTACATATTTTGGTATTAACCTTTCTTATTTCTAATTTTTAATACATACATTGGCCTTTGCCTTTATTGTTATTCCATTGGTTATATCTATTTATACACTAGATGAAAGCATGCTTTCTATTTGTTATTCTTGATTTAAATAAACTATATCTTCTTTTGAAACTATGATCATGGAACTATGGATATGTAAAACCAATTACTACATATTTTGGTATTAACCTTTTTTATTTATAATTTTTAATATGTACATTGACCTTTGCCTTTATTGTTGTTCCATTGCTTATATCTATTTATACACTAGATGAAAACATTCTTTTTATTTTTTGTTCTTGATTTAAAAAAAACTCTATCTTCTTTTGAAACTATGATCATGGCACTTTCATGTGTAAATGTGACATGGTTATGATCTTTATCCATTTTTCCATTGTTTTAATCCATGATCTTCTTAATTAGGCATTATATTGGACCAAACAAGGACATACATGAAATACCATTAAACATTTTTTTGGAAAAAGTGTGAAAGGTATCTCAATTCATCTGATAAAAGATTTATATATATTAGTCTTAATAAAATTTTCTTATCATATCTTAAAAAATAAGAAGTGTCATGCTATAAAAAATTAGTTCAATAGTGTTATTGATTACAACATTGGTATATATATATATATATGTATGTATGTATGTATGTATGTATGTATGTATGTATGTATGTATGTATGTATGTATGTATGTATGTACGTATGTATGTATGTATGTGTATGTATGTATATGTATGTATGTATATGTGTGTGTGTGTGTGTGTGTGTGTGTGTGTGTGTGTGTACATATATATATACATACATATATATATATATATATATATGTATGTATGTATGTATGTATGTATATATATATGTATGTATATATATATATGCATACACACACACACACATATATATACATACATACATACATATATATATATACATACATATATATAGATATATACACACACACACACACATATATATATATACACATATATATACATATATATATATATACATATATATATATATATACATATATATATATATATATATATATATAGATATAGATAAATACGGGGTTTACATAAGTCCCCCGACCCAAAATAAATAGTTTTACAAAGAACAACCCATAGGTAAAGACCCAAAAATAGCAAAACCATTGAAAGGCCATCAATACCCAGCCAAATAAAAGAACCCAAAAAACTAGGGTATGCATGAAACCATAGCCAACAAACTAAAAACTAGAACAAGAACAAAATAAAAGACCCAACTAGCATGACAAAAAAAGAGGACATAGACTAGCCTTAAAGGTTGACATTAGCTTGAATATCATTATCAAAGTCATCCAACAAGATGAACTCATGGCCTCTATAAACATTATCCTCCATCTCACCCATGACTTCACATTTCATCTACTTTATTGGACCTCTACCACCTAAAATAGATACCAAAGAGGTATTGGTGATAGTAAGAGTGTCTAACACAATTTCCACTATCAAAGACTTGTTAAACCATTGAGGCATTGTAATCTAACCCATAGAAACCCATTTGACCAATTTATTCACTTCATTAACTTCAGTCTTATCATGGTGGATTACTCACAATAGGGAGATTTCTAGGATTGAGCTCTGTAAGTGAGCCAGGGAGGCATTAAAAAAACTTCCTTTCCATGGGGTCTTGTGAACTAACCTTTCTCCTCAAATCATCCATGAACCCTAAGAGAACCATAAACTGAGTCTCCAACACTTTAAAAGTTATCATAGATATAATACCAAGTATGTCCATACCTAAAAACAATAGATTAAGGAGAGGAGATAAATCATGCAACATAATTTTCTTTACTAACCCTACACACAGCTCTGGCTGCACATGGAAAGAAATTACCCACATAACCACATCTGAGTTAGAGATCAAAAACTTCAAATTTTATGTAAATATGGAAACAATCTTAGATTTAACCCTAAAATGGGGTCCTTGAGACAAAAACTCATATCCAAGGACACCCATGATAGCTACAAAGACATCATTTCTTAGCATATATAATATATGGTTCAGATGGGCCCTCAAAATTGGTCTATCAAAAGCCATCTCTCATGCCTAGTAGCCATCATAAATGATGAATGCTTTTTAGTTGACTCCTTTGGAAGCACACTTAAAATATTAGAATCTTCAAGTGTCTTACTTTTTTACCTCTTTCGTTATAAAACCCACTTTAAGTATGTTTTTTGCTTACCTTGAATTTGATTTGACAACTTCTTCAAGTAATTTTATTTTTTCTTGTTGTAACATTTGATTTTATAATTTATAATTTTGAAATTGGTAATTTTCATCTTGTTCCTTTGTAAATTTTATTTCTCTGATTGTACCTTTTGAATATTTTATTGCTCTATTTTTTTCATTTATGACTATTTTTTCTCATTACTCTATTTTTTTCATATATGACTTTTTTTTATATCTAAATTATCCTTTTTTGCACATATTGGTTATTTTTATACTTGTGTTATAGAATATGCACTCATAAGGTGAGTTGATTTCTTGATTGATGTATCTATTATGAGATCACCACTATCAATTTTACTTTGTATTTTATTATTCAAATAAAAAAAACTATCTTTATGATGCCCATAAATTCTATGATATGAAAAATAATATTTCAATCTCCTTAGAGGATATAGAGGAAGTATTTTGAAAATTTTGTTTCAAAAAATATATATTAGAATCTAAATTTAAATCTTATTATTATTTACATACATTGTAAATCACTTTTTTTAGATGAATTACCTTTTAGATCCATATTTTGATATGAAACCTTGTTAAACATAATATTGCTAGATGAAGATAAAAATGTATGATTAACACTATCAAATTATGAATTATTTAAATATATGATGATTTTTAATGATGTGATATTTAAAATGAAATATTTATTTTGGTTTTTTAGATATTTTATTAAATTTCTCATAATGATGATTTTATCCATGAGGGATTCATAAACATGAACCCTAGGTACTTTAGATTGAATATGTGTACACACACCATTAAGAGTATATGTGGGAGGTGGAGGGGGTAAGTAATGATTCTTTAGTTATCTCATTTTGGAACTATAGGATGAGATACCTTACCCTTTGGAGTAGTGATAACATGGACCTAGTTCGAGGGAAAGTAGCTATCACCCTCTTAAGGGTTAGGAGGAAAAATAGATTATTTTTTAGATATTTTAAAATTTCCAAAGATTAAAATGAGAACAAGAGTATAGATACATATAAATTATAGAAAACAATCCAACATGATAAGGAAATTAGAATTTGATTTGAACCCTAACATAAAATTTAGAAGGAAAAACCTAGGGAAATATAAGGATTGAAATATTCAATCAATAGATAGGTTCACCAATATTTTTTTATTGATTTTGTGATTAATAGAGTTCTAACCTAATAATTTTTTTAGTAAATGAAAATAGATAATTAAATAAAAATTAAACCATACATTATACTTGAAAGAAAATGACATCTAGAAACTAGATTTATTACTTAAAACATGGAAATATATGAGCAACTTATCTTTTATGAGCTCACAAAGCTATGTTTGACTATTTTTACTAATGAGTATGACTATGGAACTACTAGTTTTGATGGATCTAAGTGTAATTTTGAAATTAGGCAATAGTGGTCGATTTAGACAATAGAGTAGTGCACTCTAGTATACTATGGTGCTTGTGTTTAAACTTCTCTTGAAATAAAATTACAAACTAAATTCTATGTGTATCTTAATTTAGACAAGTTTTAGTTTGGTATAATCCTACAATCATGAGATTTAACTTATGTTTTGTATTATATTATTCACAACCCTAAGGGATTTATATACACAATAAGATAACCAAGGTTAAATACAAGGGGGGAATGGTGAAGTGGGAATGGTGGAGTTATCCCCAGAGCCCATATTGTACTAAGTGATATTTATATATCCCCAATTATAGGGACCTTAGGATGATCTAGTCATTATTGAATGGAATGTGCATATTAGATCAAGCATGATGTGTATCTAAATGATATTTACCTAGGCCATCCTCAGTAAAATAATGCAATATAGATGTGATATTTGTAAACTTTAGATAAAATTTATTGATTTGTATTATTATGTATTTATTTTCTTTATTATGTTAGTGTCAAATGATAAGTGCTAGATATAAAATAACTTAGGGAACCATTTAAATTGGAGAATAATAATTTTATATTTTAAAAACTTTTCACATACCAATACAACCAAAAAAGGGTAAAATTATCATAAAGAGAGTCCCAAAATAAATGGGCATCGAAAAGAGTCTTCAAACATGTGGGGGATAAAAATGAGCACATGGACAATGGAGTGTGATATTGTCCTATTATGGAAATCCTATCCAAATTCAAATAAATTAAATAATGAAGATACAAGAAGACCAAGCTATAAGTTATGTTCATATTATTGGTGTTGAGGAATTGTTTTTTTCATTTATGTCAAAGTCAAGATAAATGCCTTTAATGTTAAGGTCAGAGTTGAGGCCATACATGATGAAATTGTATGTGACAAAAAAGTCTTATGACAAGATAAAATTTGAAGGAAACCTTTTATCTCTATATTAAGAGAGAATTTGAAGGTAAAATAGTAATTATTTAGAGTTTTATGAAATTTCAAGGTCAAGTTAAATATACAAGGGAAGCATATTGTTGGACACTAGTCTTGGGGAACATATAAGGTAAGCATACATGGTTTAGTAGTATTTGAGTTTCGTATGAGGTATTGGCACAATGTTGTGATGTGACAAGATATTAATCCTATTTAGAGTATATTTGTATTCAAATAATAATTATTTAATAATTTTCTTGGTTGACATCATTGAGAGATAGCTTGTTTGAGTTCAAAACTTTGAGTACTAGGTATCTTGACAAGCCTAGTCTAGCCTTGAGAGAAAGTGTATGCATGAAGCATAGTGAATATTGGTGAATTATTTTAATATAGGAATTAGAGAGTGTATAAATTTTTATAAATATTAGAAAGAGGCAAATAATATTTTGGATGAGTTCTAAGGTCAATTTTGAGGCTTAGCCCTTGCATGAAGAGATCCAGTGAGAAGGCACAAGCTTGGTAGAATGATGAGGTAAGAAGTATAAGGAATGTGATATAATATGTGGTAGTGTATTAGAATGGTATGAGTATTTATGACATGATAATTAGTTATTTATAATAGTAAAATAGGTTTCAAGGTGTGTTCAAGGTCTAAGTATGACTGGCAGTTCAAAGCCTAATGTGTAAAGAGACCTAGTGTGGCCTAATGAGGGGTCAAGTTCATTTTAAAAGGCGTTATATATATTGATATAATTTTCATAAGTTTCATACATTTTTTTATGTGTTTTTACTAAGTTTTAGGTCATATCTTAAAGGAGAAATCATGAAAACTGGGGCTGAGGTTTTCTATGTGTACAGAATGAGGTGTTGTAGAACCAAGAAGGATTTTATTTTGCTCATTGTCATGTGAATCCCTTTCATGATATATTTATAATTTAATGTATGATTTATAATTTTAATATCTTTAATTTCTTATTTTTTTTTTTTATTTTTTTTTAAATCATTTAAGAATGATTGCTAAGAATGGAAGGTAGTTTAAACCCTCCTAAAACCCTCATTATGACCCGATATGAAATAAATTATTGGAAATGGACAAGAATGATTTTTTTGACATATTTTTATGTTTTTAAAATATATATTACTATTTCAAATTTATCTAAGTTGAATTGGTATGTCATAAAAGTGAGTGGAAGCTACATAAAACCCCTTATTTTATGGAATTTTGATATAGTAGGTAGGGTTGACTAGGTCAAAGAATTAATATGGTATGAGGATGATGTGTGAGAATTTTAGATTTTTATAATTTAAGATTATAATCAGGTTTCAAACCCTAAATATTCTAAACTATTCATGAAATTTGACCTATCACTAAATAGGCCTAATGAGGAAGATAGTGAGAAAATTAGGCAGAAGTGAGAATGGCATTAGGGATGGCTTGAAGTAGATTAGGGATGGATAAAAATACATGGGGTAATTGGTAAATAACTATATATCATATCCAATTTTATTATATTTTATTAAATTCTCATAGACAAACAAAAATTTGTTCTCAATATGACCTATTTAACATAATGAAGTTTTTATAGGGTGAAGGCATGAGATTGGTATATAAGACCAATATAGATATTGAAAATTGTAATATATAAACTAAAATATGTTATAAGTATGATTAATTATAATTTAAACTCATTATAATTCAATAAAATTGTTCACATAGGTTTTCTAAGACTTGGTTTCCATGATTGTGTTTTTGGAGCTACATGCAGTTTTTTGTAAGTGAGAATAGTGTTCCTAAGTCATTTTGCACTAAGTTGACAAATTAAATTCTCATGAATTTTTTACAGATGTTAATAATTTAATTTTAACACATTTTTATTCATTATAAACTTGTATGAAGTTATGAAAATTCAAAAGCTTTTGACTTGGTTCTTAAGGGCTGTGTGCAGTTCTAAGTGAGCATATGAAGATGATCAGTTTGAGGTCTTTTTCCCTATATGGTGAAAGATAATTTAATTAGTGTTGAAAATTATGTTATTAATTTTCTATATATTTATTTTTTTATTATTTTTATGTTTCAAATTAAAATGTATGATTTATATTTTCAAGACAAACTTTCTGGTAGTGAGAAGGCCTAATTATGAGTAGACCTAATTATGTGGTTCAAGGAGTGAAAAGAACTAAATGGAGTTGGGGACATAAGGTGAGAATATAAGGGGTATTATTTAATAATTTTTTAAATATTTTATCCATTTTTTTAGTATCTTGGTATTCCAAGGTGGTCAAGCTGAAACATGCGCCTTGAGAAGTCCTAATTACATTAGGTCTATATTAGGCCTAATGGTGGTTTTGGATGTTAAGGGTAATGAATGACCTATGTAGTTATTGTTTCACTTGTGACACATGTTTTTTTATATATTAAATTTTTTATCATATTATTTTTATGTTCTTGGCTGGCCAATATGGGTAAGAGCAAGAGTCAAGTATAAATAGAAGGTCTAATAGGCCTAATTAACTAGTTAGAATATTGAGGATATTAAGTGAATGATTTAGAGATTTGGAAAACTGGATATAGGGTGTGAATAAAATAAGATATTTATTTTAAATATGTCATGAAATTATAATATTATTTATATAGGTTATGATCAAGGTCATAAGACCTAATTTTGCCAAGGAAAGGGTTATTTGAGCAAGAAGGCCTAATAGGTTGTTTGAGAGAGATAAAAGAGTGAGAAGAGAAAATAAGGTGGTAATATTTATTTGAGTGATAAATATGTGTTCAAAGATTATTAGAGGTTCAAGGTAGCTTAGTTGGTACTGAGTTACTTGGAGGTTAGTGCCTCCTTGCAAATTAGTGCTTGATAAGGACTAATTGAGTTGGTGCTTGACTAGTGAGGGGTTGGCACCTCACTAAATGTTTGATTAATTATTTATAGGAATGTATTATAAGTATGTTTTTAGTGGGTTTTATCCATTAATATGTTTTATCACATATCTCATATGTTTCAATATTTTTTGCTTTCATAGTGCTTGTTTATGCATTGATTAATATATGTATGTGAATGAATGCTTCATGAATGATAAGTGAAATTGAAGGATTATATTAAGGAAAATGATCCACCCCCACCCCCCACCCCCCCCCCCCCCCCCCCCCATATTATATTTAATTCAAAAAAAATTTATTAGATCATGTCCTTTGAAGGAGGCCTAATAGCCTAAAGGAGATCCCAAGCAAGCAAAGATGGCTAGTCAAGTATAAGGTGGTTTCTCTAAAAGCAAGGCTCCATTGTTTAATGGATCCAATTATGATTTTTTGAGTTTTAAGATGAGGACATATTTTATGTTTAAAGGTCATGACATTTGTCGATAAATTTTGGATGGATATATTTCACCCCTTATTCTTCCTACAAATGTAGTAGGCAAGATGGTTAGTGATAATAGTTCAAAAGCAATGCATGGTATTATGTGTGGCCTATCAGAGGGAGAACATATGAAGGTGATGCACTATATGTATACTAAGGAAATGTGGGACAATTATAAGACTATCCATGAGGGAGACTCCAAGGTTAAGTTGGCTAAGTTGTAAACCCATAGAAGATAGTTGAAAATCCTAAGGATGAATGAATATGAGACCATTAATTCCTATTTGTTAAGGGTTGATGAAGTGGTCAACATCATAAGAGGCCTAGGTGAATAATTGAAAGAGTTTACTAGTGTTCAAAATATTTTGAGATCTCTAACTCCAAAATTTGATTCTAAATTATCTATTGTTGAAAAGATGAAAGATCTAGATAAGATAGAGATGGATGGACTTCATGGCACCATAATAACCTATGATATGAGGATAAGTAAAAGAAGGCCTGTAAAGAAGGAAGATACTTTCAAGGTAGAAAAGAAGTCAAAGCAGAATATGACACAATGTAATAAAGTCAAATAAAATGATGAAAGAGATATTGATGATTATGAGTTGATAGCTATGTTTGCAATAAATTTAAAGTCAAGTTGAGTTAAATACAAAGGTAAGTTTCCCTTTAAATGCTTAAATTATGGAAAGATTGGACATTTTGATAAAAAGTGTGCTTGTAAGCATAATACAAAGGATAATGAAGAGACTGATGAAGGTCATGATGATGATAAAAATTCCTATATGTCTGATAAGAGAAAAAAAAACTTTAGAATGTATGATGACAAGAAGAAGTTTTTTAAGAACAAAAGAAGCCTTGACACCAATATTTTATCTCATTTGATGAGAGTGAGAGAAGTGATTCTAAGAGTAACCATGAAGATGATGGTCCTGATGTCAAATAATTTATCTTCATGGCTAAGGAATCAAGTTGTTCAAATCAAGAAGAGTCCATGTAGATTGGAGGTATTATTGGTGATTCAGATGAAGAATAAGATGAGGTGGAATTTGAGGTTGAGTTGATGAATACTCTAGAATAACTAAATACAATGAAGAAGAATAATATTGTGATGAGGTATCTTATCAAAGACTATGAGAATAAAATCAACTTGTTTAAAGCTAGATTGAGTAATAACTCTAAAGAACAAGAGAAAATAGTCAAATAAGTGGAGATTCAAATCGATATTATGACTACAAGCCTAAAGGATAAATAAGAAGAATTTGTAAGGTATGTAACTAGTGTAGATTCCTTGAGAGATAAGTTGAATTAGGAATAACATAAGATAAAGTATTTGATGAAGTTTGAAAAAATTACCAATGATATAGATAACATCATGACTAGTCAAAAGACTGCTAATGATAAAATATGCCTTTGATTTCAATGGAGACCAAAATAATAACACTAATGTGATCAAGCAGGTTAATGATAAATCAAATAATGAGAGTGATGTAATAATTAAGGATAATACTATCAAGCATCCTAATACTATAAGGTATGCTAACCATTTCAATATTTATTGTTATTCATGTAACCAATTTGGTCATAGAGGAAGGCATTGTAAAATGCCCTCCAAGAATTAATATGCATGGAATTATGAGGAGAGTCATCAGTCAAGATGTATGGGTCATGGTGTGTTTCCATTAAGAGGAATTATGTGTTTCAATTTTAAAAAGGTTGGTCATATTAAAAATTACTATAAACATGGATTCTCAAAACAAAATAAGAAAGTTGAGACTCCTAGAATGCAACAAAGAAGACAAGATAGTGAGTGGAAACCAAAGGTAGTTAAGGTGAATTTTGACAAGTTTGCAAGTGAAATTGGACTATTTGCCATGGTGGAACATATTTTATATGTGAATAAGTTTCAATAATTTCCCCCATCAGCTTAGATTATGGATGAAGAAGTCAATTCAAATAGACCAAGTCATGATGGTGTTCAAATTGAGATTGAAGAATTCAAGTCTAAAAGGATCATGAAGAAAGTTTAGTCTAGTAAGGACATGGATATCTAGGAATCTCCTAATTTTATGTTGTTTTATTTCTTAAGAGAGAAGAGGTGACTCCATTAGGCTTCATGGAGGCACTCAACTAGTGAGTAGAATCATGAAGGATTCTTGGTCTTAGGGGTAGTTTTATGTTCTTTATTGACATTCAAATCCAAGGTTTCATCAAAATTCTATTTTAGGTGTAATCAAAAGAGATAGGTCACAAAGATTATGAATGATGACTTGATCAAACCAAGTCACAATATTGATAATGTCTGAATATCTCATGGAGATAAGGGGAACCAATCATGCTCTAAGAGTAGGTATATAAGCCTGATCTATGTTGAGTTTTTGTCAAAGAGAGATAATGAGTTTTTTTGGAAAGAAAAGGTGTGTTTTTATAATTATAAGGATTATATATATTCCAATAAGATGACCCTTTTTCATTAATTTCAAAGGGGGAAAAGTTCTAGTTTAGGGAAAAGGTCACTTTGAAGAAAATCTAGCTTGGAGAGTAGTGAATGATTAACTTTTTTCAAATGTTTTACATAAATGATAAAGGGGGATATTTCTAAGGTATTTTCCTAATATTTTTGTTAAGTAATTATTATTTTCATTTATTTCAAATTCAATATAGATGTATTTAATGTCAAGGTCATAGTTGAGGCCATGCATGGTGAAATGGTGTGTGACAAAGAAGTCTTATGACAAGAGAAAATTTGAAAGAAAATTTTTGTATCTATATTTAGAGATAATTTCAAGTCAAAATTTTAATTATTTTTAAGTTTTTTATAAGTAAATTTCAAGTTAAAGATACAAGGTAAGCATATTGTTCAACATTAGTCATGAGGAACATACATGGTTTAGCAGTCTTTAAGTTCTATATGAGGTCTTGGCATAATGTTGTGATGTAACAAGATATTAAGCATATTTATAGTATATTTTTAATCATATAATAATTATTAAAAAAAATTCTTGGTTGTCATCATTGAGAGATAGCTTGTTTGAGTTCAAATCTTTGAGTACAAGGTGCCTTGAGAAGCCTAGTCTAGCCCTGAGAGAAAGTGTATGCATGAAGCATAGTAAAGATTATTTAATTATGATAGTATAGGAATGAGAGAGTGTATAAATCTATTTAAACATTATAAATATGAAAATAACCTTTTATATCAGCTCCAAAGTAAGTTTTGAGGCTTAGCCCTTGCATAAAGAGACCTAGTGAGAAGACACAAGCTTGGTAGCTTGATGAGGTATGTAGTCTAAGGCTTGTGATATAATGTGTGGAAATTTATGATCATGTTATTAGGTTGTATGACATGATAATTATGTGTTTATAATATTAAAATAGGTTTCAAGGTGTGTTCAAGGTCTAAGTATGACTAACAATTTAAGGCCTAATGTGCAAAGAGACCAAGTGTGGCCTAATGAGGGGTCAAGTTAATTTTCCAAGGTGTAATATCTATTGATAGAATTTTAAAATGTTTTATATGTTTTTTAAATTTTTTATACCAATTTTTATGTCATATAAAAAATGATAAAGCATGGAAACTGGTATTGAGGTTTTTTATGTGCATATAATGAGGTATTACAGACCTAAGAAGGATTTTATTTTGATCATTATAATGTGAAATTTTTTAATGAGATATTAATAAATGAGTGGAATTTTTTAAAATTTTAATATATTTAATTTCATATCATTGGTTTTGGAGTTGATGGGAAATCCTTTATGAATGATTGTTAGGAATGGAAGGTAGTCTAAACCCTCCTAAAACCCTCATTATGACCGGATATGAAATATCTTATTGGGAATGGATCAGAATGATTTGATTGACCTAGTTTTATTTTTGTAACATATATATTACTATTCCAAGTTTATCTTGGTGTCATTGGTATATCATAAGAGTGAGTGGAAGCTATAAGAAACCCCTTATTTTTTGGAATTTTGATGTCACAGGTAAGGTTGACCATGTCAAAGCATGAAAATGGTTGGGGTATGATGTGTGATAATTTAATTTTGTGCCCATTCAAGTTATTTTTAAGTTTGAAAACCATAAATATGATCAATTGGTCATGAAAGTTGACTTATCACTAAATATCCTAGTGAGGAAGATAATGAGAAAAATAGGCAAAAGTAAGAATGAGATCAGGGATGGATTGTAGTGGATTAGGGATGGATAAAAATGCATGATTTAATTTTTAAATACCTATATATATTATCACATTTGATTATAAGTTTTTTAATTCTCATATACAAGCAAAAAGTTGTTTTCAATATGACCTATCTAACACAATGAAGTCTATGTAGGGTGAAGGCATGAGATTGGTCTATAAGACCAATATTGATATTATAACTTGTAATATATTCATTAAAATATATTATAATCAATAATTATAATTTAAATTCATTTTAATTTCATAAAAGTGTTCACACAAGCATTTTGAGACTTGGTTTTTATGACTGTGTTTTTGGAGTTCCAGGCAATTTTCTGTGTGAGAATGGTGTTCCTGAGTCATTTTTCACTGATTTGAAGAATAAAATGATTTTTAAGTTGTTATATAGGTCTAATATTTAATTTTAACATATTTTAATTCATTATAAACTCTAATGAAGGTATGAAAATTCAAAGGCTTTTGACTAGGTGCTTAAGGCCTGTGTGCAGTTTTGAGTGAGCATATGAAGATGATCAATTTGAGGTATTTTGACCTATATGGTCAAATATAATGGAATAAGTGTTTAAAATGAGGTAATTAAGTTTCCATACATTTATTTTTATAGTATATTTATGTGTAAGACTTGAATGTATGATTCATATTTGCAAGACAAACTTTTTGGCAGTGAGAAGGCCTATTTGTGAGTAGACCTAATTATGTGGTTCAAGGAGTGAAATGAGATAAATGGAGTTGGGGAAAAAATTTGAGATTAACATGGGTATAAATTAATAATGTGTTAATTTTTTTATAAAATTTTTTAGGCTCATTATATTCCAAGGTGGTCAAGGTGAAACATGTGCCTTGAGAAGGCCTAATTGCATTAGGTCGTTATTAAGCCTAATGGTGATTTTGGAACTTAAGGGTGATGAAAGATATATTTAGTTATTTTTTCAATTTTAAAATGTGTTTTTTTATCTATTAAAATGGTTATCCAATTATATTTATGTTATTTTACAACTAATATGGGTAATATCAAGAGTCAAGTATAAAGAGAAGGTCTAATACACCTAATTAACAAGTTAGAATATTGAGGATATTAAGTGAATGATTTAGATATTTGGAGAAATAGTTAGAGGGTGTGTATAACATAAAATAGGTATGGTAAATATTTCATGAAATTATAACTATGTTTCTATAGGTGATTATCAAGGTCACAAAACCTAATTCTACCAAGAAAAGGGCTATTTGAGTGAGAAGGCCTAATATATTGTTTGAGAGAGATAAAAGAGTGAGAAGAGAAAAATAAGGTGGTCATATTCAGTTGAGTGAGAAATATGTGTTCAAAGGTGATCATAGGTTCAAGATATCTGAGTTGGTTTTAAGTTACTTAGGGTTTGGTGCCTCCTTACAAATTGATGCTTGTTAAAGGTCTAGTTGAGTTGGTGCTTGATTAGTGAGGGGTTAGTTCTCCTTGTGGGATTGGTTACTCACTAAATGTTTTATTAATTTATTATAGGAATATATTACAAGTGGTATTTTAGTGTTTTTAATATCCTAATATGGTTTCTTACATATATCATGTGTTACTATGTTGTTTGCTTTCATAGATGTTTGTTTATGCATTGGTTAACGTTTATTTGAATGAATGATTCATGAATAATAAGTGAAAATTAAGGATTTTTGTAAGGAAAATAATTCACCCACCCCCCTCACAGTAGTTTCAATTACAACACCAAGGATCCCTATGACTCTGATAAAGACTAAAATGTGTGACTAAGACTCTAAAAAGGTAATGAAATCAATGTGAAAGAGTGAAAGAAAACACATAATACTAAGACAACATGGGTGAATAGGAACTTATCTCAACATTATGATATTATAAATATAAAATCCATAAAATACATATTTATTTTGTTTTTTTTACAAAATTTAGGTGTATACAAATATCATAACCTTTATATGACTTAAAATATTCATATCATTTATTTATTGCTAGGACACTCATATATATTTATAGGAATAAATTTATTTTTATTATAAATCTTACCAAGCTAAATTATATAAAATATAATTCATTCTTAAACAATATATTTAGAGTGGGACATATATTCTAAATTAATCCATCTTATAAAAGGTATTAGAGTGGGTGACCCACTCCTATAAAAAATTTTAGAGTTGGAAGCCCACTCTAAATTACTTTTACAATGGTATATTTATTAAAATATAAAATTTAATTAATTATTATCCAAAATAGAAAAAGTGGCCTTAATTTGAAAGGAATCACGTTTAGAGTAGATTTATATTGCCAATTGTCCTTTATAAATTTGAATCTTTTCAAACAAGTGCCACTTATCTATTGGAAGTAGATGTTAAGAGGGGGGTGAATAAGTTGATTGAAAACAATATCTATTGAATTCAATTCATCATTCCATGAATAATTCATTCACATGAAATATTAATTCATAAACAAAGAAACTACACAAGCATATCATGAGAGACCATAAGAAATATGTGGGATACCCTCTTGGGGTATAAAACCCATTGAAATGTGCACATGGATTATAGTCATATAATTTAAATATCCAAATTTTAGTGAAGCACCAACTTCATAAGGATCTCCAACCCCGACGTAGTTAAGCACCCACTCATCTAGTCTTCTGTAAGCTCTATCTTGAAAGGAGGATCCAACAAACTAGGTAAATTAGTACCAACCAAGTCACTTATGATCTCTAATCACCTTATAACACCTTTTTATAACTCAAATATATATTACCTCCTTTTTTTCACTCTTTTACCCTTCAATCTCACTCAAATAGCCTCTTAGGCCTTCTCACTTATCTAACCCTTCCCTTGGTAGTATTAGGTAAAATGACCTTATTCAAAACCTATAACATCATATTAAAATATTGATGACATATTAAAAATACCTATCTCATGGTATTCAATTCCTTCACATGGTGTCTAAACACCTATCTCATTCACATATATTCTCAACCTCTCAACTAGTCAATTTAGGCCTATGAAGCCTTGCCTTTATACAAGTTTATTTCTCAATCACCTGTTGGTCAGCTAAAATCATTTCCATACATGGATAAATATTATAATTGAACTTATAACATGATAACATCATTAAAACAACAACTCCTTTGGTCATCCCATGCCTCATTAACCTCAAACTTCAATTAGGACTTAATGAGACCTAAAGCAATTAGGCCTTCTCATGCACACGTTACCACTCAGACCCATTTGAAAAACTTAAGCTTCATTAAGTGGATGAAAAATGTCAAAAATGATTATAATATACCTTTTATTAGTTCACCTTGGTTTTATAACTTCATTTATACCATTTCACTACTTGGACCTACCAATTAGGCCTACTCACCTTTTAGGCCTTCTTACTACCAAACGTCTATCAAGAGTATCTAAAGCATATAGGTAAATATATCACACAAATTTGTCCTTAAAAACATTAACATAACCTTAAATAATTTAGAAACCTATCCATGTCCATTAGACATCACCACATAGGATAATAGGCCTCAAAAACTTTCTTGCTACATGCTTACTCAGAATTGCCAGTGCATACTGAAACTCAGTGATGAACATTTAGGGAAAAAGCACACTTTTGTCAATTAAACATGGAAAAAATTCATATTTAAATATAAATCATTACCTTAGGGTCATTATGAGGAATAATATAATCTTTAACTTAACATCTACATATTCTAAACCTTCTATATAGTCAATGAACTTTGACTCTTCATACCTTATTAAGAATTTTAGTGGATCTAATATCATTAATATGAGATTTAAAGATATTAATAAAATATTATTATTCATTTTATTCTTCAACTCAGGTTAGATAACCTCCAACTCATCATTCCTAGATGACTACTCAAATTATCTGTAGCCTCCAAAAAACATAGTCATGTAGAAATTCTTGTTTAGACCTTGTATGGACACATTAATGACATATAAATATTATTAAAAATATATATGAGTCTTATTTATCAATCCAAAATGGAAATATATCAAAATTATAGGCAATCATTGGTCTTTTAGACCAATCTTTCAGGTTACTCTTATTATCTTAACATAGTTGGATAAGTCATTTTGGCTTTGACATATAAACACCTTAAACTATCTATAAAAATATAATAAATAATTCATAGGTTATTTTAATATGAAGAAACATAAACAAATCATTGGGTACACTATCTCTTGTCATAATATCTCACACACTTCACTTCCCCTAACACATCAAGAACAAACACTGCAAACATCCAATCATGGAAACATGACATTATAAAACCTAATAAAAAATATAAATAATATTAAAATACTTGTAAAATATAATAAAACCTCATTATATAACCATAAAACAAAAAAATAATAAGATACAATGGAAACTTTTCTGCTACAAACCATTCTCACTATCCCAGGTTTCATTATCTTGACTTACATAGACAAGTCACTTTGTGAGAAACTTATAGATTATATGTGAGAATCATAACCACTTAAAAAAAATGGATAAAGAGGTATAGGTATTAAAAAAATACCCAAAAAAATTATATCCTTACCTAATCACTTGAAACACATTCCTAAACACTCTCTCACTCTAACTGGCTTTTTCTCACTATTTTCACTCTTTGTCATTTTAACCATAGGTCAACTTGGGTGACTATAATGGTTGAGAAATATGATATAACACACCAAAATAAAAACATTTAAATAAATAACAATTATTTACCTTCATCCACTAACCAATTTCATGCATTGACCTGGACAACTCTACTTGTAACATCAAATTCTTTAGAAACAAGTATTTTTTTTAGATTTTAATCACTAACCCAACACACCACTACCACTTAAATATGACAAAAAAATTATTTTAAAATATAAAAAAATAAAAATTGATCAACAAAACCATTTTGGGCACTTTCAAACAAGTTTTCTCCAATCAAGTCACTATAAGGGTTTTAAGATGGTTTTAGACTAGCTAACCTCCTTAGAAATCATTCATATAATATTGCCCATAAAATGACAAAATAATGCCTATAAAAACTTATTATTACCATTTTATATCTCTCTAAAAAGGATCAAAACACCATGAAAACTTTACACATGCAAATGAGCACCTAAACATCCTTATCAGGCTTGGAGACCTTAAATTTGCATGCATAAAAGACCTATAAACATGTTTCATTGATTTAATCTTAAATAAATGACCTAAAAATTGGTCATAATGATTTAATAAAACTATATAAACCTCATTCCATGCTCACATTATCTCTTGGAATCTTGTAAACTCAACTTTATTTCTCATGAGACCTCACTAGGTCTCCTTACACACTAGGCCTTCAATTGTAAGTCACTTTAGATCTAGAAAATGACCCTATCACTAATATAGATGCTATAAAAACCTCATATACAATATTATAAAACCTATCATGTTCTAACACAATTCTTGGCACTCTTCATAAACCTTGGTAATGTTTTATAGGACTTCATTAGGTTAGGAATAGTTTAGAGTAAGGTCTAGCTGCAGACCTTCGATAAATACTTTCCCTCTTAAGATCACTTTGGACCTGTCCAGAGTGCATCAACACCTCTCACTCAAGATATAATATTACATTACACACCTTCAATATCATATACCTTTATCTCATCATCATCATCATCATGCCTCTACAAACTATGTTCATGCTTAAGAACAAGACTAACCACATAGGTCTACTAGGTACCATACCTCTTGGAGACCTTCTTGCCACTATATATGAATTATCACCTCATTCATATGTTCAAAACACATTTTAAATAGGTTTATCATCTTGTTACACCACAACACTATTCCAATACTTCATACATATATCAAGAATCTACTGGTCCATGTTTGAGCTAACATGAAAACTAATCATGTTACTTCACATGATCACCTCTAAGACATTGATGACCTTTAACTACCTTTGAAATCAATGATAGCTTTAATTACATAAACACATCAATGGAACATACCTCAACAATCTCCCCCTTTGTCATTGATAGCAAACACTCTTAACATAGTAGATAAATCTCATTTCTCCAAGTTGGTTCTCCCCTTCAAGTCTTTATCCCCATTTGAATTTAATTACAAAGGTCATATACACTCTCAAAATATTATTCTCACACATTACTTTGATCCTAAGACTTGACTATCTACTAAATAAATAAGCTCCCCCTTTGTCTATACATACTTCTCAAGCCATCTAAGTTAACCTCCTCTAACTCTATGCTTCACCTAGATAATGTTGTCTGAAACCACAAATAAATTATTTACAACAAACATAACTCATTTTATTACCTTAATAAATCTCCATAGGTCTCAAAAAGACTCCTCAAGTCATTAAGGCTTGACTCATCTCATGGCACCTTTAAAAGGTCATCTCAACTAATAAGTCTACAAATAACTTCATATTATCCTCATAAAATCAATCAACTTCACTTCTTCTTATCATTCTCTTCCCAACTAGATAGGAAATCATATGTATTCATCTCTTGATCAACAATTTTGAGTCTTGCTTCTTAGACCTCATTTTGGGTTTAAAGACATTAGAAGACTATGAAAATATTTATGTCATTTTCAACATGATTATACATCCACTCATGATTTTATGAGGTCACCAAGACATCAAGAGACCATTTCAATCCATGACATAACTTTTAGAATCACCATAACAATCTTCTTCAAGCTTACTAGCTTCTTGTCATGCTACAGGGAATGCCTATCTTCATAAATTCTATGAATACTCTTAGGAGACAAATAAATTATCATTTCAATCTTTGATCAACATAATACCATTGATATTCATGATAAAATTTCTATACCTCAAATGTAATTGGTCATATATACCAATCTACAACTTTCATGAGCTTATGTCTACCAAGATACCTGCACATATCTCTACCTTATTGTCCATATACTTTTTATATCATATTTGTTATCCATAATTTTATACCATAATGTTTTTGAAACTCATTAATATTTTATAAGATTTGATGAATTGAATTTTATATCTCCCCTTAAGCCTATATCTCCCTTAGGGACTACTATTTCTCCTTCTTCTTGTCAATAGTTCGATGCTCATTTTGCTTGCATGGAAAGCCATAATTTTTGAAGAAACTCTCATACCTTTTTTGATGACCATATTGACCTTTGATCTCTCTTGAGGATTCCATGACCTCATGATCAACATCATAATTTTATAACATAATACCATTTACCATGAATCCATAATAGACCAACATCAAGAAACCTCCTTATTCCTTAGCCATGTTTTCTCTAATATGATCTCCTTTAGGTTGTTAGGCCTTCTCCAAAGGACCAAGATATAATACCAATTGTTGGAAGTATTTCTTGATAGGGGGATGAATTAGTTGCTTAACTACAATATCTATTAAATTCCATTCATAATTACATGACGAATTCATTCACATAAAATATTAATGCATAAACAAAGCAAATACAAAATAATTTCATGAGAGAACATAAACGATATGTGGGAAACCCTCTTGGGGGATAAACCACATTGAACCATGCACATGGACTATAGTCTAGCTATAGACCTTTAATAAATACTTTGTATCTTAGGATCACTTTGACACTCTCTTAAGTGCATCAACACATCTCACTCAAGATCTGATATTACATTACACACTTTTAGGCTCATATACCTTTATCTCATCATCATCATCATCATGCCTCTACAATCTATGTTCATACTTAAGAACAAGTCTAAACACATAGGTATATTAGGTACCATACCTCTTGGAGACATTCTTTCCACTATAGATGTATTCTTACCTTATTCACATGTTCAAAACACATTTTACATTGGTTCATCATCTTGTTACACCATAGCAATATGCCAATACTTCATGCATAACTCAAGAATATACTAGGCCATGACTGAGATAAGATGAAAACTTATCATGTTACTTCACATGATCACTTATAAGACAAAAATTAAATTTATCTACCTTTGACATCAATGAAAACCTTAATTACATAAACACATCAATGGAACATACCTCAAAAATCTCCCCCTTTATCATTGATGGAAAACACTCTTAACACAACAAGCCAATATCATTTATCCAAGATGGTTCTCCCCTCCAAGACTTTCTCCCCCTTTGAAATTAATGATAAAGTTCATATACAATCTCAAAATATTATCCTCACACAATCCTTTGATCCTAGGACCTAACCATTTACTGAACAAATAAGCTCCCTCTTTATCCATGCATACTTCTCAAGCCATCTGAGTTAGATACCCTTAACTCCATAATCTACCGAGATCATATTTTTTAAAACAACAAATCAACTATTTAAAACAAACATAACTCATTTTCTTACCTTAATAAAACTTCAGAGGTCTCAAATAGACTCCTCAAGTCGTTAAGTCTTGACTCATCACATGGACTCTTCAATAGGTCATCTCAGCAAACTAGGATTGAAACAACTTCATATTATCCTCAAATAATCAATAATATTCAATTATTATTATCATGCTCTACCCAACTAGATAGGAAATTAGATGTAATCCTCTCTTGATCAAAAATTTTGAGTCTTGCTTCTTAGACCTCACTTTAGGTTTGAATGCACTATAAGACTTAAAAACCTCATCTCATTTTCCTATGATTCTTAAGATCATTCATCACTTCTAAGCTCAAAAATGATCAAGAAAACTGATCCTAAAGTAATAACATGACTTAAATAATACTTCTATTCACTTAGATCAATCACCTTAATGGATGAAAATCACTATACAACTCAAACAAGTAACCTATGTTTGTCATTCACAAAAACCTTAATAATATAGTTAATTTCATGATGAATTTAATGTATAAAATCACACTCCCTAGTATTATTCAATTCATATAACCCACAAGTCACTCTCTCACCTCTTGAAGAATCCATTATCCCTTATACTACCAATAGGTTTCATGGAGACCTAATTATCTTAAATACATGAATCATAATATTCCTTAAAAGAATAATTCATAGCCAAATCAATAAATATATAGGAACATCATGACCCCAAGGTAATTTAAATCCATGTATGTAACAACAATATGTGCTTTGAGCTTCACAATCTACCATGTCTTAGAACCCTTCATATGTTCTTCAAGGAAACATATAGTCAAATAGGTTTGTGAGTGATAAACCTTTATCACACAAATTAATCTTCCATGATATGTAAATAGGGAAACTTTAATCATGTCAAATTACTCCTTAATCACCTTAAACCTCAAAGAAATTTTTTAATTAGACTCAAAGAATCAACTCTGCATACTTAAAATCAATACTTTGATATGATCACTTAGAACTTGTCATTTTTTAGAACACTATGAACATATTCATATCATTTTAAACATTAAAATATATACCCTCATGAACTTATGAGGTAACCAAGACATCAAGATTAATTTTAAGTCCATGACATAACTTTAATGATCACCACAACAATCTTCTTCAACCTTACTAGATTTTTATCATGCTATAAAGCATGACTATCTTCATAACTTCTATGAATATTATTAGGACACCAATAACTTTTAATTTCACTCTTTTATCAAAAAAATACCATGGATATTCATGAGTAACTTTATATACCTCCAATGGCATTGGTCATATGGACCAATCTACAACTTTCATAAGCCTCTGTCTACCAAGATACCTGTACATACTTGTACCTTTTTGTCCATATAATTGGTATATCATATATGTTATCCATACTTAACTATGATAAATATTTTTAAAATAATTCATATTTCTTAGGGGTTATGAATTTAATTTTATAGCTCCCCCTAATCTTATAGTTCCCTTAGGGACTACTACTAATCCTTCTTCTTGTTGTCAATAGTTCTATGCTCATTTTGCTTGTATGAAAAGCTATAATTTTTGAATAAACTCTCATAAATTTTTTAAAGATCATATTATTCTTTTATATATATTGATTTTTCGATTCCCTCATTATCAACACCATCATTTTTTGACATGATACCAAATACCATGAATCCATCATAAACCAACATCAAGCAACCTCCTTATTCTTTAGTCATGTTTTCTCTCATATGATTTCCTTTAGGATTTTAGTCCTTATAGAAAAGGACAAGATATAATAACAAATTTTGGAATTATATATTGATATGGGGGTCAATAAATTTATTAACAATAATATCTATTCAATTCCATTCATCATTCCATGAGGCATTCATTGACATAAAAGATTAATGCATAAACAAGGCAACTACACAAGCATATCATGAAAGAACATAAGAGATATGTGGGAAGCCCTCTTGGGGGATAAAAATAATTGAACCATGCATACTTAATATATTCATATAATGTTAAGATCTAAATTTTAGTGAATCACCAACTTTACAAGGAGCTTCAACCCCTACCTAGTTAAGCACCCACTCAACTAGTCTTCTGCAAGTTCTATCTTGCAAGGAGGTTCCAACCCACTAGGTAAATTAGCACCAAAAAAGTCACCTATGATCTATGATCACCTTAAAACATTTTTTCCTAGATTAAATGTATATGACCTCCATTTTTTCACTATTTTACCCTTCATTATTTTTCAAATAATCTCTAAGGCCTTCTTGCTTATCTAGCCCTCTCCTTGGTAGTATTAGGTCAAATTACCTTGTTAAAAACCTATAAAATAATATTTAAATATTAAAATTACATATTTTATGGTATTAAACACCTTCACCTAGTGTCCAAACACCTATCTCATTCTCATATATTCTCAACCTCTCAACTAGTCAATTTAGGCCTATTAAGCCTTGCCTTTATACAAGTATCTTTCTCAAGCACCCTATGGTCATAAACATTACTTTGAATACATGTATAACTATTATAATTTACCTTAAAACACGCTACCATCATGAGAAGAACCAATCCTTTGGTTTGATAATACCTTATTAACCTCAAACTTTAATTAGGCTTTAACGAGACCTAAAGCAATTAGTCCTTCTCATGAACACATTACCACTCAGACCCATTTTAACATATTAAGATTCATTAAATGAATGAAAAAAATAAAAAATTACTTAAATATACATTTTAAAATTTCACCTTGGTTCCCTAACTTCATTTATCCCATTTCATTACTTGGACCTACCAATTAGGCCTACTCGCCTTTCAGGCCTTCTCACTACCAAAAGTCTATCAAGAGTATCTAAAACATAAATCTGAATATATGAAAAAAATATATCATAAAAAAAATTAATATAAAATTCATGAGTTAAAAAATATTTTCATGTAAATTAGACATCAACACATAGGCCAATAGGTGTCAAGAACTCTCTTGCTACAAGCTTACTCAGAACTACCAATGCATATTGAAACTCAGTCATAAACATTTAGGCTAAAAGCACAATTTTTTCAATAAAACATGGGAAATTTTTTTATTTATGTAAACATAATTACCTCAAGGTAGTTATTATGAATAATATAATCCTTAACTCAACTTCAGATTCTAAACCTTCTCTATAAAAATCTCACTCAAAACTACCAAACACTACCAATGCATAATCAACAACATTTGACTCTCCATACCTTATTGAGAAATTTAAGCAATTATAATTTAATTAATATGATAATAATGGATATTAAATATATATTAATATTAATTTTATTATTTAAATCATGTAAGAGAACTTACAACTCATCTTTCCTAGATGATTACTCAAACTGCCTATAGCCTCCAAAAACATAGTCATGTAAAATTTCTTATTTATAACTTTTAAGGAAAAATTGATGACATAAAAATATAATTAATAATTTATATAAGTATTATATATAACTATAGAATTTATAGATATAAAAATTTAGAGGCAATTATTGGTCTTGTAGACCAATCTTTTAGGTTACTTTTTTACTATCTTAACACAACTAAATAAGCCATTTTGGCTTTGACATATCAAAACCTTAACATATATACATATATATATATATATATATATATATATATATATATATATATATATATATAAATATATAATGAGTAATTTATTTAAATACAAAAAACCATAACTAATATCATTAGGCAAAAAATTTCTTATCATAAGATCTCACACACTTCACTTCCCCTAGCACATTAAGAATTGCCAAACACTACAAACATCTAGTCATGGAAACATGAAATTATAAAAACTAAGAAAACGTCATAATGATCTTAAAACAAATATAAAAATAAAACCTCATTTATAACCTTAAAACAAAAAAATAATATGCTTCAATGGCAACTTTTCTCTTGTAGACCATTCTCACTGTCCTGGGTTTCACTATCTTAACTTACACAGATAAGTCACTTTGTGAGCACCTTATAGCTTATATGTGAGAATAATCACCACTTATAAACAAAATAAAAAATATTTATAGGTATTTTTAAAATACCATTTTTTTTATCCTTCCATAATCACTCTAAACACATCCCTAAATGCTTTCTCACTCTGACTGGCTTTTTCTCACTATTTTCACTCTTTGTCATTTTAGTGATAGCTCAAATTGGGTGAAAAAAATATTTTAAAAAAATATATAAAACACAAAAATAAAACCATGGACATAAATAAAAATTATTTAACTTCAACCTACAACTAATTTCATGCATTGACCTGGTGAACTCTGCCTATAACATCAAATTCTTCAGAAACAAGCATTTTTCTATAGCTTTTACTCACTACCCTAACACACCACTACCACATAGAGATGATTTAATGTGTTATATACCATATAAAAACATAAAATTTTATAAAACAAACCATTTTGGGAACTTTCCAAGAAGTGTTCTCCAATTAGGTCACTATAAGGGTTTTAGACTAGTTAACCTCCTTAATGATTGTTCATATTATATTTAATCTAAAATAAAAATATATATATATGATTTTAAATCCTTATTAGGAGCCTTTTAAATTTTTTATAAAATTATTAAGACACCATTCAAACTTTACATGTGAAAATGAGCACCTAAACTTCTTTCTTAGGCTCGAAAACATTTAATTTGCATGCATAAGAGACCTTAAAACGTGTTTTATTGATTCCCCCTTCAATAAATGACCTCAAAATTTGTCATGATGCTTGAATAAACATTTAAAAACATAATTAAATTCTCAAATGAGATCTTATAATCTTGGAATCTCAACTTGATTCCTCATTGGACCTCACTAGGTCTCTTTGCACACTAGGCCTTCAACTGTAAGGCACTTTAGATCTAGAGAATGACCCTATCACTACTGTATATGCTCTCAAAAACTCATATAAAATATTATAAAATATATAATGTGATAAAAAACTTATTTTCACTCTTCATAAACCTTAGAAACATCTTATAACACTTCATTAGGTTAGGCATAGTCTAGGCAAGGTCTAGTTGCAGACCTTCAATAAATATTTTCCCTCTTAGGCTCACTTAGGCACTTTCTTGAGTCCATAAACACCTATAAATAAATATTTTATATTAAATTTCACACCTTAAATCTCATATACCTTTATCTCATCATCATCATCATCATCATCATCATCATCATCATCATCATCATCATCATGACTCTATAAGCTATGTTCATGCTTAAAAATAAGTCTAACACACAAGTCTACTAGGTACCATACCTCTTGGAGACATTCCTACCATTGTAGATGAATTATCACCTTATTCACATGTTAAAAACACCTTTTAAATAGGTTAATCATCTTGTTACACCATAACACTATGCCAATAATTCATTCAAAAATAAATAATCTACTAGGCCATGTATGAGCTAACATGAAAACTTATCATGTTACTTCACATGATCACCTCTAGGACAAAAATTACCTTCAAATACCTTTTACATAAATGACAACATTATAAAATCATAATGGAACATACCTCAACATTGTCTTATCTCTGTTAAGACCTATTAAAGCTTTATGTCTAGGGCATCATGCAAATATGATGAATATGCTTATTTTTAGTATCCATGTAATGGTTCTCATTTGAAGTGGGAGACTATCCACTCTAATATAAATCTTATTTCTAAGTTATAGGACATAGGACAAGTGGCACTTTTTTTCAAGGATTCACATTTACATGGGAGGCATAGTGTAAACAAATTCCATTTATCCTATCTCCACTAAGACACAAGATTTATATTTTATATTTAATTCATTACAAGAAAAATATTAGAGTGGATGATCACCCACTCTTAATATATCTCTTATGTTTTATGAGATCAATAAATTTTGTATTAAAGATTTTTATAAATCTCTTATAGTGGGTGGTCACTCACTCTTTATATTTTTATAGCATTGTGAAAATAGGACAAGTGGGATAGTTTTTATTATCCTTTACATGGATACTAAAAACAATCCTATTTTTCCTATTTTCACAATGAAAATAATTGTATTCATCTTATTTATAATATTCCTAAAATGGATTACATGTTTTGTTGAATTTCATTATTTTGAGACATAATAACCATGATTTATATTCAAAATGAATCCATATAGAGAGAGCTATACTATTTATAATAGGTTTTTCCTACTATAAGATATTACCTAATATGAATTCATTTAAAATATAAATATTATGTTTTATCAAAGATAGGATAAATGGAATTTATTTTCACTATGTCTCTAATCTATATGTGAATCCTTGCAAAATAGTTTCACTTGTCCTATATCTACTAAGACCTAAGATTTATATTTTAAATGAATTCATCTTAGGAAAGTTATTAGAGTGGGTGGTCACTGACTTCAATTAATAACCATTATAGGGATTCACATTTAGAGTGGTGTCATAGCGAAAATATATTTACTTTGCCTATCTCCAATAATAGATAAACTTTATATTCTATATAATTAATTTATATCATGAAATATTTGAGAGTGAGAGACTTCTAGCTATTAATATTATAGTTATCCTTTTTATGAGGTCAATAATTGTTTTATGAAGTCTCTTTGGAAATATCTTAGAGTGGGAAGTCACCCACTCTAAATGAATCTTATTCCCATTGTGAAAATAGGAAGAATAGGATTGTTTTGAATATCCCTACAATGGTTTCCATTTTAAGTTGGAAACTACCCACTCTAAGATATTTATAGATAAATAGTAATATTTCAAAATAAAAATATTAAATATATTGGTTATTATTTTCCTATTTGATAATATAATATTCGATAATCATATTAATCTAATTTGAAAAGAATTTTAAAGCAATTTAAAATACTTAACCTATGTTATAATTTGATGTGTTAGAGCTAACACCCAAAATTTATTTTCAAAATGAATTCATCCTAGGAAACATTTTAGAGTGGGTGGTGTCCCACTCCAAATCATATGTTATTAATCTTATTTTCACTATATTTAAGAAGATTTGGATGTTATGTTTATCCATTAGACATAGTAACAATAAGTTTACTCATCCTTTTTTCACCAAGTCCATCTTGAGAAACCTCAGAGTATTGAATATCCACCCACTCTACGTGAGAGGATAGTAATTTTATTTATGATATATTTGAAAATTTGTATGTGTTATGCTTAATCATTTCATGGAATAGAAACCACCTTACTTATCCTTTGTGCAAGCAAATTTCAAGAGATGAATTTTCATTCTAAACACTTAATTTGAAAAGTTAATCTTGAGTCTCATAATTTAGATCCTTTAATTGCCAATTTTGGTTTAAAATTTTTTAAATCCATATTTTTTAGGATCTTGATTGATTTTATATGCTATGTTTTTAATATTTAGTGATATTTAATATTTACTGTAATAATTACTTGACTCACATAATTAAATTCCTTCGATTTCCAATTTTGGCTCTAGATTATTTTTATTTTGGACTATTCTTTAATATTAAATGGAAAGGGATATTAGTCATTGATATTATAAGATTAAATATTACATAACTAATATTAGTTTACTAGTCCATCCTGAGAAAGCTTACTCATCCTTTTTTGACTAAATTCATCCTAAGAATGATTTTATAGAGGGCGAATACCCACTCTAAGAGCTTTCCTATGATGAATTAATATAGAGTACAATATTTATTGACCTCATAAAAAATGTGAGATAAAATTTTAAGAGTGGGTGGCTCCCCACTCTAAGCACTTTCTAGGGTTGAATTAATATAGAATTTAACGCTTAAGTCTAAGTGGAGATAACATAAGTAACATATGTTTGCATTATGCATCCATTATAAATGTTAGTACTAATTCTCAATAAAACTACCCAAACACAACTATACTATAAGGTAATACATTAACATAACTTTTCCCACTATGGGAACTTGACTTTTTTATCTATAGTGTGTGAATTTTGACCATAGTGCAGTGTTTTAGACCTATGAAATAAAACTTAAGATGTATTTATCTTAAAATTATGTTAGGAATAGGTTGGGATAGTTTGGAATTATCTTATTTTATATAAATTCATCTTACTATCAGTTGGTATAAAATGACAACTTTGATGTTCCTATCTAATTAGATCCTACACTCTAGTGAAATACTCTCTTGAAATAGTAATCTAGCAAATTAATTAATTTACTTGCACCATCCATTAACTAAAAATAGACCACTCATTGAAATTTTAAATGAAAATAATTTTTATTCAAAAATTAGGTCCTATTTGGATACTGGGCTCATTGTATACTCTCCATAATTGTAGTTAACATGATTCAAGTGGTAGTTCATGATGAAAAATGCAAAAATACTAGTAGATCATGTTGTTTGAATTAGAAACTGTAATATGTGTTAGAAATTTTAGGTCATGTATTTTTATTATTTTTTATCAAATAAGTTTTACCTAATTTTTTTGATCAATTTTTGACCTCATTAAATTGTGGTAATTTGAAAACAATATTAAAATATGGGTTATCCAATTATGCAATTACTGTGTGATTAGAGGACATGATATCTCTAGTGTCTTTTTGTGGTAATTGGAACATGAAATTAATAAATATATACATTATACCGATGGTGTAAAATTGTTAATATGTACAATAACACTCTAAAAGGGTTTTTATGCATTTCCAATTCTTTTATACCATAATTCTTCTTAATCTACATAACCTATCATAAAATCATGAATCTCAGGGAGATCTATTTTAGAAGAAATACTTTGCTCATATCACTACTATTTATATTTTATTTTGGATAATTTGGTAGTAAGGTTGTTCTAGCAATACATTCTATGTTATTGAAAATTAGGTCAAGAGGGAAGAAATATTTTTTAGGGAAGCCAGATCAATCAATATAATTCATAAAAATGATGAATTTATTACCAATTAAAACATAAGGGTTTGAAATTTAAAAAAAATTAGAGTAAGATGAGAAATACAACAACTAGGAAATAAAAATATATGGTTTTAGAAGGAAAATATATTGGGAAAATGAAAAATTGAAGTGATATAACATAATTTTATAGTGTGATACAAATTTAACGTTTTTAGCAGGATTGAGCACTTCCAAAACTATTAAATAGACTTTAGCATAAATTTCAATGAATAAGTATTGATTGATTTATATTTAAAGTCTATTAGACTACACTAGGCTTAATTAAACATTTTAGAATTTTAATTTTTAACTTTATTTAGACCTAATTGGGCCTATTAACCCTATCGAGTACTTGAAGTACATGTGGTATCAAACATAATCTAAACTAATTAGATCTTTCTAAATTTGATGGAACTTGTGTAACAAAACATACTTTTAAAACTACAAGTATTTTATTTGTCAAGCCTATCAGGCATGTTGAGCACTGATGATGCTAATAAAACCAAGAATAAATTTAGCACTTCAAGTATTAACAACACTGATTTCTTGTAGAATATAATATCCTTTTGTATCATTATGAGAACCTATTTACTCTTGAAACCTAACAATAACCTACATTTTTAGTCCCATAAATTGTATTACAACTAGAACCTAAAGCTTTGAGTAATTATTTCAAAAATGATTTAAAAAAAAGCCCACAAAATTGAATATATCTACCATGCATGTGTGTATGTTTTTTTGTTGAAACTATTTTTTTTTTTTAAATGTTGTATACAAAAACTAAAAGGATGAATGAATTTGTAATTATTTTTGACATAGAAACTAAATATATATTATAAGCTCAAAATTTTAAAAATATTTTTAATCATAATACCCATAAATGTTAAGATAATAAATGTAGAACATTTCATTTTAAAAATACCTAACATACATGTAAAAATGATTTGGGATTCAATAAATATATAAAACCAAACCTTTAAAGTAAAATCCAAATTGAAAAACTTTTATCATTTTTTACTTCTAATAAAATCAATAAAAATAAATAATTATAGAGCTTGGCT